>SJYT01018608.1:110087-170328 GCA_006410635.1 Cephalophus harveyi
ACTTTATTTTACTTTACAATACCATATTGGTTTTGCCATACATTGACATGAATCCATCACGGGTGTATACGAGCTCCCAATCCTGAATCCCCCTCCCACCTCCCACCCCATATCCTCTCTCTGGATCATCCCCATGCACCAGCCCCAGGCATCCTGTATCCTGTATCGAACATAAGCTGGTGTTTCATTCTTACATGATAGTATACACGTTTCAACGCCATTCTCCCAAATCATCCCACCCTCTCCCTCTCCCACAGAGTCCAAAAGTCCGTACTATACATAAAATTTTATAGAATATTAGAAACAGAATAAATATTTAAGTCAAAGAGGAGATTTATCATTTTGCTTCTATGAATCATTTTTCACTATTTCCATGTGTAATGGGAGAACTGTGGTTTGACTTATTAGTTCTTTAATTGTCAGAGCCTCACATAACTATTAACTTTAAAAACCAAGATTTAACATTGAAGTCTGTGAGAATAAAAATATATTTACATGTTGTCATAGTCTTATCTGAATGTTTGTGTCCCCTCAAAATTCATATGTTGAAATTCTAACCCCAAAGCATATTTTTAGGTGTAGTCTTTGGGGTGTGATTAGGTCATGAGTGTGGATTCATTATCAGTGGGATTAGCTCCCTTATAAAGGAGATCTCTAGGGCTTCTCAGGTGGCTCGGAAGACAAAGAATCTGCCTGCAATTCGGGAGACATGAGTTTGATCCCTGGGTTGGGAAGATCCCCTGGAGGAGGAAATGCCAACTCATTTCAGTATTCTTGCGTTCAGTAATGTCATGGTCTAATCTGAATGTTTGTGTACCCTTAAAACTCATATGATGAAATTCTAACCCCATGGAGAATCCTATGGACAGAAGAGCCTAACATGGTACAGTCCTTGGGGTCACAAAGAGTCAGACATGACTAAGCAACTAATAAAGTGATCTTTAACCCCTTCCACCATATGAGGACGCAAAGAAAATTCTGTGATCAAAACGGGACCATCACTTAAAGGTGCTCCCACCCTTATCTTAGACTTACGTTTCCACACTGTGAGAGATAGATTTTGGTTGTTTATAAGCTTCCCAGCCTGTGCTATTTTGTTACGGCAGTACAAACAAACTAAAGCACATATTTTATGTGCAATGATTCTAGAAATATATTTATATAGTTCAATAAGGAAATGACAAGTTCACATGGCTATTCCAACAATTTTCATTTAAAATGAAAATTTTATCTTTATAAAAGTTATGTTATTTTCCAAATTTTTCTAACATCATATGGTTGAAAAGGCAAAAATTCATACCTTCATAATAAAGACTTGAATACTTTATAAATGAGATGTTTCTTATGTGAAACTGCTTAATTATTTTAACTTCCAGAAAAGTATAAAGTGTGAAATTCCCAAGGTATAGTAAACATTCTTTTCCACACTTTACATATACACACACTCATAGGTGATACAATTCAACTGTCTCTCAATTTTTTATTGAACAGTTATTCATGTCATAGTTTACTGAGCATCTGTGGAACAAAATGGTATTTTAAAATAAAGCAATTCACCCAGTAGTTTGAGAGTGAGTGTTAGTAATCTGGGTTCATGACTCCCTTAAGAATAGTTTTACAGCTTTAATAATAGACTTAAACTGTGCCAGCTAATTTATGATTGAAGACATTCTTAATTGATGCTAAAGAAGAAGACAGAGGAAAATGAAATCACTGGAGATGTGTTAGTTGAACATTTTGTGAAAGAATTCCCATAAAAGGTTTTCCATTATAGAAAGGTTATATTATCATAATATTTGAGAGATCATCAAAATTTAAACCTATAACCATCATAGCTAGTGGCTCTGGGTCCCCTCGATATTTCTTTTTATTAGTAAAAATCCACAGAAAGATATCTTTCCAGTTTTCAAAAAAGACTGTTTTTAGTCTAAGAAAGATAGAAAATAGTTACATTGCATTTAGATGTATTTTCAGAATCAGAAATAAGTAAACAATAAGCAATATTATAGTCTGAAAAGCTGCTATATTTGGAATCAAATGCCAGTTTATATTTTTAATCACATCAGGCCAATGCCTCATTACTTTGAGCAAAACAACTGAGATTCTTGAAAATAGTGATAGCCATTCTTATCTTGGTTTTCATAGCAAAAATAAACAAAAACTTTCAAGAAAATGGTAGCAAACATCTCACATAAATTTGAAAGCCAAATAATTACTCAAGAATTCAGGTTCAAATAATAGATTTTCTAATAATTTGATGGAATAATTGACATTGTTCCAATACTTTGACTTCATCTGTATCTAGAAATAAAGTAATTCATCTACATGTTATCTTGGGTACCTTTGATATCATCCATTATTCTATGAAGTTTACTAGTAGTAGTTAGAATCTCTGTTAGCTATTAACTCAGCACTTCAATCCAAGAGCTTGAAAAGTCACTGTTTAATTCTATGTCCAAGTGAAAAACAATTTCAGATTCTCTACTTAAAGATAACATTGCATAATCTCCAGACTTTATGTTACTTGTTTTCCACCATGATCAGAACATGATTTTTCTTCTTCCTTTCCATCCCCTAATCCCCGAGCCCCACTTCCTTTCTGTCTCACTCTCTAAGTAACACCTTTCTGTTATTATCTGTAAAAGAGAAATCAAACCTAGTCAGTTACTTTTCTATTTATCATTTAAAACTCTTTTTTTTTTGATATTTATGTGTTCTAATGTACACATTAAGTTATATATTCACACATCTTTGTGATCTGGTTTCAATGTGTATGTGTGGGGTATGCATGTGTTTAACTAAATCTCTGTTTTCTTTGCTCTCTATGAAATCTGAAACCCAGCTAATTCATTATCTCAATATTATTTCTCATTTAGTCACTGATTTTTTTTCCCTTGACTCTTCAATGATGTCATTCAGAAGCAACTAGTGTACAGTGATTCAATTAGTCTATGCGTTCCCTAGTGCCTTAAGCCCAGAAAACCATATTTTTTCTTCTTTATTTAGGATCTTAAATACTGTTATAATGTAATTACTAACTAGATATGGTTGATGTCTTCCCTTGAAACATGAATTAATATTATTAACATAAATATTAATTTAATTGATATTTTAATTAACCATAAATTATTAATTTATTATAAATTAATCATTTTAATTTCATTAATTTAAATGACTCAGTTCATAAAAAAACAGAAATAATTTTGACTTTATTTTCATTGGTTGTGTTATTTTCCTAGGAATCTAGTAAAATGATTAATAAATATACAGACTTAGGCAGCATATATGTGCAGTTCAGTTCAGTCACTCAGTCGTGTCCGACTCTTTGCAACCCCATGAATTGCAGCACTCCAGGTCTCCCTGTCCATCACCAACTCCCGGAGTTCACTCAAACTCACGTCTATTGAGTGGCTGATGCCATCCAGCCATCTCATCCTCTATGTCCCCTTCTCCTCCTGCCCCCAATCCCTCCCAGCATCAGAGTCTTTTCCAATGAGTCAACTCTCCGCATGAGGTAGCCAAAGTACTGGAGTTTCAGTTTTAGCATCATTCCTTCCAAAGAACACCCAAGACTGATCTCCTTTAGAATGGACTGGTGGGATCCCCTTGCAGTCCAAGGGACTCTCAAGAGTCTTCTCCAACACCACAGTTCAAAAGCATCAATTTTTTGGTGCTCAGCCTTCTTCACAGTCCAACTCTCATATCCATACATGACTACAGGAAAAACCATAGCCTTGACTAGATGGACCTTTGTTGGCAAAGTAATGTCTCTGCTTTTGAATATGCTATCTATGTTGATCATAACTTTCCTTCCAAGAAGTAAACGTCTTTTAATTTCAAGACTGCAATCACCATCTACATTGATTTTGGAACCCCCAAAATAAAGTCTGACACTGTTTCCACTGTTTCCCCATCTATTTCCCATGAAGTGATGGAACCAGATGCCATGATCTTAGTTTTATAAATGCTGAACTTTAAGCCAACTTTTTCACTCTCCTCTTTCACTTTCATCAAGAGGCTTTTTAGTTCCTCTTCACTTCCTGCCATAAGGGTGGTGTCATCTGCATATCTGAGGTTATTGATACTTCTCCTGGCAATCTTGATTCCAGCTTGTGTTTCTTCCAGCCCTGCATTTCTCATGATGTACTCTGCATACAAGTTAAATAAGCAGGGTGACAATATACAGCCTTTACGTACTCCTTTTCTTATTTGGAACCAGTCTGTTGTTCCATGTCCAGTTCTAACTGTTGCTTCCTGACCTGCATACAGGTTTCTCAAGAGGTAGGTCAGGTGGTCTGGTATTCCCATCTCTTTCAGAATTTTCCACAGTTTATTGTGATCCACACAGTCAAAGGCGTTGGTGTAGTCAATAAGGCAGAAATTGATGTTTTTCTGGAACTCTCTTGCTTTTTCCATGATCCAGCAGATGTTGGCAATTTGATTTCTGGTTCCTCTCCCTTTTCTAAATCCAGCTTGAACATCTGGAAGTTCATGGTTGACACATTGCTGAAGCCTGGTTTGGATAATTTTGAGCATTACTTTACTAGCATGTGAGATGAGTGCATTTTGAGCATTCTTTGGCATTGCCTTTCTTTGGGATTGGAATGAAAACTGACCTTTTCCAGTCCTGTGGCCACTGCTGAGTTTTCCAAATGTGCTGGCATATTGAGTGCAGTACTTTCACAGCATCACCTTTCAGAATTTGAAATAACTCAACTTTAATTCCATCATCTCCACTAGCTTTGTTTGTAGTTATGCTTTCTAAAGCACATTCGACTTCACATTCCAGGATGTCTGGCTCTAGGTGAGTGATCTCACCATCATGATTATCTTGGTTGTGAAGATCTCTTTTTGTACAGTTCTTTTGTGTATTCTTGCCACCTTTTCTTAATATATTCTGCTTCTGTTAGCATATATGTTACTTATTTTATTTTTTATCACATATTTAGGAAGTTACATTTCAAAAGAGCCACTTCAGTTTTTAAATTTTTACAAACCAATGTCTGAGGAGCATGTATGGATATTAAGGGTATGGGTTAATGGTGAAAGATTAAGCTGGATCAGGCAGAATTCATTGATGTGGGTTCAGTAAGCACTTAAATTTGCAGCCTGGAGAGTTAGAAAGGGCTATAAGAGTTGTAACAGTTATCACAGCAAACAAGGTATTCAGGCCATGATGGCTGAATGGAAGCTCTTTTTTTTTTTTTCTTTGTGACTCTAGTTTGCTACCTGGTTGTACCACCTAGTGATAAGCACACTTGCTGAGTTGTGTCGCTGCCTACTGTCAAATGTTTGCTTTGAGTTGCACAGTTTTATATTGCATTTGTTCAGTCCTCTCATGTTTCTGTCTGGGTTTCACCAATCTAAATCAGAAGTTTCAATCTTTGGCACTTAAGGACAAGAGGATGTACCTGGGGCTCTGTGTCACAGGTCTCAGACTTCTCTCTGTGATTCATATTGAATTGCGTGTCTAGATTCCAATAAAGGGCATGACTGACACTAAATTCAGGGAAAGATACTTATCCCATGACCATTAGTTGTGTGACTAAAGTAGACATCAATCTCCATTGCAAAGAGTGTTCGGGGAAAATGCTGATACCGTCGGTACCACAGAGGTAGATTACGTGGTTACTTATGTGGAGGAAGAGCAGTTCATGCTGAGATCCACACTCCTGAAAACAACTCCCTGGGGCCCTACAAAATGCTTCCGCTGTCGCTGGCTGTACCTCTGCAGCAACAAAGATGCTGATACCCAGAGTCACAAGGAGAAGTACCCATGGGACACCGTTGCTGAGTTAAGCCTCAATGAATATTCATATTCTTATGTAAAGAGTCTATATAAAATGGTACTATTGATCCAAGTATATTAAGGCTTAGAAATTATCACTCCATTCTGAAAACAGGAAGGGCTCAGATCAGCTTTATAATTTTACATTAAGTTCTGATTTCATAAACTCCAGCAGCCATACACCAAGAAGCTGTGAGTAAAGGCTTAATTTATTTCCTGTGGCAGGGCAAAGTGAAAGAATGATGTGCATGCAGTTTAAGTCATTAAGTGAACAGAAAGCCAGGGCTATGTAGTTAAATCGAACAGATTGGGTGCATTTAAATAGCTTCCTGCTACTAGGTGTGCCAGTGTGACTCTTAAGTTAAAGTAAGTAATGCAAGTAAGAAATGCTTTCCTAGGGTTGAAAATAAACAAGACAAGAATGAGTAGAGCTAGGAAATGTTAGAAAAATGAATAAAACAATAAATAAATAAAAGTATTCAAGGGTAAAAATTTTATAAGAGGAAAATAAAAAATATATATATATCAGCTCAGATTCATGGTGTATGTATGTGCATGAATTAGAATGCATTTCAGGTTAGTGAATATATCTATATTTGAAAATATTATAAGGTGTTTATCCAAATCACTGGAATACTTACTATTTTTTATTTATAAATTTAAATGTATTGATACAAACATTTTCTGAAGCAGAGTCATCCACTCAAAAATAATGCAGCAGTGAAAAATGATAAGAAAAGATCTATGTTAATCTATGTACCTTGCCACATAGAATTATTTCCCATTAACTACAAACAATTCGCTTAACACATTTCCAATATTTTTCTAATTAGTGAAGTGATAATAATAACCTCCCTACTTAATTTCCACTCTGCTATGCATAGAGAACAGCCCAAGTTCACACAGAGCTAATAAAAGTAGGAGACAACTTTAAGCATAGATTATGTGGTTCCAAGTCCAGTGCTTATTTGGTCAGGCAAAATATTTGGATAAATGATTCTTCTAGGAACAGAGAGAGAAGAAATAAAGAATGACTAGAACATAGGAGAGTCTAAAATTCAGTGTCAAGAAATTGACTTGGTATGGCAGGCATCAAAAATTCACTATTATGAGTCATACAAGGAAAATGATCATTAATCTGTATGTATTATGCAAGATCTTGAAGGGAAGAGAATTTGGATACAGCATATCCACCAAGAAGTCATTAAATCCAAGAATAGGCATGAAAAGTTCACATCCACTTACTGAGAAATTTTTCTTGCATGTTTGCTGACTCATTCCAAGCACCTAGGTGAGTGCATCTGCAGCCCTGTGGTGTTGCAACCTGGCGGAGCAGAGACCAGAACATGCCCCATAACTCAAGGGTGCAAATAACTGTGCCCTCATGATTATCCTAGTAAGCAAGCCCAACAGACATGCTTGGGGTGGGACCCTGTTCTCTGCTTCTCTTCACTGCCTGCCCCAGCATCCATCCCCATGGAAACAAAGCAAGATGTTCCTGATCAACAGCGGGGTCTTAATTTTACTCCCTCTTTATGATGCGCTGATCAAACTCCCCAGTACAACTATTTCCCAGTGATCTCCTGTGACTTCTACCAATAAAAGTGCGGGCTGAAAAGGGCAATTTTGTCTTCCTGGCATGAAGAGCAGGAGGGCCCTCTGCCTCCCTGCTTGCCAAATTATATGTGTCTGTCTTTTCATTATGTGCTGGCCATGTTTCAGGTCTTTCTCACCTGCTGTGCAGGATGCTGGCATGGCGGTGCTCAGGAAATGTCTCTAATTCTGGGAGATAAGATGAGGGGGGAGGGGGATCTGGCAGATAATGATCTTGTTCTTCATGTTTATGAATTAGAACAGTGACCTCAGGAAACAAAAAAGGTGATCATTTGGAAACACAAATAATGATCATTTGCCTTGTATGCCCTCCATCAACCTCAAAGTAATGACTGAAACTACAAGTTCAACCAGTGTTCCAAGGTCATGTGTAGAAAAAGAGGGAAGACTATACACATAGCTTTGGTAAAGGCTTGGTTTTGGTTCAATTGTCTGTTCCCATGTTGATTTTCATACAAAGCATTTTAAGACCTCAAAGCAGGTGGTGGAAAAGAGGGAAGTGGCCAGAAATTGGCAGAGGCTACTTCAGTGAAATCTAATGATTTTTTTTTTTTTTAAAGAAGAGGCTCTGCTGTCAGAATATAATTAAATTTAAATCCAGGTCTGCTACTTTCTAAATTTTTATTTTATCAAGTTAAATGTCTAAGCCTCTGCTCATTTACAAATGTGAATAACTTCATCTGCCATATTAGCTTGCTATGTGGATTAAATAAGAAAGTGTTCAGCATTGGGCAGAGACCAAGATTAACACTCTTGGGAAAACAATCTGCAGTGAAACTTCAGTTCAGTTCAGTTCACTTCAGTTCAGTTCAGTCACTCAGTGATATCCAACTCTTTGCAACCCATGGACTGCAGCATGCCAGGCTTCCCTGTCTATCACCAACTCCTGGAGTTTAGGCAAACTCATGTTCATCGAATCACTGATGCCATCCAAGCATCTCATCTTCTGTCATCCCCTTCTTCTCTTGCCTTCAGTCTTTCCCAGCATCAGGGGCTTTTCCAATGAGTCAGTTCTTCACATCAGGTGGCCAAAATATTGGAGATTCAGCTTCAGCATCAGTCCTTCCAATGAAAACTCAGGACTGATTTCTTTTAGGATCAACTAGTTGGATTTCCTTTCAGTCCAAGGGACTCTCAAGAGTCTTCTCCAACACCACAGTTCAAAAGTATCAATTCTTCAGTGTTCAACTTTCTTTATAGCCCAACTCTCACATCCATACATGACCACTGGAAAAACCATAGCTTTGACTAGACTGACATTTGTTGACAAAGCAATGTCTCTGCTTTTCAATATGCTGTCTATATTGGTCATAACTTTTCTTCCGAGGAGTAAGTGTCTTTTAATTTGATGGCTGCAGTCACCATCGGCAGTGATTTTGGAGCCCAGAAAAATAAAGTCAGCCACTGTTTCCATAGTTTCCCCATCTATTTGCCATTAAGTGATAGGACCGGATGCCATGATCTTTGTTTTCTGAATGTTGGGTTTCAAGCTAACTTTTTCACTCTCCTCTTTCACTTTCATCAAGAGGCTCTTTCATTCTTCTTCACTTTCTGCCATAAGGGTGGTGTCATCTGCATATCTGAGGTTATTGATATTTCTCCCAGCAATCTTGATTCCAGCTTGTGTTTCATCCAGTCCAGCATTTCACATGATGTATTCCACATATAAGTTAGATATGCAGGGTGACAATATACAGACTTGACAAACTCTTTTTCCTATTTGGAAAGGCAGGTAAAGTGGTCTGGTATTCCCATCTCTTTAAGAATTTTCATTTGTTGTGATCTACAAAGGCTTTGGCGTAGTCAATAAAGCAGAAGTAGATATTTTTCTGGAACTCTCTTGCTTTTTCAATGATCCAAGGGATGTTGACAATTTGATCTCTGATTCCTCTGCTTTTTATAATTCCAGCTTGAACTTCTGGATGTTCATGGTTCATGTACTGTTGAAGCCTGGCTTGGATAATTTTGAACATTACTTTGTTATCATGTGAGATGAGTGCAGTTGTGCAGTAGTTTGAACATTCTTTAGCCCACATATAGATCATGGTGTACTTTCTGTAATCCAGAGATGAAGCCCCATCCTAAGATAGGAAGTAAATCCTTGCCTCTCCTTGATACCCTGAATTATAGACCCAATTGAAGGACAGGAGATTAGAGACAAGCTTTCAGATGGTCGATCATGGTAGCAGCATCTAAAATGAGTTGTTATTGGGACTTCCTAGGTGGTCCAGAGGTTGAAACTTTGTCTTCCAATGTGGGGGATGTGGATTCAATTCCTGGTCTGGGAGCTAAGATCTCAAATGCCTTGGAGCCAAAAAAACCAAAATATAAAATGGAAGCAATATTGTAAAAAATTCAATTAAAGACTTAAAATAATTTTTTAAAATAAAATGAGTTGTTATAGGCAGGAACTGAACAGAAAAAAAAAAAGGATGAAAAAAATAAACCAGGGTAACAAGAGAATTTGTAAAATGAAAACAGACAAGAGAATTTTAAGATGTAAGAGATAGTGAACCTAGTTAAAGTACCTATAATGTTTAAAGAAATTACAACTGATTTAAAATACCAATGATTTTGGCTAAAATAGATTTTTAGTAAGAATAAGATTGCTTAAAGAGTGAGAAAAAACTGGGAGACATGGATAAGAAATAGAATGGAAGTCATATATTGACTCTTCTGAGAATTTAACAGGAAGAGTGAAAAAAAATAGAATAAAAGGGGAAAGCTTTTTGAGGTTTGAGCAAACTTGAACAAATTTGAAGGTTGAGAGAGAGAGAGACAGAGAAAAGTTGAAAAGAACAAATTGTAGAAGAAAAAAATGGAATTGCAAGGATAAATATATTTCAATATCTAAAGTGCAGTTAGAGCTTTTCTTCATAAAAGGATTTTGAGCATATACTTACATTAGAAAACTCAAACTTTCCAGCAAATTAGAGAGAAGAAACTTAGTTTACAAAGAGAATCTGGAGGGTTTTAAGACCTAGAATAGTAACTATGAGAAAGAAAGCAATTACATGAAGAAAGTTAAGGTCAACTTTCAGGTGTCTAGAAAAATTCATAAACGAGACAAACCTTTCATTTTCTGCATCTGAAATGGTAAGTTAGAGAAAAGAGGAGATAGTAAAGCTTGATATCTGAATAAAAAGGGCAGAACATATGAATCAACATGGAAAAGTTCAGCAGAGCCAAAATCTACATTCAAAAAATTAACTCCACTTTCAAACATGAAGCTATATAATTTTTAGCCAAATGAAAACTCCTTTCTGGGACATGGTGTGACAATTAACTATTGTTTCTACCACCATGGTCTAGGTCTGGAGTCACACTCGAGAATGCCTTTAGGAGAGGCAAGGTGAAGCAATTTGGCTTGTGACATGTTCCTCAAGTACTTACTGAAATAATGTCTGCCAGTGCATTATAAATAAAATAAAATCAGGTCAAGTCAAATACTGGTATAAATGAAAAATTTTAGGAATATAAGTTTAATCTCATTTGTAACTTTTCAAAGCATTACAAAACATATTCTAATAAATAAACCATAGAAACTCTAAGATGAGTTCAATAAAACTTGCCTTTGCTAGACCTGTGTTCTGCATCAAACTAGAATTTCAATTTGCATCACCAGGAGACAGCCATGGTAGCTGTAACCACTGAACAACTTCATGCTAAAAAATGTTGATTGTTTATGTACCATAAAGTGAAAAAGGTTGGAAAGCAGCTAAAATATTCTTACACCCTAAAGAGAAGCTTCATTAGTACATATTTTGTAAACTCCAAAGGAATCAATATATAGAAAAACAAAATTAGAATACTTAAGAATATAACAGAGCAAAAGCTTATTAAACCTTTAAAAATGTAAAATGTTCAGAGTAATGCAATAAACAGTTTATGTTGATTATAAGGCTTTAAATCATAGAGAATACACCAGTCATTCTGTCAAAATTTTGAGAATTTTGATAACATAAGAGCTTCTCTCTGAATTTCAACAAGTTCAAAAACAGACTCATAATTTGGTTGGTAATTTTGACACAAAAGGTTTACACTTGTGATTGTATTCCACAGTGAGCTGAATTGTACCATTGTTTTCACATTCAAAATGCAATTTTTAAAGTTGAAAATATTTATATTTGCAAGAGTTTCTTTAATTCTATCAAAGTTTGGGAGTTTGTGTTAATTGCTAAGGTCATAATGACAATTATTTAACATGATCTATATGAATCAAATGGAAAATAAGGTTAAAAAGCAAATTACATTAAGATAAATCAAAGCTTCAGGAATGTAAATGTATCAGAAGAAATCCATCGCAGGTCCTCTTGTTCCCATAACTCTTTCTAAGGGGTCCAGCCTATTTAAAAAGCAAACCAAAGTTTTGTTTTATATCAAGACCCTCATTCCCTTTCAGTTCCATCTGATTTTACTGAAAGTGACACATCCCTTGAGGACTGATAATCGACAGCCAGTAAGAGACCAACTGGCAATGACCCCACACAGTAAAATATGCAATTGGATTAATACATAAACATAATTTGAATATAAATAAGTAACATTAATTTTCAATCATATTAGGGAAGTATAAATAAACTTGAAAAGAGAGCATATGAAAGCATTTCAGCTTAATTGTTTTCTTTTAAAATCTGAAATATTGAATTTAATCTTTAATATTCTTTTCCTTTAAATCGTTTGGGCTTCCCTGGTGGCTCAGAAGTTAAAGCATCTGCCTCCTATGCGGGAGACCTGGGTTCGATCCCTGGGTAAGGAAGATCCCCTGGAGAAGGAAATGGCAATCCACTCCAGTATTCTTGCTTAGAGAATCCCATGGACAGAGAAGCCTAGTAGGTTATAGTCCACAGGGCCGCAAAGAGTCAGACATGACTGAGCGACTTCACCTCACCTCATTCTTTTCCTTTAATAATTAGTATATTATATCATTTAAGAAAAGAGAGACAAACAAAATACTTACTTCTGATGCTATCTTTCAACACTGACACAAAGCAAAAGCAAAAACTACAGTTTAAACAATGACTAAATGTCCATCTACTCAAGGGTATGGTTTTTCCTGTGGTCATGTATGGCTGTGAGGGTTGGACTGTGAAGAAAGTTGAGTGCCGAAGAATTGATGCTTTTGAACTGTGGTGTTGGAGAAGACTCTTGAGAGTCCCTTGGTCTGTAAGGAGATCCAACCATTCCATTCTAAAGGAGATCAGTCCTGGGTGTTCTTTGGAAGAACTGATGCTAAAGCTGAAACTCCAATACTTTGGCCACCTCATGCGAAGAGTTGACTCATTGGAAAAGACTCTGATGCTGAAAGGATTTGGGGGCAGGAGGAGAAGGGAACGACAGAGGATGAGATGGCTGGATGGCATCACCAACTTGATGGACGTGAGTTTGAGTGAACTCCGGAAGTTGGTGATGGACAAGGAGGCCTGGAGTGCTGCAATTCATGGGGTTGCAAAGAGTCGGACATGACTTAGCGACTGAACTGAACTGAAACAATACATTCATAAAGCATTCGGCAACTAGACAATATATGACAGATACCACCTAACATTTATCATCTAACTGTGTGCTTGATTACTTACTATAGTTCAGCTCAGTTCAGTTCAGTAGCTCAGTCGTGTCTGACTCTTTGCGAACTTTGAATAAAAGTAGGTAAAGAATAAGCCAATATTTTAAAAATTTGCCAGAGAGTTGCTGTTCTTAGGGTTTTTTTTTTCCCCTAAAATCATCTTTCTATGATTCGATGAAAAGTTAATGTGTTGCTAGTCAAAAAAAAAAAGAAATTGATGAATGTATGAAAGGACTATATTCATGAAAAGATATTGACATCCCATTGATATTCAGTCATCATTATTGGTATTAATAGCTGTTCAGTTCAGTTCAGTTCAGTCTCTCAGTGACGTCTGACTCTTTGCATGCCAGTCCTCCCTGTCCATCACCAGCTCCCAGAGTCCACCCAAACTCATGTCCATCGAGTGGATGACGCCATCCAGCCATCTCATCCTCTGTTGTCCCCTTCTCCTCCTGCCCCCAATCCCTCCCAGCATCAGGGTCTTTTCCAATGTGTCAACTCTTCACATGAGATGGCCAAAGTATTGGAGTTTCAGCTTTAGCATCAGTTCTAAAAAGCACCCAGGACTGATCTCCTTCAGAATGGACTGGTTGGATCTCCTTGCAGTCCAAGGGACTCTCAAGAGTCTTCTCCAACACCACAGTTCAAAAATGTCAATTCTGTGGCATTCACCTTTCTTCACAGTCCAACTCTCACATCCATACGTGACCACTGGAAAAACCATAGCCTTGAGTAGACGGACATTTTTTTGCAAAGTAATATCTCTGCTTTTGAATATGCTATCTAGGTTGATCATAACTTTTCTTCCAAGGAGTAAGTGTATTTTAATTTAATGGATGCAATCACCATCTGCATTGATTTTGGAACCCAAAAAATAAAATCTGATACTGTTTCCACTGTTTCCCCATCTATTTGCCATGAAGTGATGGGACCAGATGCCATGATCCTAGTTTTACAAATGTTGAGCTTTAAGCCAACTTTTTCACTCTCCACTTTCACTTTCATCAAGACGCTCTTTAGTTCCTCTTCACTTTCTGCCATAAGGGTGGTGTCATCTGCATATCTGAGGTTATTGATATTTCTCCCAGCAATCTTGATTCCAGCTTGTGATTCTTCCAGCCCAGTGTTTCTCATGATGTACTCTGCATATAAGTTAAATAAGCAGGTGACAATATGCAGCCCTGACATACTCCTTTTCCTATTTGAAACCAGTCTGTTGTACCATGTCCAGTTCTAACTGTTGCTTTCTGACCTGCATATATGTTTCTCAAGAGGCAGGTCAGGTGGTCTGGTATTCCCATCTCTCTCAGAATTTTCCACAGTTTATTGTGATCCACACAGTCAAAGGCTTTGGCATAGTCAATAAAGCAGAAATAGATGTTTTTCTGGAACTCTCTTGCTTTTTTGATGATCCTGTGAGTGTTGGCAATTTGATCTCTGGTCCCTCTGTCTTTTCTAAAACCAGCTTGAACATCTGGAAGTTCATGGTTGATGCATTGCTGAAGCCTGGCTTGAAGAATTTTGAGCATTACTTTACTAGCATGTGAGATGAGTGCAATTGTGCAGTAGTTTGAGCATTCTTTGGCATTGCCTTTCTTTGGGATTGGAATGAAAACTGACCTTTTCCAGTCCTGTGGCCACTGCTGAGTTTTCCAAATTTGCTGGCAGATTGAGTGCAGCACTTTCACAGCATCATCTTTCAGGATTTGAAATAGCTCCACTGGAATTTCATCAGCTCCACTAGCTTTGTTCCTAGTGAGTTTTACTGTTTTTAAAAAATTTAGATATTATGATGATTGTTTTTTATCTTAATCCTATGTATACATTTAAGTAACTGTATAGAAATATTCTGAGTTTTCAAATGTGCTATAGAGGTTAAAAATTGATCTGCCCAATCAACATATAAGCCCTAAATATTTAGTGGTTATAAAAATCATGTTATCTTGTTCTTAGTTCTAAGGAATAACATGATCTTCATCCTTCAAAAGGTAGAAGTGGAATTTTCAATTATATTTTTTGTTGAAATATAACTGAAGTCTCACCGACCATCTAGGATTCTCACTATTGTTACAAATATAAAACAATAGATTAAACTATATGAATATAGGCTCCTCAGAATTGTGTCTCCAGATTCTTAACTCTTCACCCAATGGAAAAACATTGAGCAGAAAATGGCAGAGAATGAGCAGCTCTAGTTTCAAAACTATTTTATCTTAGTTCTTACTAAAATAATTATGTTAATGTGATTTTGGGGCTTCCCTGGTGGTTCAAATGGTAAAGAATCTGCCTACAATGCGGGAGACCCAAGTTTGATCCTTGGGTCGGGAAGATGCCCTAGAGAAGGGAATGGCTACCCACTCCAGTATACTTGCCTGTAGAATCTATAGACAGAGTAGCCCGGTGGGCTATAGTCAATAAGTGGAAAACAGTTGGACACAAATGACCATGACCTTATAAAATGAGATTTTATCAAATGAAAAATTTTATTTTAATAATATATTTAAGATATTACTTTCCAACTTAATTATAAAAAATAATGGTTCATAGATGGAATAGTCAACAATTATTACTATATACACATTTTTAAAAAATACAGAATTTATTGGCTATGAAGGTGAACAGCAGAGTAACATATTCTACCAATTTGTTAGGTATGCTCTGAAGATGTTAGTGTTTTAATATGCTTTAAAATGATCTCTTTCTAATTTCTAGCAAAATTTCCACTGGTTTTATTTCACTTCAAGAAAATGTGTCTTTCAGTACATTGGGGAACTAAAGTCAAATATAGTTTTACATTTTCTTACCAAAAAACAAGAATAAATAGTTTTATTAATTCAGAAGATTTCAGATTTTGGAAAGATAGTAGTGCATCATATACTGAATAGTAGGTAATACCTTCGGAGGGACTTGGTTAGCATTTTATGATAAAAGTAATATTTCTGTAATGAAAAATCTGAATACTAATTTTAAGTGGAATAAGTAAATAGTAGAAAAAAAATCTCAGAACTGTTAAAGTGAGGTTGTGGCAACAAGAAAAAAAAAATCAGCTCAATAAGCATTTTGACTTTGAGAATTATGGAGAAAAAATTGTTGGCACAAATTTCTTTCTCCTTTGTCCTCTAGAGAAGCATGAGTTCTTGATTTTTGGTTTTATGAACCAAGAGATTCTTTCATTTGTAAAACTTCCCTGAAATAGACATGTAGAGAGTGGTATATTCCTGGTCAATGATGTACAACTAGCTGAAAAGGAGCTGTTAACTGCACCTACTTTCCATGGATGGAATTTTGCAACCCTGAACGTGCCCCCACTGTATGTCTGTCTTTGTATGAATCCTGCTTTCACCATTACAGCCTAAACTGAGTAAATGTGTTAGGACTTTAATAAATTTCATGATCTTAACTGTGTGTATATTTTATCATTGATGTGTCATTGCAAAGATATCTACTAAAGGATTTGGGGCTTCCTCCACACCACTCCCAGCCAAAGCACTGCTATAACTTAAGATAATTTTTTTCTCTTAAGATAATTTTTTTCTCTTAAGATAATTTTTTTCTCTTTAAGTCAAATATTATTAGATCCAATAAGTTCTTATTCTATGTGTGTTTTATATATATATATATATATATATATATATATATATATATAATGTTCCCCTCTTAAAAAAAAGAAAGAAAGAAAGAAAAGAACATTGACTTAAAGGACATCACCTTATTGGTACTTTAGCATCTTGCAAAACTATAAAGCCAGATAATGTTCCCATGTTATCTATCTCTTAAATATTTCTAAATATTAAATCTCAAATAAGGAAACACATAATATACTCACTCTATTAACAGTGATCAGGAAAAGCAAATCTTTCTATAGATGAGCTTACACCTTTTAGTGTATCAAGCTACAATTATTATATAACTCAACAGTTTTATTTTTGCCTTATTTGCCAGAAAAATAAAACTAGAACTCCTTTTCAACTGTAGCAGATAGGTCATGTTAGATGTAAAGTAACATTAATTTCTTGCCCCTACTAATATATTTTGCTGTAAAAGTACTTAAAGTTTACTGTAATCTTTAAATTGTCTTTTTTCTATAATAGGTAGTATATAATTTTTTTTTTAAAGTGTGTTCCATTCAATTATCTTTTCCCAATCAAGACTGTTGACAGTATACAACAAAGTCTCCTAATAATATAAAATTACAAAGATGGATATGAACTTGACCAAGGGAAGAATTAACGATTTTCAAGTTTACAAAATCCATATTATAAGATCAAAACAGGATAGTATTCTGCTAAGTGGAAATCTTCTTTGTCCTCATCAAGTTTGAGTTCAGTTCAGTTCAGTCGCTCAGTCGTGTCTGACTCTTTGCGACCCCATGAATCTCAGCACGCCAGGCCTCCCTGTTCATCACCATCTCCCGGAGTTCACTCAGACTCACTTCCATAGAGTCTGTGATGCCATCCAGCCATCTCATCCTCGGTCGTCCCTTTCTCCTCCTGCCCCCAATCCCTCCCAGCATCAGAGGCTTTTCCAATGAGTCAACTCTTTGCATGAGGTGGCCAAAGTACTGGAGTTTCAGCTTTAGCATCATTTCTTCCAAAGAAATCCCAGGGTTGAGTTCCTTCAGAATGGACTGGTTGGATCTCCTTGCAGTCCAAAGGACTCTCAAGCGTCTTCTCCAACACCACAGTTCAAAAGCATCAATTCTTCGGCGCTCAGCCTTCTTCACAGTCCAACTCTCACATCCATACATGACCACAGGAAAAACCATAGCCTTGACTAGATGGACCTTAGTCGGCAAAGTAATGTCTCTGCTTTTGAAAATGCTATCTAGGTTGGTCATAACTTTTCTTCCAAGGAGTAAGCATCTTTTAATTTCATGGCTTCAGTCACCATCTGCAGTGATTTTGGAGCCCCAAAAAATAAAGTCTGACACTGTTTCCACTGTTTCCCCATCTATTTCCCATGAAGTGATGGGACCAGATGCCATGATCTTCGTTTTCTGAATGTTTGAATAAGAAGTGGTTAGTTGCTTAAGTATGAAAACACGTTTTTCTCTTAACCTTTAATCAAATAATATTTTGGGGATGCAACATTCTTAAAATGTTAGGCACATGTGGTCAAGCTGTTCTACACATTTAACTGTCTGGTATATTTTTCACATTGGTCATGCCTGATTTTCTCCAATTTGGTCTTGCTCTTTGTAGTGTGTACCACTGGGACCACAGCCAATGACAAACTCAGATTCAACTGCAGTGATGGCAACAAAATATCGTTTAGGACCTCTGAAGCTGCAGTGAAACCAGCAAAGCAAAGCGCATCTCAGAAAAATGGAACTATTTTCTTCTGGCCTCAATATCACTTAATTAAATGTCAAACTATAAATTGTACCAAGAAATGAAAGATCTACTTCATTACCTTTATGCTTCTCATAAAGCTCTTCTTTTCCACACACAGATTCATTGATTTGAATCACAAGCTGGCATAATGATGGCTTCCCTGATAGCTAAGTTGTTAAAGAATTCTCCTGCAATGCAGGAGACCCCGGTTTGATTCCTAGGTTCGGAAGATCCGCTGAAGAAGGGATAGGCTACCCACTTCTAGTATTCTGGACTGGAGAATTCCATGGACTATATAGTCCTTGGGGTCATAAAGAGTCGGTCAAGACTGAACGACTTTCAGTTTCACTTTTCACTTTTGGCCTAATGATTACATGACTATTAAAATGCATTAATTGATCTAAGACTCATAGTTGGGGCTCTGTTTCACATAAGACCAAAGAAAGAAATGGTTAACCAGAGTTTTAGATTACTTTGTCATGTCTGAAAAAGATAAATATTTTAAAAATATAAACCATATTTTAGAACCACACAGTGTGGCCAAATTAAAATGTGGATATGTTTTCGATCTTATGCAGCCACTGTAAATTCTGTTCCATTTTTAATATGCTCTTGTTTGCTATTATAATTGCTGAACCTCCCCCTGCGAGGGTCTGGCACTGTTCTTGGGGTTTTTTCCTTGGCTCCAAAGTAGTCCTCAATGTGGAGTTTGAGAGATGTGAGTTTCATTCGCCCTAACTTATCTGTTTCCTTCTTTCCAAATGCTAATATATTGGAGTTGAAGATTGTATTAAAAACTAGATTGCTTGCCCAGAGAAATTTTCTTATGTGTCAAAAAGTTACTTAAAATTAATTTACTTCCTGAAAACCTACAAAAGACATTCAGAGACCAAACTCTAGAATATCCCTTCAGCCAAATATATTTTATGAAATTTAATGGCATATTTCAGAAATAAGTTTCTAGGTTTAGGAATGGCAGTCTTCAATTACATTAAACATTAAGGCAGGAATATTTTGATATTTTCAAACCTCAGATGTAGTAAGCTTTTGAGATTCCATCCTGTAGATCCCAATGAGGGCAACCCCAGTAGAATAATATAACTTCTGATAAAGTCTGGCATAAGTCCTGATCCATAAGTCATCCTTGACTATCTTCATTTGTAATATAATTGGATTATTTATGAAGCAAATTTTAAAGAAATAAAAACTCAATGGTTATTTCTCATTCCTTAAAGGTAGATTTTTATTGATACTTTAAAACAGCAAAGCAATATTTCATAAATGCTTACTGCTGCTGCTGCTGCTGCTGCTGCTAAGTCGCTTCAGTCCTGTCCAACCCTGTGCAACCCCATTGATGGCAGCCCACCAGGCTCCCCCGTCCCTGGGATTCTGCAGGCAAGAACAATGGAGTGGGTTGCCATTTCCTTCTCCAGTGCATGAAAGTGAAAAATGAAAGTTAAGTCCCTCAGTCGTGTCCGACTCTTCGCGACCCCACAGACTGCAGCCTACCAAACTCCTCCGTCCGTGGGATTTTCCAGGCAAAAATACTAGAGTGGGCTGCCATTGCCTTCTCCGTCATAAATGCTTACCCATATATTAAAGTTATTTACTGCATTCCATCTAAAACTTATCCTTTGGGTTCACCCAAACTTAAGAAACCCATTGCTCAATTTGTGGCAGCATGGCATTACATTGGTTACTTGTCAGTGAGAGACATCACTGGTAATTGATTGGGAATTGGAAACCTGGATATAAGTTCAGTTCCGGTGCTCAGTCCTGCCCGACTCCTTGTGACCCCATGGACTGCAGTGCACCAGTCTTCCCAGTATGTAAGGACTTGTTTGAATGTTGCAATAACCAGTAAATGTTACTAGTTACTAGTGGACAGGATCTGCTGATGCTGCAAATCCTGAAGTGCAAAGGACACTCCAGCACAAAAACAAATTGTCCACCCAAAGTTCTATAGCATCCCTAATGAGAAAGGTGTGCAATAGAAGGAACACAGTACTTCCAAACAGGAGGAATAAGTGTTGCTCCCTCTCTGCTAATCATGAGTTTGTATTGTTAATAAGTCACTTCATTAAATACACTTGGACATAATCCATTTATTTATAAAGCAGAGAGGTTAGGGAACTCCCTGGTTGTCCAGTGGTTAGGATTTAGTGCTCCCCCTACAGGGGACACTGATCAGGGAACTAAAATCCTGCAAGTCATGGAGCGTGACCAAAAATAAGAGAAAAAATAAAAAACACAGAAGTTAAACGGCATGATCAGTGTTATTCTTGGCTGTATGGCATTCTATGTCAGAAACTGTCCATCTCAAATGTCAGCTGGAAAAAAAAAAAACTAGTGAATTTTGTTCAAAATGGCTATCTACAGGATTATTAATTTAAAGAATGTTTTCCCTAAACATTTTTTAATGAATTTTAAAACCCAACATACCATTTTTAAGCACATATTAGACAAATAAATAAATTAAATAGAAGAGTCAAGCAAAGAGCATTATAGAGGGGTTTGAGAACTGCCTCTCAGAATAATCTTCCACTTCAGACAGTAGTAACTTAGAGAGCAAAGAAACTCTGATCCTGGTGTAGTGTCTAGTCCCAGCAGAAGCCTGGTGATAGAAATCATATAGTCCTTCACAAATGACTGCAACAGAAACAAAATATGCATTTATTTTGACAGACTCACTTCTGTAGGGTAAGTCACTCCAGTGTGCACACTGGGAACATCTTCCCCCCTCAGTTTGGTCTTTTCATTTGTCATAATTTTTCTTCCAAGGAGCAAGTGTCTTAACTTCATGTCTGCAGTCACCATCTGCAGTGATTTTGGAGCCCAAGAAAATAAAGTCTGTCACTGCTTCCATTGTTTCCCCATCTATTTGCCATGAGGTGATGGGACTAAATGCCATGATCTTAGTGTGGGGGTAAACCTATTCTAGTTGGAATCAGTTCATTTGTTTTGTAGGGTAACTTCATTTACCTGAGTTAGGAACCAGTTCATTTGGAACCAGTTTATTGGGGAACTAGTTCTTGCAGGGGTGACCTACCCTAGTTGGAATCAGTTATTTGGTTTGTAGGGTAAGTTTTGGGAGTTGAGAATTAACTTGTTGACGTATTGATGCTGCAACTTCTTTGCATGGAATTTTTTCATATTGGAATTTCCATACATCTTTTGTGTTGTGGTGTGGTCATACTTTAAAAAAATGGCAGGTATTCTATCTATAAATGGGAATTGCTCCACCTATCTTGAAGTAGAGCCCTTTTGGGCATATACTGGATAAATGAGTGAAATATAATTGTGAGCATAGTCATAGGCTCACAATTATATTTTACCACGCTATTGTAATGGAGAAGGCAATGGCACCCCACTCTGGTACTCTTGCCTGGAAAATCCCATGGTTGGAGGAGCCTGGTGGGCTGCAGTCCATGGGGTTGCTAAGAGTCAGACACGACTGAGCGACTTCACTTTCACTTTTCACTTTCATGCATCGGAGAAGGAAATGGCAACCCACTCCAGTGTTCTTGCCTGGATAATCCCAGGGATGGGGGAGCCTGGTGGGCTGCCATTTATGGGGTTGCACAAAGTTGGACAGGACAGAAGCGACTTAGCAGCAGCAGCAGCATGCTATTGTAATAGACTGTGGACCTGATATATGTTAGGATCAGAAGAGCAATGGCCTCTGAATGGCTCACTCAACTATTATGCAATCTCACAGTTAGAAGTGTTTTGTTAAAATCAGGGGAAAGAGATGAGATGCCATATGTAGAAGCATTTGTCTTATTGCATCAGGAGAAAAAGGAGTCAGGACTACCACCTAGTGGTGTGGAGGGCTGAGCAAAAACCCAACAGGGTACCCAGACAAAGAGCTGAAATAAAATCGTGGAGATAAAACAAAAACAAACTGAGGGTCCATCAGAGTTTCCAGAAAGAATTTATCAAGTTTATAGGTGCTACACAGATACAGACCCTGAGGGTCCTGAGAATGTAAGGATGATAATTGTGAGCCTCATCAGGAAATGCCCCAGAGATTAAAATACATAGAAATGAATCCTTCTTAATTAGTAGATGTTGCTTTTAAAGTATTACCAATACACTATTGTAAAGTAAAATAAAGTAAAAAAAAAAGTTAAATAAATAAATAAAATAATGTATTCGGCAGCAGGGAACAACAACAGAAGCAGGGAGTTATGAAACAGATCTGGAGTGGGCTTCCATTTCCTCTCCACAGGCTCTTCCCCACCTAGACACTGAACCCTCATTAGTCAACTGAGCCACTGAGCACACATGAGATATGGAGAAGAGCTTAGAGTGTGAACATCTTGTCACATCTTAAAGGGTTTTTTTAAAGGTTATCATATCATTGTTGTTGTTGCTTAGAGGCTAAACTCTAGTCTAGTGGCTAAAACGCCTGACACTTTTGCAACCTGATGAACTGTAGTCCCCCAGGCTCCTCTGTACATAGGATACTGGCAAGAATACTGGAGTGGGTTGCCACTTCCTTCTCCAGGGGCTTCCCAACCCAAGGATTGAACCTACGTTTCCAGCACTGGCAGGCGGATTTGCTACTACTGAGCCACCAGGGAAGCACAGTCATATTATTAAGGTCCATTTAAAAAAAGAAATAAAAAATTTATTTTGTCAGTGCCCTAAATATGCATGTACAGTTAAGCTGTCCTTAAAAGATATGGGAAATGATTATTTTCTAGAATATCCTGATATGTTTAAATTTTAAGCATGCCATTGGACATGATGAATAAACTTCTAGATTTTTAATAAAATACTATAAGCTGGATAAAACAGAGAATATTTTTTAAAAAATTTTAATGACTAAAATTTACAATGAAGTATCAACTAATGTTTTTGTTTTTTGTTTAAAGCCTCGAGAATTTTTTTCTCTTAATAGATATATTTAAAAATTATCTGCATACTTGAACCAAAGAATATGAAATGCTTCTGTTCAGTTTCTGGCAGAGGTAAGAAAAAAAAGATCATAAAATACTTGTATAAAATAAAATCCCTGTAAACTTAGCTATGATGAAATAATGTAAAACTTTGGTATTCAGAAAGAAGCTGAATGGTTCTTAGAGGCTGTAAAATTTTCTTTATATGTTTCTAGAGTAGGCAATAGTTAACCAGATGTTGAAAATGTCCTTGGTTTGTCAGTTTATTGACATCATTTGGTATCTTTTTTTTTTTTAAATGTGTATTAGAAAGAAAGATGTCTTTTTCTTAACCTAGTAATTCTTTTATTTATAGTCTAGTTATATGCTTAAAGGAATATGCAAAATATATTCAAATGTCACATGAAACATTGGAGGACACTGGTATCAAAGAATGCCTAGTGTCATCTCATGGATTATTTTTAAAAATAATTTTTTCTTATGATATGTTTCATAAGCACATTTAGGTCATTAAATACATGTAATAAAATATTGGGTTACTTCCAGGGCCAATTTTAAGTTGACAGCTCCATGAGAAACACTAGCTGTGTCATTGTTTGATGCAATCTAAGCAAAATAGAAAATAAATGCTTTAGAGAACAACAAGAAATACCATGTATACAGTAAAGAAGCATGTCCAACATGAACACCCTCCCAGCAACAAAAGGCAGTCAGAGCATGAAGGTCAAGTTAGAATCATGCTCTTTTTCTTTCTCTTCAGAAATTTGAGAAAGAAAAATTGTAAGCATTCTTCTATCTTATGCTTTTCTGTTTAGTTCAATTCTCCTAACAAATGCGAAGAAAGTCATTTTTATCATGTGGTTCCTAGCTATGATTGTGTCATGACTTCACTTTTAATTATATTGTTAATGTCCCTTTACTTTTCATAACCGTGCATGTTTGCTCTGTCATTTCTGACTCTTCTGCAACCCACATAGACCGGAGTCCGCTGGACTCCTCTGTTTTGGGGATTTCCCAGCAAGGATACTGGAATGGCTTAACATTTCCTTCTCCAAGGGATCTTCCTAACCCAGGAATTGAACCCACGTCTCCTGCATTGGCAAGATTCTTTACCACTGAGCCACCCGGGAGGTCCCTTTCATAACCACATTTTCTTAATTAAAATGCCCAACAGTTATGAAAGCTGAATTATTTCATACATTAAAAATTTATTTTACTCTGTGTACGTATTTATTAACAGGACTTGAAGAGATGTTGATAAAAACAACAAGCACAATAGCATCATTTCATCAAATTTGCAAAAAATCCTAAAGCCACACAATGTATCATAATGTCTAGAATACCAGCTTTTGAATATTCTCATATATGAAGACATAAAACATGGGCAAGTAGGAGTTCACAACCAGTGGATTCTAGCTTTCTGTCATTTGAGTTTTAAGTTATCTTTCAAGTTGTGCCAGCCATACAAAACTGCAACTAAACTTGTGTAAATGACCTAAAAAAGTGTGTGCATAAGCCAGAAAGAAGAAAACAAATATCACATATTAAAGCACATATATGAAATCTAGAAAAATTATATATGTGAACCTATTTTCAAGGCAGGAATTGAGATATAGGCATAGAGAACAAACATATGGACAACAAAGGGTAAAGGAGGGTAGGATGAAATGGGAGATATATATATAAAATATATATACTATTAATAAAATTATAAAATAGAAAACTAATGAGAACCTACTGTTTAGCACAAGGGAAATAAAAAGAAGGTACAATCTGCATAAACAGATTGTACCTTCTTTGTGAAAGAATACAGAGAACAACTATACAGAAAAGATCTTCATGACCCAGATAACCATGATGGTGTGATCATTTACCTAGAGCCAGACATTCCAGAATGCAAGTCAAGTGGGACTTAGGAAGAATCACTATAAACAAAGCTAGTGGAGGTGATGGAATTTCAGTGGAGCTATTTCAAATCCTAAAATATGCTGTTAAAGTGCTGTACTCAATATGCCAGCAAATTTGGAAAACTCAGCTGTGGCCACAGGACTGGAAAAGGTCAGTTTTCATTTCAGTCCCAAAGAAGGGCAATGCCAAAGGATGTTCAAACTACCACACAATTGCATTCATTAAACACAGTAGCTAAATAATGCTAATTCTCCAAGCTAGGCTTCAGCAGTATGTGAACTGAGAACTTCCAGATGTTCAAGCTGGATTTAGAAAAGGCAGAGGAGCCAGAGATCAAATTGCCAAAATGTACTGGATCATAAAAAAAGCAAAGGAATTCCAGAAAATCATATATTTCTGCTTTTTTGACTATACTAAAGCCTTTGGCAGTGTGGATCACAATGAACTGTGGAAAAATCTTCAAGAGATGTGAATACCAGACCACCTTACCTATCGCCTGCAAAATATGTATGTGTGTCAAGAAGCAAGAGTTAAAACCAGACATGGAACAACAAATTGGTTCCAAATTGGGATAGGAGTACATCAAGGCTGTATGTTGTCACCCTGCTTATTTAACTTCTATGAAGAGTACATCATGTGAAATACCAGGCTGGATGAAGCACAAGCTGGAATCAAGATTGCTGGGAGAAATATCAATAACCTCAGTTATGTAGATGATACCACCCTTATGGCAGAAAGTGAAGAGGAACTGAAGAGCATCTTGATGAAAGTGAAAGAGAAGAGTAAAAAAGTTGACTTAAAACTCAACATTTAAAAAGAGAAGATCTTGGTATCTGGTCCCATCACTTCATGGCAAATAGATGGGGAAAGAATGGAAACAGTGACAGACTTTATTTTTTGGACTCCAAAGTCATTGCAGATAGTGACTGAAGACATGAAATTAGAAGATGCTTCCTGCTTGGAAGGAAAGCTATGACCAACCTGGACAGCATATTAAAATCCAGAGACAATACTTTGCTGACAAAAGTCCATCTAGTCAAAGCTATAGTTTTTTCAGTAGTCACATATGGATGTGAGAATTGTACCTTAAAGCAAGCTGAGGGCCAAAGAATTGATGCTTTTGAACTGTGGTGTTGGAGAGGACTCTTGAGAGTATTGGACTGCAAGGGGAGCAAACCAGTCATTCCTGAAGGAAATCAACCCTGAATGTTGATTGGAAGGACTGATGCTGAAGCTAAAACTCTCAATTGTTGAGCCACCTGATTCAAAGAACTGACTCATTGGAAAAGATTCTGATGCTGGGAAAAATTGAAGGCAGGAGGAGAAGGGGACAACAGGGGATGAGATGGCTAGACGGCATCACTGACTTGATGGACATGAGTTTGAGCAAGCTTCGGGAGTTTGTGATGGACAAGGAAGCGTGGCATGCTGCAGTCCATGGGGTTCCAAAGAGTCAGACATGACTAGGCAATTGAACTGAACTGAACCTTAAAAATGCATTCCAATATGTTAAATGTAGGTGCAAAATGTACTGTTTGATTCCGCTCACATGAGGTATGTAGAACAGTCATACTCATAGTCAGAAAGAACATTGGTAGATGCCAGAAGTTAAGGGGTATGGAGGGAGGGGGTATGGGGAGTTAGTGTTTAAAGAGGACAGAGTTTCAGTTTCAGTGCAGTTCAGTTCAGTTCAGTGGCTCAGTCGTGTCCAACTCTTTGTGACCCCATGAATCGCAACACGCCAGGCATCGCTGTCCATCACCATCTCCAGGAGTTCACTCAGACTCATGTCCATCGAGTCAGTGATGCCATCCAGCCATCTCATCCTCTGTTGTCCCCAATCCCTCCCAGCATCAGAGTCTTCCAAACAGTCAATGATTTGCATGAGATGGCCAAAGTACTGGAGTTTCAGCTTTAGCATCATTCCTTCCAAAGAACACCCAGGACTGATCTCCTTCAGAATGGACTGGTTGGATCTCCTTGCAGTCCAAGGGACGCTCAAGAGTCTTCTCCAACACCACAGTTCAAAAGCATTGATTCTTCAGCTCTCAGCTTTCTTCACAGTCCAACTCACATCCATACATGACCACTGGAAAAACCATAGCCTTGACTAGATGGACCTTTGTTGGCAAAGTCATGTCTCTGTTTTTCAATATGCTGTCTAGGTTGGTCATGGTTTGGTATAGGTTGGTCTTGGTTTTCTTCCAAGGAGTAAGCGTCTTTTAATTTCATGGCTGCAGTCACCATCTGCAGTGATTTTGGAGCCCCCAAAAATAATGAGTTTAGGAAGGTGAAAAACTCCAGAGATCCCTGATGATAAGTGTTGCAAAACAATGTGAATGTACTTAGTGTCTTCAGTGAATTATACAGTTAAATATGCTTAAAATAGTATATTTTATATGATTTTTATCACAACAATAAAAAATAAAATAAAATAAAAACATGTGTTTGTGTGTATAAAGGTGTATGAGGGTTTCTTTTGAAAAAATTCTGTTGCTATTATTGCCCCAAAAATAAACAAAGACCTAAGAGCAAATATTTGTGTAAGACTGGAACAAATTTCTTAAGAACGATACTTCACCTTGACTCAAGTGTTAACCTCAAGAATGCTCATTTCTCTTGCTGCCAGCTTACCCTTAATGGGAAAGACAGACACAGCAAAACAAATAAAAACATGAACCCTCACTCTCTGAGGTAATGGAAGGGGGCTTCAGTCTCTAATGCAGCAAATTTGGGAGATCTCAAGGAAAGGATGGCTCCAGGTCCATCTTTTCAGGAATGGGTGGGACAGCAAACAGTTAACAGAGAGGGTCTTGGAGATGATAACTGGGCCCACTGCTCCTGCTTGTTGTCATGATGGAACTAGAGTGACTAG
Organism: Cephalophus harveyi; assembly: GCA_006410635.1. Classification (NCBI taxonomy): domain Eukaryota; kingdom Metazoa; phylum Chordata; class Mammalia; order Artiodactyla; family Bovidae; genus Cephalophus; species Cephalophus harveyi. The sequence continues at coordinate 138,079 of SJYT01018608.1, forward strand.
ACCCCTGGGCTTTCCCTGGACAGACAGATGAGGCTGGGCTCAGCATCAACCTTGTCAGGGAGAAAGAGGAGTTACTCCACCACATCTATCATGTCTATTAGTTGAGAAGACTGTCCAGAGTATAAGGACAACCTGACTTGAAATGTAGGGAGAAGGACGGATATACAAGTGGTGACCCCTTGGTGTTTGTGTCCATTACATCACAATGCAGTCATTGACTTATTAACCTTTGTATCAACAATGCTTATTGGAACCAACCTAGGTAGGTGGTTTGGAGATGGCTTGAATGAGCTGTCTTACTACAGAAATAGGTAGGATTTCCTATGAATCTGGGGCCACATGTGGTTCTTAAGTTGTACCCAATGCCTAGCACACAGTTAATGAAATTTTATTGAACAAATGAATAAATCTTTTCAACTTACAGTAGTTGTCTACATCTAAAGAAAATGTGTTGTATAAAGTTGATAGCATTTATTTGAAGAGGCAAATACCCTTGGTCTTGCCTATTGGTTTGGTATCATGAACATATGGTTTTGTTGGAAGAAGACATTTGTTTCTGGCAGAAATTGTAGTTTCTTTAAACTGTGTCCAGTCAGTGCCATAAAGAATGAGCTGATAACATGGTTGGACTTAGCAGATTCTGCCCAGACCCAATACACAGTAACACTGTAACCCCAAATCTAGTGGCTTTTCCTGCTGGGGTCCAGCCTCAGCAGAGTCCAGCGATACCCTCAGGATGAAAGGCATTGGCGAATGAATGAATGACACAGGGAGACCAAGCTTTGGTGAGTGAGGCCTATAATTTTATTTTCAAAAGAGGCTTTTATACCCTGACTTGTACATAGAGGAAAATGAAAGATGCAAAGTCATGCAGAGTCAGCTCAAACACTCTAGCAGTTATGCCCTTATCAAAACCAGGAATTTTTTTCTGCATACCCTTCCCATAAACAAGAGTCGTATGTTGTGTACATTATCTTCTGGCCTTGGAGGCCTGTTGACATTTTATGACCCTTTTTTGATAAAGGTTGATCAACCAGAAAACTTGTTTTCCCTTGAAGTGTTTTTTCTTTATACCTCTAATCTGTGTCAGCCTCAGAAAGTAGTATACAAAGTTACATTCTCATAGAGCAAAGGTGCAGTGGGTTACAAAAAAGAACTTATTAGCTCAAAGGTCTGATGTGGTTAATACCAAGGCTACTACTTGTTTTTCTTACATTCCAACTATATTAACTAATGCACTCCCAGGCACTCAATGGATAAGGGATATGGGAACTTGGCAGCAAGCATTGGCTCAACAATGAAACCCTTCACCAGTATAATTTAATAAAACTTTTTCACCCCTCGAAGGGCTCTATATTTTTAGAATACTTAGGCTTCCCGTGTTATGGTTGGAATGTTGTGAACAAGCATATGCGTAGTTGCAAGAGTCTGGATAAACCTGCCAGGCAAGCTAGAATGCTAACAGGGGAGTTTGAATTGAAATGCTCCTTTCATGCCCAGGAGACTTATCAACTAGAGCCCTAAGTTGATTTTCTCCAGAGAAAGGTGGTTGGGGATAGCCCCCTATTAATGTCAAAAGAGTTGGTGAAAGGCATAATATAGTAAACAGTAGACAGACAGATTTTGGTTTGGGGTAGATGCTCGAGCAGGTCCAGGGAGTCACTTGAGTCCTGATCCGCCTTGCTTGTCAGGTCTCCTCTGCATGACCTTGTCATGGGTGGGATCTCCTATGCTGGCTCCTGGCATTTTCCTATCATTCACCCTACTTGTCCTTCTTTAAAGGGTTTAACATGACATCCTCTCTTCTTTTTCTACTCTTTTCCTCCCTCTTTCTCCCCACCCCACTCTACTTCACCAACAGCCCTCAAAACTTCTTTCCAAATTCTCCTGTCCTGGCTAAGCTAACTCTGCCTTTCTTCTCACAAAGTTGCTTGACCAGGGAGTGACCTTTGAAATTCAAGCACAGAAAACCCTCATAGTAAAATACAGGCATTTTCAACGAGTTGCTAGGGTTTCGTATATCCTGCTTAGAGCTTTCCTAGGAAAGAGTCTCAGGGGTGGCCTAGCAGCTCTGAATGTGTATCTCTTCCAGAACAGTTTTCCTATTAGAGCTTCTCACTGAAGTGTGTGCTTAGGAACTGGGGAAACAGAGGACCCTGAGTCATCATGGCTTTAAATTGATCTCCCTTTCTTTCACTTCTTCTTTGTATTGCACACAGATGGAGGCAGTTCCAGTAATAAAGAACATTTCTCTGCATTTCCACTTTTCTTCTTACTGGAAAGGGTAGATTCCTACCACACTCACCACACATGTGAACACAGACCCACATGTGCATGCACACACACACACTCACGTCTGTTTCAGTCTCAGTAGTAGCTTAGCAGGGTTGCATTGGCTGGACACTCCAGGAATCCATCTTGCTTATGAGAACTCAAGGCAAACTGAGGCCCACATCCTCTATCACCCTTGAGTCAGTCCAAGGCAAGTTCATGCTGAAGGAGTTTGGGGTGTGAGAGACCCACTTCCTTATCTTAGAGAAGAATGCAAGGTCTTCGAGGCAGTTACAACCCTCCTCCACTAAGATACACATGGTCCTTGCCTTAGAAATAGGATGATAGGTGTAGTTTATCTTCCAAATCAGGATCTCTTGACAGGCACGCCTAATAAGTATACCGAGACAACAGCCATACACAAGAAGTGCTGGGCAAACTGGGACTCCAACCATGTCACTTATAACTTAGAAATATATGCTCAACAAACAAGACACACCAATGGCTGCCTGCATCCTGTTCTCGCTGAAGGCCCTGCTGCTCCAGAGAATTGAGACATCTGGAAAATTGACAGCTTCTGAGAAACATGTGCGTTCAGATAAAGAAAGGATGTTGAAGGACTATACGTGAATTTTTAGAGGGACATAAGCATTCAATCTATAGAAACTTTGAACCTATTGTGTGAAATCATAAACTATGCACATTCTTCATTTTTTTTTTCCTTTTCTTGGCCATACCAGAGCATCTTATTTCCCTGCCAGCGAGTGAACTATGGCCCCAGTAGTGATAGTGCCAAGACTTAACCACATTATGCACATTCTTAATAGATATATTTATACATTAAAACAGTTGTGTGTGTGAGAGAGGGAGACATCTATGTAAATCATGATCATCACTCCTCTAGGTCAGCAGTGGTGTATCACATTTAAAAGCAATAGAAACTCATTCATAATCACCTCAAATTCTTTCTGCACAAATATAGGGGAAGGTAAATATTCTCTTAAAAATTGCATGAGAAATTTTCCTAATGAATCATGAAGATAGCACCAAACTCCCACTCAGCCATTCTAGCACTTAGATTATGAATTAAAAAATTGTCCAACTTGCTTGAAGAGGAAAAATAAAGAATAAGGCAATGTATCTTTATTAATTCCTATATATCTATGTCTCCCATCAAACTAAAAGTTGTATGTGCTTTATTCAAACTTGTAACTTCCTGCAGTGAGCAAGGAATATGGCTCACAGTAGATGCTCAGTAAATATTCAGTGGCTTGAATGTAAATTGACAATATGTAAAATCTTGCCTTCCTGCTTTTACTCAGTGAATATGCTAAAAATAACTGACATTCTTGCCTATTTCTCCCAGGATCTATTTCCAATGAGTATTAATTTGCTCTATGATTGACTATATAGCAATATATAATTTATTGACATGACACTTTATGAAAGTGTTGTTAGTTGCTCAGATATGTTTGACGGTTTCTGACCCCATGGACTGTAGCCTGCCAGCCTCCTCCGTTCATGGGATTCTCCAGGCAAGAATACTGGAGTAGGTTGCCATTCTCCTCTCCAGGGGATCATCCTGAGCCAGTTTTGAACCCAGGTCTACTGAATTGCAGGTAGATTCTTTACCATCTGAGCCATTCTGATACCAACAGATGTCAATGAAGTTCAGTTCTAGCACTTATTACTCAGAACTGGCTCAGACCCCACAGAGTAGGGACTTAGTCGCACAAGACTGCCCTCATTTCAGCAACAAGCTCCAAGTACTCAGCGTCTCCAATTCAACAGTGCCTCTTACCCATCTAGCTACAAATCTAGGGTTTCCCACAACTCCCTGAATTTCAGTAATTTTCCAGAATGCTGACAGAACTCATGAAAGTGTTATATTTAAGGACTATCATTTGAATATAAAGAATGCAAATGAACAGCAGATGGAAAGGTACACTGGGCAAATCTGGATCAGTCATAAGCACAGGAGCTTCTGACTCCATGGAGTCTGAGGGCACTGCCCTCCAGGTACTTACGTTCACCAACCAGAAGGCTCTCTAAGCCTCTTTCTTCAGCATTTTTATCAAAGTTTCATTATATAGGCATGCTTAATTAAGTCATTAACCACATGATGAAACTCAATCTTCAGCCCCTCCTCCTTCCCTGGAGGCAGGGAGGTGAGCAGGTACTGAAAGTTTCCATTTTCTAATCATATCTTTGCTGTTTCTAGCAACTAGCCTTCATCCTAAAGTTGTCTCCATGAGTTGCCTTGTTAATATAAAATCAAGTATGAATAACAAAAGGGACTGCTATCACTTAGAAAATTCCAGGACTTTTTGAAGCTCTGTGTCAGGAACTATGGACAAAGACCAAATATTAACTTTTCTTTACACACTAATACTATTCATCTCATGTTTTCATTACTTTTCTTCTTACATCAATATGTAATTAGTATATGATTGCTAAAGTGTAATTATGATCACCACTGGAGAAAGGTTCAAAAGCAGCTTTAAAGGAAGCAGGCTTGAAGCTCACTGCACCATCAGTTCAGTTCAGTCAACAGTCGTGTCTGACTCTTTGCAACCTCATGGACTGCAGAACGCCAGCCTCCCTGTCCATCACCAACTCCCAGAGTTTACTCAAACTCATGTTCCATCGAGACAGTGATACCATCCAACCATCTCATTCTCTGTCATCCCCTTCTCCTCCCACCTTCAATCTTTCCCAGCATCAGGGTCTTTCAAATGAGTCAGTTCTTCACATCAGGTGACCAAAGTATTGGAGTTTCAGCTTCAGCATTAGTCCTTCCAATAAATATTCAGGACTGATTTCCTCTAGGATGGACTGGTTGAATCTCCTTGGTGTCTAAGGAACTCTCAAGAGTCTTCTCCAACACCATATGCATAAATAAAAGGCATTTTTATGAAATGTATCAAAATAAAAGAAATTAAATGTCTTCAGAGGAAAATGAGACAAGCTCTTTTTCCTTTTTCTATTGTTTTCCTTTTCAGTTTCCTTATTACCAGTCACATTTCCCATCTCTGCTTAGCTCTCATACCATGTTTCTGATGCCTGCTATCTCAGATTTGTTAGGAGGAGTGTCAATGACCCAGTGATCAATAACAGAGCACAAGAAGTACAGTTGGCGTGCCATATCTACAGGTTCCAGCCAAGCACAGACTGAAAATATTGGGGAAAAAAAATTCCAGAAAGTTCCCCAAAACAAAACTTGAATTTGCTGCCTACAGACAACTATTTACATAGAATTTACATTGTATAATACTAGGTATTACAAGTAGTCAAGAGATTATTAAAAGTAGACAGAAGGACATGCATACATAGGCTATATGCAGATACTAAATCATTTCATATAAGGGCCTTGAACATCCTCAGATCTTGGTCCAGCTGAAGAGTAGGGAGGAATGGTACTTAAACCCATCCCTCATGGACGCTGGGAGAGGACTCTATTATTGGATAAATAATATCAGTGGGGTAATGTGAATATACCAGGACAAGAAGGATAATGTAAAACAAACAAATGAAAAACAACAACAACAAAAGAAAAAGCAAGCTAAAGCATGATGTTCAGGAATGCTTAGGTTGATTTTACAAATTTGAAAGAAGTAAGGGTGATATGTCATATATGACCGAGAATATTGACTGTCCACCTAAACTCACTGTCCAAATGGTTGGATATATGGTTGGACTACCTTCCCAGCTTCCCTTGAAGTTAAGTGTGGTCACAGGATTGAGTTCTAGCCAATGGCATCTGAGTAGACTCTCTGTGCCACTCCCAGACCTGGTCCAGGAGAATCTCCATCTAATTAATATTGATGTGTGATCACTACTTGCTGCAGTCAGTCAGATGTTAGAAGAAAGACAGAAGTTCAGGCAAGGGTTAACTTCAAGTTCCCAGGTGGTGCTAGTGGTAAAGAACCCTCCTGCCAATGCAGGAGATGTAAGAGACGTGGGTTCGATTCCAGATTTGGGAAGATCCCCTGAAGGAGGACATGGCAACCCACTCCAGTATTCTTTCCTGGAGAATCCTATGGACAAGGAGACTGGTGGACCACAGTCCATAGGGTTGCAAACAGTATGACACAACAGGGAGTCAGAGATTAAGAGCCTCCAATATTTATAAAGTTTGTGTTTCTTGATGCCTACAAATAGGAGATACAACTGCAAAAAGAGTGATTAAACAGCAAAGTCCAACACTATTGCCTCAATAACGGAGTTTTGAGAAGATAGGAGAGAGATGCTAGAGGTGAGGAGACAAAGAGGTAAAGAACTTAAACATTATATTTAAGAAGGAACTTTAGGCATATTCTGGCCATAAAAATGAATGAAATTAAGTATACCAGAAGTTTGCCACATTTTCAAGAGAAATGAGTCCAGTCTGGAAAACCTTTAATAGATTATAGAAATCTATAAAAAAAAAGTCTTATGAGCTTAAAAATCTTTAGTTTTTTTCTTAACTTGAATAAGCAAGAAGTAGTTTATAAAAGTAGTAAAAGGGGACTTCCCTGGTAGTCTAGTGGTTAAGAATCTGCCTTCCAATCCTGGGGGAGCGAGTTCTATCCCTGGTCAGGGAACTAAGACCACTCATGCTGCATTTTTGTTGTTCAGTCACTCGGTTGTGTCTGACTCTTTGCGACCCCATGGATGGCAACACGCCAGGCTTCCCTGTCCTTTACTAACTTCTGGAGTTTACTCAAACTCATGTCCATAGATTTGGTGATGCCATCCAGGCATCTCTTCCTCTGTCACCCCCTTCTCCTCCTGCCTTCAGTCTTTCCCAGCATCATGGTCTTTCCTTAGAATCATGTGGCCAAAGTATTGGAGCTTCAGCTTCAGGGTCAGTCCTTCCAACGAATATTCAGGACTGATTTCCTTTAGGATTGACTGGTAGGATCTCCTTGCAGCCCAGGGGATGCTCAAAAACCTTCTCCAGCACTACAGTTCAGTGATAAAAAGGAACAGTTAGAAATGAACAGTTACCATGTTCACTGATGGCATGTGTGTAAGATTACCATCTCTGCAATAAGGAAGTAAACAGAGTGGCTCAGTTCAATTCAGTCACTCAGTCGTGTCCGACTCTTTGTGACCCCATGAATTGCAGCACGCCAGGACTCCCCATCCATCACCATCTCCCAGAGTTCACTCAAACTCACATCCATGGAGTCGGTGATGCCATCCAGCCATCTCATCCTCTGTCATCCCCTTTTCCTCCTGCCTCCAATCCCTCCCAGTATCAGAATCTTTTCCAAAGAGTCAACACTTCCCATGAGGTGGCCAAAGAACTGGAGTTTCAGCTTTAGCATCATTCCTTCCAAAGAACACCCAGGGCTGATCTCCTTTAGAATAGACTGGTTGGATCTCCTTGCAGTCCAAGGGACTCTCAAGAGTCTTCTCCAACACCACAGTTCACAAGCATTGATTCTTTGGCCCTCAGCTTTCTTCACAGTCCAACTCTAACATCCCTACATGCCCACTGGAAAAACCATAGCATTAAAACAACATAAACTTATTGCCTTTCAGTTCTGGAAGCTCAGAGTCTGAAATCAAGGTGTTGACAGTTTCCATTCCTTCTGAGGACTCTGAGTGATGGATTTTTTCAAGGCCTCTCTTCTTGGCTTGTGGATGTCTGTCTTCCCTTTACATGTGACTGTCTCTACATCTGAATTTACCCTTTTTATAAGATGCCAATCATTCTGGATTAGCTACTAAGTCACTTCAGTCGTGTCCGACTCTGTGTGACCTCATAGATGGCAGCCCACCAGGCTCCCTCATCCCTGGGATCCTCCAGGCAAGAACACTGGAGTGGGTTGCCATTTCCTTCTCCAATGCGTGACAGTGAAAAGTGAAAGTGAAGTGTCTCAGTCGTGCCCGACTCTTAGCGACCCCATGGACTGTAGCCTACCAGGCTCCTCCATGCATGGGATTTTTCCAGGCAAGAGTACTGGAGTGGGGTGCCATTGCCTTCTCCGTTCTGGATTAGAGAGTGGCGTAATAGCCTTCTTTAGCTTGCTTGCCCTGGTAAAACCTTTTCTTGAAAGAATTTCACCTTCTGAGCTAGTGGAGGCTAAAATCCAACACATTTTTGGAGGGGTGAGAGGGACACAATTCAACTCGTAGTAGTACAACAGCCTAAAATGTTTCTCTGTGACAATCTTATTTCAATGGTTGTAGCTGACATTAAGTGAATTAAAATTCACTTACTGAATTTTAGTTGATTTTCCATAGCTTTATAACATTCACACCATGGATTTCAATTCCATTCCCTTAACTCCTTTATTCTTAATAATTTGGTAATATATTATTTTTTATTCTTCTTGGAAAAAGTCTAGAAGATGAAATTGAAAGAAAGTGAAGCAAAATTGTTAGTTGCTCAGTCATGTCTGTCTCTTTGTGACCCCATGGACTCTCAGGTTTGCCAGGCTCCTCTGTCTATGGGATTTCCCAGGCAAGAATACTGGCATGGGTTGCCGTTTCCTACTACAGGGGATCTTCCCGACTCAGGGACTGAATCCAGGTCTCCTGCATTGCAGGCAGATTCCTTATCATCTGAGGCAGCAGAGAAGCCCCCCAAAAGATGCAAGAGTAAATCTCAAGAAATAAATGAGTTCTCTCATGCCAAAAAAGAAGGAAAACTCCCTCCTTCTCCTTCTTTTTCCTAGAGGGTTTCCTTTTAGAAAGTTTGCAATTGCAAATCCTTTCCTTGTCTCTTAGAGATAGATGCAAAACTTTTGAAAACGTGAATAACCTCTATCCAGCTTTGCATTCCAGAAATGTCTCCAGGGCCTTGGAACTATCTTCTTGAAATGGTAACATAAAGTACCCTGTCTGTCTCTTTGGGAGTTTAGCCTAGATGCCAGACTCCAAGTTGTAAATTTTTGTTTGCTGCAAAGATAGACGATATGTTATTTTTCTTTTGGATCAAGACCATTAACATATATGTAAATAATTGTATCTGCCTACCTATATAACAGAGAAGTCAATGGCACCCCACTCCAGTACTCTTGCCTGGAAAATTCTATGGATGGAGGAGCCCGGTAGGCTGCAGTCTATGGGGTCGCTAAGAGTCAAAATCTGCCTTCCAATCCTGGGGGAGCGAGTTCTATCCCTGGTCAGGGAACTAAGACCACTCATGCTGCATTTTTGTTGTTCAGTCACTCGGTTGTGTCTGACTCTTTGCGACCCCATGGATGGCAACACGCCAGGCTTCCCTGTCCTTTACTAACTTCTGGAGTTTACTCAAACTCATGTCCATAGATTTGGTGATGCCATCCAGGCATCTCTTCCTCTGTCACCCCCTTCTCCTCCTGCCTTCAGTCTTTCCCAGCATCATGGTCTTTCCTTAGAATCATGTGGCCAAAGTATTGGAGCTTCAGCTTCAGGGTCAGTCCTTCCAACGAATATTCAGGACTGATTTCCTTTAGGATTGACTGGTAGGATCTCCTTGCAGCCCAGGGGATGCTCAAAAACCTTCTCCAGCACTACAGTTCAGTGATAAAAAGGAACAGTTAGAAATGAACAGTTACCATGTTCACTGATGGCATGTGTGTAAGATTACCATCTCTGCAATAAGGAAGTAAACAGAGTGGCTCAGTTCAATTCAGTCACTCAGTCGTGTCCGACTCTTTGTGACCCCATGAATTGCAGCACGCCAGGACTCCCCATCCATCACCATCTCCCAGAGTTCACTCAAACTCACATCCATGGAGTCGGTGATGCCATCCAGCCATCTCATCCTCTGTCATCCCCTTTTCCTCCTGCCCCCAATCCCTCCCAGTATCAGAATCTTTTCCAAAGAGTCAACACTTCCCATGAGGTGGCCAAAGAACTGGAGTTTCAGCTTTAGCATCATTCCTTCCAAAGAACACCCAGGGCTGATCTCCTTTAGAATAGACTGGTTGGATCTCCTTGCAGTCCAAGGGACTCTCAAGAGTCTTCTCCAACACCACAGTTCACAAGCATTGATTCTTTGGCCCTCAGCTTTCTTCACAGTCCAACTCTAACATCCCTACATGCCCACTGGAAAAACCATAGCATTAAAACAACATAAACTTATTGCCTTTCAGTTCTGGAAGCTCAGAGTCTGAAATCAAGGTGTTGACAGTTTCCATTCCTTCTGAGGACTCTGAGTGATGGATTTTTTCAAGGCCTCTCTTCTTGGCTTGTGGATGTCTGTCTTCCCTTTACATGTGACTGTCTCTACATCTGAATTTACCCTTTTTATAAGATGCCAATCATTCTGGATTAGCTACTAAGTCACTTCAGTCGTGTCCGACTCTGTGTGACCTCATAGATGGCAGCCCACCAGGCTCCCTCATCCCTGGGATCCTCCAGGCAAGAACACTGGAGTGGGTTGCCATTTCCTTCTCCAATGCGTGACAGTGAAAAGTGAAAGTGAAGTTTCTCAGTCGTGCCCGACTCTTAGCGACCCCATGGACTGTAGCCTACCAGGCTCCTCCATGCATGGGATTTTTCCAGGCAAGAGTACTGGAGTGGGGTGCCATTGCCTTCTCCGTTCTGGATTAGAGAGTGGCGTAATAGCCTTCTTTAGCTTGCTTGCCCTGGTAAAACCTTTTCTTGAAAGAATTTCACCTTCTGAGCTAGTGGAGGCTAAAATCCAACACATTTTTGGAGGGGTGAGAGGGACACAATTCAACTCGTAGTAGTACAACAGCCTAAAATGTTTCTCTGTGACAATCTTATTTCAATGGTTGTAGCTGACATTAAGTGAATTAAAATTCACTTACTGAATTTTAGTTGATTTTCCATAGCTTTATAACATTCACACCATGGATTTCAATTCCATTCCCTTAACTCCTTTATTCTTAATAATTTGGTAATATATTATTTTTTATTCTTCTTGGAAAAAGTCTAGAAGATGAAATTGAAAGAAAGTGAAGCAAAATTGTTAGTTGCTCAGTCATGTCTGTCTCTTTGTGACCCCATGGACTCTCAGGTTTGCCAGGCTCCTCTGTCTATGGGATTTCCCAGGCAAGAATACTGGCATGGGTTGCCGTTTCCTACTACAGGGGATCTTCCCGACTCAGGGACTGAATCCAGGTCTCCTGCATTGCAGGCAGATTCCTTATCATCTGAGGCAGCAGAGAAGCCCCCCAAAAGATGCAAGAGTAAATCTCAAGAAATAAATGAGTTCTCTCATGCCAAAAAAGAAGGAAAACTCCCTCCTTCTCCTTCTTTTTCCTAGAGGGTTTCCTTTTAGAAAGTTTGCAATTGCAAATCCTTTCCTTGTCTCTTAGAGATAGATGCAAAACTTTTGAAAACGTGAATAACCTCTATCCAGCTTTGCATTCCAGAAATGTCTCCAGGGCCTTGGAACTATCTTCTTGAAATGGTAACATAAAGTACCCTGTCTGTCTCTTTGGGAGTTTAGCCTAGATGCCAGACTCCAAGTTGTAAATTTTTGTTTGCTGCAAAGATAGACGATATGTTATTTTTCTTTTGGATCAAGACCATTAACATATATGTAAATAATTGTATCTGCCTACCTATATAACAGAGAAGTCAATGGCACCCCACTCCAGTACTCTTGCCTGGAAAATTCTATGGATGGAGGAGCCCGGTAGGCTGCAGTCTATGGGGTCGCTAAGAGTCATACAAAAATGAGCGACTTCACTTTCACTTTTCACCTTCATGCACTGGAGAAAGAAATGGCAACCCACTCCAGTGTTCTTGCCTGGAGAATCCCAGGGACGGGGGAGCCTGGTGGGCTGCCGTCTATGAGGTCGCACAGAGTCGGACACAACTGAAGCGACTTAACAGCAGCAGCAGCAGCAATATAAACAGATGAGATGTCTTTCTGTCTTTGTAATTTCTTTAGTAGATTGCTGAGATGCATATCACAGTTTGGTTTAAAGCTTATTCAAACAAAAGCTTTCAATATTAGTGAAGAGGATTTTTAGGTTGGAAGAAAGTTTTTATTTTTAATTAATTCCCCAACACAGGTCAAAAATTTATCTTGCTTTTTCTTTTCCCCTAACACAATTGACATAATAGTATGACATAAAAGTAGAGTGCTTCCCTGGTGGCTCAGAGGTTAAAGCGTCTGCCTCTAATGCAGGAGACCCAGGTTCGATCCCTGGGTCGGGAAGATCCCCTGGAGAAGGAAATGGCAATCCACTCCAGTATTCTTGCCTGGAGAATCCCACGGACGGAGAAGCCTAGTAGGTTACAGTCCACGAGCTGGCAAAGAGTCGGACACGACTGAGCGACTGAACTGAACTGAACACAATTGACATAATAGTATAGACACACAGATTCACTGATTTCAATACTGAAAATAACTTCCACATTTATGACCTTACTATATCAACTGGCCAGGCATAAAATTAAATACACATAGAAAAGACCCTGATGCTAAGAAAGATTGAGGGTAGAAACAGAAGAGGGTTACAAAGGGTGAGATGGTTGGATGGCATCACCGATTCAATGGACGTGATCTTGAGCACTCTCTGGGAGTTAGTGGAGGGCAGGGCAGTCTTATGTGCTACAGTCCATGGGGTTGCATGACTTAGTGACTGAACAACAGCAGCAATAGAATATTTATTAGAGATGATGTCAACAATACCAATTTATAATTATGCTTTTGGGACTATTTATTTGAGCAGTGACTAAATGCCCAAACTGGGCTAAATATTGTGTCTAGATTGTGTGATATGTTCTTTACAATGACCCTATCATTTGGCTATCATCACTATTTTCCAGAGCAACTGCCAAGGGCTATGAAGGTGTAAATGTTTTATCCAGGTTCTATTCCTAGACAGCAGTAGAGCCATGGGTGATCTGATTGCAGAACCTGTTTGCTTCATCATGGAGTGATCCTCCCTTATTTGTCATGAAGGAGACTGTGCCACACCAGGCCAGCATCCATTCCACTGGCTGCTTAATTCTGGGTTTGTCTGTGGATGCTGAGCCATTCAGCTCTGATTCCTACCCTTGGTGTTAAGGCCATGTATGACACAAGGAATGTTTTCTGAACATGAATGGCTTTATCTTTCTTTCATGTACTGACTCAATTAAACTGACCAGGACACTACCTTTTTTTTTCCCCAAGTTTCCTAGACCATCCCCGATTTCCAAAGGGCAGATTCAGTTATTAATTAGGGGAGTGAAGTAATGCAAAAGAAACAACAGTGCTCCATTTAAAGCTATTATAAAATATTGTCTGTATTCCTTGTGTTATACAATATATCCTTACAACTTATTTTATACCTAACAGTTTCTACCTCTTAATTCCCTATCCCTATCTTGCCCTTCCATCCTTCCTTACCCCACTGGCAGCAACTAGTTTGTTCTGCATATCTGTTAATGTTCTTTTTTTCATATTCACTGCTGCTGCTGCTGCTAAGTCTCTCCATTCGTGTCCGACCCTGTGCGACCCCAGAGATGGCAGCCCACCAGGCTCCCCCGTCCCTGGGATTCTCCAGGCAAGAACAATGGAGTGGGTTGCCATTTTCTTCTCCAATTCATATTCACTAGTTTGTATAAACTTTAAAAATTATGACTCACCATACTTTATATCGATTATACTTCAATAAACAAAGGAAAGAAAAGGATAGTACAGCTATGGGTCCTGGTCTAGGCTCCTCCTTGGGGGATGTGCATACAATCTGATCCACCTCTCAGTTCTATAGGAACTGATAGAAGATGGTAACTTCAGACTTAGGACAAGCTCCTGAACTCTAGGCTAATTAGAACCAGAAGGCTGATCATTGAGATTCCTGGAACACAGCCTCTAACCAATCAGACGAGAGTTACACACCCTGCAGTCCCCCTCCCAATTTTGTCTATAAAAAGTCTTCCTGGAAAATCATCAGAGAGTTCACATCTTTAGGGCAGGAGCCTCCCCTTTCTCCTTGCAAGACCCTGCAGTAAAACTTTCTCCACTCCAAGCTCCAACCTTTCTGTTTGTTTGGCCTCACTGTGTGTCAGGCATACCAATTGGTTCCAACAACATTGATAGCTATCTGACCTTGAAAAAAAAAGTGATTTAATCTGTCTTAAACTCAGTTACCTCATCTGGAAACAGTCTCTAACAACAATATAACTGTGCTTATAAATAATCAAGACTAAGACTTCACTAACATAATGTATGTGACCAGCAGTGAAGATGGAAATCATCAGAAAAGAGAATGGAAGAGCCCTTGCTCAACTGTATGCCACCGAGGGATCAGGACAGTGCCTGGCAAAACAGGGGATCNATAAATAATCAAGGCTAAGACTTCACTAACATAATGTATGTGACCAGCAGTGAAGATGGAAATCATCAGAAAAGAGAATGGAAGAGCCCTTGCTCAACTGTATGCCACCGAGGGATCAGGACAGTGCCTGGCAAAACAGGGGATCGAAATAGAGTGAAAGAAAAAACTAACAACAACAAAAATACATAAGCCGTCCTTATCTCTACCTTGTATTATTATAAATAAAGAATATAGCATAGATTTGACATATTTTAACATGTATAAGATTGGATCTCATTTTTTCTCTTACATCGAATTCTCCCAGTATATTAGTGTCAAGTATACCTTGAATGCAAAATCCGTTTATCCCCACAGGCAGCCTGGACACTGAGAATGAAAACTGCACCTTTCTGTTTCCATAATATGACCATACATTAATGCAACTTTCTCCCTTAGCAGTATTCTCATATCCTCTCAATCTTTTTTTTTTTTTTTTACTTTATTTTACTTTACAATACCGTATTGGTTTTGCCTCGTAGAAAGAGCCTCATTCAATAAAATTCTCAGTTCTTGACAGACTTTGACCTTCCTTCCCCCACTCCAAGGTATCGACAAAACTCTCTTGAGTTTTAATTAGCTCGATCTGATTTCAGGCATATTTTAGATTTGTGCTGAGAAAATCCATCTTTGGGTGTTTTAAAACCACTCTTCTCAGGTGGATTTGACTCTTTGACATTGCAGGGCCAATGTTTTTCTGATCATAGGTGTATACTATGTAGGGCTTCCCAGGTGGCACTAGTGGTAAAGAACCTGCCTACCAATGCAAGAAATTTAACAGGCGTGGATTCCATCCCTGGGTCGGGAAGATCCCCTGGAGGAGGGCATGGCAACCCACTCCAGTATTCTTGCTTAGAGAACCCCATGGACAGAGGAGCCTGGTGGGCTACAGTCCATAGCATTGCAAAGAGTCAGACATGACTGAAGCAACTTAGCATGTGGCACATACATTTTTATCCGTGGATGGCTCGCTTGGGGCACAGATCACCTTTTACATAACATTGTGAAGAGAGGTGCTGACCACAAGGCAAGAAACAGGAGTTTTAAGTAAAGGAAGATGATCTATTATCTTGAGGATTTCAAGGGCATTTATGACAGCAGCCATACATCTTAGCAGTTGATAGCAGTTGGATGGATGCTCATGGGATGGAAGACCAAACAACTTTTAATTTTAATAAATATTTATAAACAAAGCAAAAACAACTCTCCTTACTTTGTTGTTCAGTCACCAAGTCACATCCAATTGTTTGCAAACCCATGGACTGCTGCACATCAGGTTTCCCTGCCCCCTACCTAGAGTTTGCCCAAGTTCATGTCCATGGAATCAGTATGCCATCCAACCATCTCATCCTCTGTTGCCCTCTTCTCCTTCTTCTTTCAATCTTTCCCAGGATCAGGGTCTTTTCCATTGAGTCAGCTGTTTGCATCAGGTGGCCAAGTATTGGAGCTTCAGCTTTAGCTCTGTCCTTCCAATGAGTATTCAGGGTTCCCTTGCCTCTCTGTAGCTCAGTTGGCAAAGAATACACCTGCAATGCAGGAGACCCCGGTTCGATTCCTGCATCTGGAGAAGGGACAGGCTACCCACTCCAGTATTCTTGGGTTTCCCTGCTGGCTCACCTGGTAAAGAATATACCTGCAATGTGGGAGACCTGGGTTTGATCCCCTGGAGAAGGGAACAGCTACCCACTCCAGTATTCTGGCCTGGATTTTCCATGGACTGCATAGTCGATGGGATCACAAAGAGTCAGACACGACTGAGTGACTTTTTTCACTTTACTTACACTTTACTTACATAAGCAACAAGCTTGACTTTGTCTCAGATTGTATTGTCAGATTATCTCATTCGAGGACTGACTTTCAACAAAGCCCATGGGTTTTCTAAGGCTTAAAGGATTTTTAAAAACTGCAAATTGCTGCAAATATAGATGTTTTGACATAGCACTAATGACACTATCAAAATAAACATATTAGCTCGATCTGATTTCAGGCATATTTTAGATTTGTGCTGAGAAAATCCATCTTTGGGTGTTTTAAAACCACTCTTCTCAGGTGGATTTGACTCTTTGACATTGCAGGGCCAATGTTTTTCTGATCACAGGTGTACATTATGTAGGGCTTCCCAGGTGGTACTAGTGGTAAAGAACCTGCCTACCAATGCAAGAAATTTAACAGACGTGGATTCCATCCCTGGGTCGGGAAGATCCCCTGGAGGAGGGCATGGCAACCCACTCCAGTATTCTTGCTTAGAGAACCCCATGGACAGAGGAGCCTGGTGGGCTACAGTCCATAGCATTGCAAAGAGTCAGACATGACTGAAGCAACTTAGCATGTGGCACATACATTTTTATCCGTGGATGGCTCGCTTGGGGCACAGATCACCTTTTACATAACATTGTGAAGAGAGGTGCTGACCACAAGGCAAGAAACAGGAGTTTTAAGTAAAGGAAGATGATCTATTATCTTGAGGATTTCAAGGGCATTTATGACAGCAGCCATACATCTTAGCAGTTGATAGCAGTTGGATGGATGCTCATGGGATGGAAGACCAAACAACTTTTAATTTTAATAAATATTTATAAACAAAGCAAAAACAACTCTCCTTACTTTGTTGTTCAGTCACCAAGTCACATCCAATTGTTTGCAAACCCATGGACTGCTGCACATCAGGTTTCCCTGCCCCCTACCTAGAGTTTGCCCAAGTTCATGTCCATGGAATCAGTATGCCATCCAACCATCTCATCCTCTGTTGCCCTCTTCTCCTTCTTCTTTCAATCTTTCCCAGGATCAGGGTCTTTTCCATTGAGTCAGCTGTTTGCATCAGGTGGCCAAGTATTGGAGCTTCAGCTTTAGCTCTGTCCTTCCAATGAGTATTCAGGGTTCCCTTGCCTCTCTGTAGCTCAGTTGGCAAAGAATACACCTGCAATGCAGGAGACCCCGGTTCGATTCCTGCATCTGGAGAAGGGACAGGCTACCCACTCCAGTATTCTTGGGTTTCCCTGCTGGCTCACCTGGTAAAGAATATACCTGCAATGTGGGAGACCTGGGTTTGATCCCCTGGAGAAGGGAACAGCTACCCACTCCAGTATTCTGGCCTGGATTTTCCATGGACTGCATAGTCGATGGGATCACAAAGAGTCAGACACGACTGAGTGACTTTTTTCACTTTACTTACACTTTACTTACATAAGCAACAAGCTTGACTTTGTCTCAGATTGTATTGTCAGATTATCTCATTCGAGGACTGACTTTCAACAAAGCCCATGGGTTTTCTAAGGCTTAAAGGATTTTTAAAAACTGCAAATTGCTGCAAATATAGATGTTTTGACATAGCACTAATGACACTATCAAAATAAACATATGTGAATGTATGTATATTCAAGTTTAATTTTTTTTAAATTTTGCATTTAATTCTTTCATAAATGATGCTTTCAATTTATGATTAATGATGCCAGAATGAGATATTTTCATCATGATCACTTGTGATATCAATGGTTCAAATCCATCAATGTGCACTTAAAAAAAAACTTCTAAATTAAAATTTTAGCCCCCATATAGGAATTCAAAACAGCATTTTTATTTTTAATATTTCATGTCATTTCTTTCTCTTTCAATCTAAAAGGTTAAATGCAACTTACTTGATAATGTCACATCTTACCTCTTCCAGCTTTGAAAGAGCAAGGAAGTAATGGTGTTTGGCTCTGAATTGCATGAATCTCATGTTGGCTGGGTGGATGAGCTGTGATGATACTGAGACTGGAAAGCAACCTACACCTCAAAGAAATATTTGCATTACATTAACAATCCAAAATGGTATTTTTTATAGCAATAGGTTTAGGAGTGAGTGATTTCTAGCCACAGGCAATAAACTACATGCAATTACAAGAGCAGGTCATGCCACATAAACTGTTTTGTGAAAAAGAAATGCAATGCTTATTTCCAAAGAATATTTTAACCAACACTTTAGCATTGTAAGATAAATAAATTCAGTAATTTGGATTTTATTAGGAATTTTCTCGCTACAAACTCATAAAGCTGATGGAAGAATTCACCTTGTGAATAATACCGAATAATATTCGGTACCGAATAATACCAAATAAATTTATAAGATGAATATGCAGATTGGCAAAAATTTCCCACAATGAGCTTATGGTCCATAATGTGAATTCTAAGATTTTGTATAGCTTTCTGTACTCACAGTATGTGCTTTTAAATGTCAAATCTTATTACAGTGAACTTCTGAGAAGAGCAAATATTGCTACTGAAATAGCAACTCATTGTAATGAATTGAAGACAGAGCTCAATGGATAGTGCTATTCTAGATGAATCCTGAGAATTTCCCCTCATCCTACAGTTTTACATAAGTTTTCTTACTATTTACCTCCTCCTTCACAAATCCACATGCACTTGTGTGCATGCACACACATACACACACATATACACACACTTGATTTTTTTCCCCCAGAAAAATGGAGCAAGATAAAACCACAGCAAATGCCTTACTGTTTCTGTGGTTGGTGATCTGACCTTTAGCTGATGTCTCTACATCACTGGTAGTTCTCCTGGTTCACGTATTTTGACATTCCCCATGGCAGCTACTTCAAACCTGGGTCTGTTTACTGTCCGAGCCACCAGGGAAGCCTGAAAAATTAGAAGAGTGGACTAATGGCAAAAAATGTCAATTTACTTTTAGACTGGTACAACTCCATCTGGAAAGCCTAGTAAATGCCACCAAATGACAAATCTCATACCATCTGGAAGTTTCACAAGTCTTCATTTAAGAAATATTTTATAACAACCATGTCACTAAAGATATTTAACATGATATGGTCTGTCACAGACACTATTCAATCATCTATCACAGCAGAAACTAAAATGAATACATAATAGTAGCAAAATGGACAGTGAAGATAAAGCAGAGTCTCATTTGGAGAATAAATGGCATATACATGATGTGAGCTTCTGAAAAGGAAAATTAACCAACTTAAGGGTGTTTTCTTTGCTCACTTAAAAAAAAAAATCTTTTGGAAGGTTAAAAAAAATTGTCCAAAACTGGAAAAGGTCATTTTTCATTTCAATTTCAAAGAAAGGAAATGCCAAAGAATGTTCAAAATATGCACAACTGCACTCATTTCACATGCTAGCAAGGTAACGTTGAAAATCCTTCAAGTCTGGCTTCAACAATACCTGAACTAAGAAACTCCAGAATTTTCCAAATTTGCTGGCATATTGAGGGCAGCAATGTATTAACATCATCTTTTGAGAGTTGATAAACAAGTTGGATTTAGAAAAGGAAGAGAAACCAGAGATCAAATTGCCAACGTCCATTGGATCATAGAGAAAGCAAGGGAATTCCAGAGAAATATCTTCTTCTGCTTCATTGGCTACACCAAAGCCTTTGACTATGTGGATCACAACAAACTACAGAAAACTTTTCAAGAGATGGAAATACTGGACCACATTACCTTCAGTTCAGTTCAGTCGCTCAGTCATGTCCTACTCTTTGCGACCCCATGAATCACAGCATGCCAGGCCTCCCTGTCCATCACCAACTCCCGGAGTTCACTCAGACTCGCGTCCATCGAGTCCGTGATGCCATCCAGCCATCTCATCATCTGTCGTCCCCTTCTCCTCCTGCCCCCAATCCCTCCCAGCATCAGAGGCTTTTCCAATGAGTCAACTCTTTGCATGAGGTGGCCAAAGTACTGGAGTTTCAGCTTTAGCATCATTCCTTCCAAAGAAATCCCAGGGCTGATCTCCTTTAGAATGGACTGGTTGCATCTCCTTGCAGTCCAAGGGACTCTCAAGAGTCTTCTCCAACACCACAGTTCAAAAGCATCAATTCTTCGGCACTCAGCCTTCTTCAAAGAAATCTTTATGCAGGTCAAGAAGCAGCAGTTAGAACTGGACATGGAAAAACAGACTGTTTCAAACTTGGGAAAGAAGTATATAGCAAGGCTGTATATTGTCACCCTGTTTATTTAACTTGTATGCAGAATACATCATAGGAAATGCTGGGCGGGACCAAGATTGTCAAGAAAAACATTAACAACTTCAGATATGCAGATGATACCACCCTAATGCAGAAAGCAAAGAGGAACTAAAAAATCTTTTGATGAAGATGAAAGAGGAGAGTGAAAAAGCTGTCTTAAACTCAACATTCAAAAAGACTAAGATCATGGCATCCGGTCTCATCACTTCATGGCAAATTAATGGAAAAAGAAATAGAAAAAGTGACAGACTTTATTCTCTTGGGTTCCAAAATCACTGTGGATGGTGACTGCAGCCATGAAGTTAAAAGACGCTTGCTCCTTAAAAAAAAAAAAAAAAAAGGCTGTGATAAACATAGTGATCATATTAAAAAGCAGAGACATCAGTTTGCAGACAAGTGTGTGTATTGTCAATGTTGTTTTTTCCAATAGTTATGTGAGGATGTGAGAGTTGGACCGTCAAGAAGGCTGAGTGCCAAAGAATTGATGCTTTCTAATTGTGCTGGAAAAGATTCTTGAGAGTCCTTTGGACTGCAAAGAGATCAAATCAGTCAATCCTAAAAGAAATCAATCCTGAATGTCCCTTGGAAGAACTGATGCTTAAGCTGAAGCTTCAATACTTTGGCCATTTATTGTGAAAAACAGCCAACTCATTGGAGAAGATCCTGATGCTGGGAAAGATTGAAGGCAGGAAGAGAAGAAGGTGACAGAGGGTGAGATGGTTGGATGGCATCACTGACTCAATGGACATGAGTTTGAGGAAACTCCAAGAGATAGTGAAGGAAAGGGAAGCTTGGCATGTTCCAGTTCATGGGGTAACAAAGAATCAGACATGACTTAGCTACTGAACAACATGTCTCTTTTCCCTAGGATCATCATAAAGCACCATAGTAACTGAAAATAATGGACTTCGTTTTATCTAAAAAATGTTCTGTAACTACTTCTCTAGCTAATTCTCTAGTTATATTTTAAAATGGCTTGTTTAATACTTTCCTTATATAATGGAGCAAAACTTGCTACCCGAAAATGATTTTGGCATTTGAAGTTATTTTTTATTCAAGACATATTTTGATGTGCCTATTTAAATTTATCCAATGATATAAGTAATATTGTGTAAAATACCTATGGAATAGATATCTGCCTGAATTAATTCATTGTTCTGATATGCTCAGGTATGCTAACCACCACAAAGATGAAAAGTATACCATACACTCTATTTCACAAACTGGGAGAACCCTGAAACTACCTGCATTATATATTAAAGTAAAACAATCAAACATAACAACATAAAAATCTGGTAAATATGATATTTAATAAAATATTACTAAGCTAGTGTGTCACTCTATAAATTTTGATCTGTGGTGGCTGGGATTGATGCTTCTAAATCACAAGGGCTATATATTATTATGTAAGGTATACAGACACACAAAAGAATGAGACCCCTGTTTTAGACTGTAACTGAATATTGGCACTAAAACAAATAAGAAAATATTTAAATTTTTCACAAATGTTTTTAAAACACTTTAGATCTGAGTCTGGGGCAGTAGTTAAATGATCATACAATAAATGGGCTTCCCTCATAGCTCTGTTGGTAAAGAATCTGCCTGCAATGCAGGAGACCTAGGTTCGATCCCTGGGTCAGGAAGATCCCCTGGAGAAGGGATGGGCTACCCACTCCAGTATTCTGGCCTTAAGAATTCTATGGACTATACAGTCCATGTGATCTCAAAGAGTCAGACGTGACTGAGTGACTTTCTTTTTCGTATAGTATACATCGTATATGTCCTATTTTTAACATTTTAATCCATGTAAGCCAAACAAAATATTAAAACATTTTGCACTATAAAAGGAATTGCTTTTGCACTGATATCTTTTCTATATCAGTGTTCTTGAATTATATCATTTCCCAAGTGCCTATGGTTGCTATTTCTTTAGTAAGACTGGAACTGCTAGGGCCAATTTAGAGATAATATTCCTTTTATATTTTTATTTTTAACGTGATGTTTTCCCTGCTATAGTTCAATTCAAAAGACTTCTAACTCGTTGGTTGTCACTACCTCTCACTTTTCTTCACACCATTCTTCACATTTTAGCTAAAATAATATTTTACTATTTCATTTTTAATTAGTTTTAATAGTGTTTTGCAATTTTGTGCATTTAATATTTTAAAATCCTGTATCTTTCAATAATTTCCTGTTAGTCCTAAAATGAAGTGTAACTCATTAAAGTGCTCTTCGAAACCGTCATAGTCAGGCTTCTGATTTCCATTTCAGCATAAGTTGAACTTTCCCTGGCTCTGCTCCATGGTCTGTTTAGTTCCCAGAGTCTTGGTATTTGCTGCCCTCTTTTGTAATGCTCTGCTAATTTCTATGCCCACTCAATCTCTTTTTCTAGTAAAAGAGCCTATGCTCAGTTATTCAGCTGTGTCTGTAGGTTTGTGACCCCATGGACTGTAGTTCACCAGGCTCCTCTGTCCATGGGATTTCTCAGGCAAGAATACTGCAGTGGGTTGCCATTCCCTCCTCGAGGGGATCTTCTTGACCCAGGAATTGAACCTGAGTCTCCCGAATTGAAGGTGGATTCTTTACCACTGTGACACCTGGGATGCCCTGCTAGTTCAAGACTGAATACCAATTCCTCAGGGAGGCATTCCTTCACCCACTGGACTAAATCACATAAATTCTTCTATTTTCTTTCATCAGTTGCCAAACATAATCCTTCTAGTAAAATCTTTAAATGACTTGCTTAATACTTTCCTTGTAAAGTGGAGCAAAACTTGCCACTTCAAAATGTCTTTGGCATTTGAAATGGTTGTTTTTTATTCAAGGCACATTTCTTTGTGCCTATTTAAGTTGAATTTAGATAATAACATTGTTCATAAAAATGCACAATCCTTTAACTTTTCCCAGATGTACAGAGTGTCTTGTTAGCAAGAGAAATTTAAATTTGAAAGTGAAGTCCAGCTTTTCTTTCAATTTGGAAACTTTTTAAGGAATCTTTTTGCCTGGAAGATACACCTGAGTGAGTAAGGAAAGGTGCTTAGGCAGGTGGAAGAGAAATTTTTAAATATCTAAGTTGACAAAGGGGGCTTCCCTGATGGCTCAGGCCAATGAATGCAAGAGACACAGGAGACACTCATTCCATCCCAAGATTGGGAAGATCCCCTGGAGAAGGAAATGGCAACCTACTCTAGTTTTCTTGCCTTGGGAAATCCCGTCGATGGAGCAGCCTGGTGGGCTGCAGTCCAAGGGTTGCAAAAGTGTTGGATGACTGAGCAACTAAATAACAACAACTCTGTGACAAAGACCTTATCTGCTAACATCTTCTGTGCTCTGAAATGGCCCTTAGGGGAGCAGGTGGGCCAGTTGCTAGGGGTTCTGACAGTCTCTTCTGAGCAAAGAAGTGGAGGGGATCTGGAAACCTCTGGGCTAGAGGTCATCCCAGAGGAAGTTTGTTGTTTTATGGAGCTACTAAGAGCCCACAAAGGAACACTCCCCAGGAGAGAGGCCTGCATCTGGGTAAGGACCGGCTTAGGTCCTTCTGCAGAGACACCACGTGCTGACACAAAGCAAGGCTGAGTCTGGAGGTTCCTCTTGGTTCAGCCATTCTAGCACACACCTCAGGGGTGCACTCTGGGTACCTCACTCTAAACTTTGTATGCTAAAGATGAATCACTTCCTGGGTGGGTATTTGGGGACCAAAACATGTAACTGTCACACTGGATGAAGATATATTAAGCGTGTTGTCCAGTGTTCAATCACAAAACTGTTTCAGATGCAACTCCAGGCAGAAGAGAATTCTCCCCAAATCCCCCAAAACACCCTAAATCCTCCTTGGACAACTCGGGGAGAAGAGAACCCTGGTTGGTGAAGCTGTGTGTCCTAGTAAGCTGGGCGGGTAGGAGTTCAAGTGATCAGTCTGAGCTTATGAACAGCAAATTCAGCCTTATTCCAGACTTGTCATGTAGATTATATTAGAAAGTTGTGAACTAGAGCACTCATACTTTCATTTCATAATTGAATTATATCCTTTTTTTTGTCTCTAATATAAGCACAAGTTGAAGACTTTTCTAACATATTTCTTCATAGTTTTAAAAGTGAAAAGTGTAAAATACGAAAGACTTCACATCCAAACAGAATACCAAAATAATCAAGTCAAAATAGCATTGCTTACACCACTACACAGACAGAAATGCTAGCATAAAATGTACCATTGCCCTATATAAATTAACAACACAGTAATTTTTATTTGTCTAAAACATCTAGATACTAAGCAGATCAGAAGATTTGATCATCTCCTAGGAATATTATTTATATTATTACATAAATATTATTTATTATATATGCCAAAGAAATAATGCATCTAAAATTTTGCCCCAATTTTCTAATTAATAAACTAATCGTAATGTCTGCTTACACATTTTGATGGCCACAGTATTTTAGAAACAGCAACTTGAGGACACATTCATTTAATAAGCAGCAACTGCCAATTATTGTCTCCCGATTATATACTTCTCAGAAATCATTTCATTTAGTCCTTTTAACAGCCTTGCTTGGCAGGACAATGCAAGAGTTTGTGTATATTTACACTGCCTAGATTAAAGTGAAGTTGATGTTAGATTTTAGAGCTCTTCTGATTTAAATCCCAAACTCCATCAATATCAGCTGAATGACTCTTAGGCTATCTCTTATGTTAAACTACTTCAGCATAAACAGTGTGATAGGTTCAAAGGTAGGTTTAAGATAAATTCCAGATGCAGCTAACATTTAATTTCACCACCCAGGATGGCTCAGTATTTTTTCTTTCTTTCTTCTTTTTTAATCAGAGTGTACCTGCCAGAATTGAAATGGCTTCTATTAGCTTCTACCAACACTTTGGTGGTGGTTTAGTCTCTAAATCATGTCCGACTCTAGCAACTCCATGGACTGTAGCCTGCCAAGCTTCTCTGTCCATCGGATTCTCCAGGCAAGAATACTGGACACTGTGTGTCTTGCTAATTAACTAATTAGAACTGGCTCTCTTTTGAGGAAATGAATGATGGTCACTGAAATGCAAGGGCTGCCTGAGACATTTTAAAGGTACTATTGTTGAAACAAACTCTAGTTCCAAGTTGGAATGACTCCTGCCCCGGTGCCATAAATGCAAAACAAAACTTAGATCTTGTTCCTGTCCCTGCAAATTTCCTTCTTAACCAGAAACAGATTACATCCAGTCAGCCAATCCCCAAATGCCAAGCCAACTCTGCGCACTGTACTTATTTCCTTATTCATTTCTCTATTTGTTTCCTTATTCATTCTCTATTTGTCTGCTTGTTTCTTATTATTTAAACTTTAAAACTTCCTTTCCCCCACCCCATGGTTCAACAGGTGAAGGATATGCCTGCAATGGAGGAGACACAGGAGACATGGGTTCAATCCCTGGGTCAGGAAGATCCCCTGTAGTAGGAAATAGTGACCCACTCCATTATTCTTGCCTGAAAAATCACACAGAAAAAGGAGCCTGGTGGGTTACAGTTCATGGGGTCACAAAGAGTCAGACATGACTGATGACTAAGCACAGCATAGCATCTCATTTTGTAGTTCTCTGGACCCTTGGGAATGGAGACTGTCCACTTCATGAAGTGTTAATGTTTGTTTGTATCAAGTTGTATTAAATTGCCTTCTTTAATAACTTTGGTTTTTCCAGGAGTCATATAAGGATGTGAAAGTTGGACCATCAAGAAGGCTGAGCACCAAAGAATTGATGCTTTCGATCTGTGGAGCTGGAGGGGACTCTTGTGAATCCCTTTGACAGAGAGGAGATCAAACCAGTCCATCCTGAAGGAAATCAATCATGAATATTCATTGGAAGTACTGATAATGAAGCTGAAGCTCCAATATTTTGGCCATCTGATGTGAAGAATTGATTCATTGCAAAAGACACTGATGCTGGGAAAGATTGAAGGCAGGAGGAGAAGGAGGCAGCAGAGGGTGAGATGGTTTGATAGCATCACTGACTCAATGGACATGAATTTGAGCAAACTCCAGGGATAGTGGAGGACAGATGAGGCTGGCATGCTGCAGACCATGGGGTCACAAAAAGAGGGATGTGACTTAATGATTGAACAACAACGATAAAATTGTTGTAGTCAGACCTGCAAACTCAGTGTGTAAGAATCTAGTTCCCTTAAAGATGGGGCCCTAGGCTTTTATCCTAATGTCTGCTAATTCTGTCCTAATAGTCTTCAATCCACACACTGACTAGACTTCTGGGAGCTTGATTCTTACTATAAAATAATTGGATCCTCCCTATGCAATTCGTCATCTGCCTCTAGGAAATTTAATGAGAGGTGGTGGATAGAAAACCTGAAAGCTCAGAAAACTGGGAGTAGGAGGAAGAGAGAAAAGGGGAGCAGAGTTGAGACTGACATTAGCTTGCAGTACATCATCAGATAGTTTAGAGGATCAGCACAGGGCTGTTTATCAAGATTGATCCTGGAACTGAATCTGAGTAAGGAAGGAAGAAGAGCCTTCAGGTGACTAAAGACAGTAGAATCAGTGGACAGTAGATTCCAGTGAAAAAGGACGGGTCAGAGTTGGTGATGTGAGAAGAAATGACAGAGAAAATAAGAAACAGTGCTCAGAGAGTTGAATGAAACTCAGATTTTGGAATGAAAACTATTGATTCTTCAATGACCTTGAAAATGGGTGACTAAGGACAGATATTGAAAGGACCGTCTGTCTAGGATTTTTGAAATTGTCGAGAATTACGGTAGAAGAAGAGCTGGTAAGAGTCACAATGAATCAGGAACTGAAACTTTCAAGTGTGGAAGAGTGACCTCAGAGGCGATAACTGACTGACTGACCAATAAAATGAAACTATCAAGTCTACAATTCTGGTCATTCATCTAGATAAATGGTATTATATATATAATAGGGACATACTGATATCTGGTTCTTTTATTATGTAAACTAGCCTAGTTTAGCATGCCTAATTAACTGATAAATTACTCCATAAAAAAGTCTCCTAGATTTCTTTAATGTTTATTTTAAATATTACCATATTTTTAAAATTATTGTTGATTTATAATGTTTCATTAGTTTCAGGGATAAAGCCCAGTAATTCAGTTATACATAAATATATATCTATTATTTTACCAATTCGTTTTCCTTATAGGTTTTTTTAAAATCTATTTTATATATAGTATTTGGCTTTTGTGTGTGCTGAGTATTGTCTGACTATCTGTGACCTCATGGACTGCAGTCCACTGGGCCGTCCTGTCCTTCACCATCTCCCAGAGCTTGCTCAAACTCATGTCCATGGAGTCAGTGATGCCATCCAACCTTCTCATCCTCTGCCCTTTCCTTCTCCTACCTTCAATCTTTCCCAGCATCAGGGTCTTTTCTAATGAGTCAGCTTTTCACATAAGCTGGTCAAAATAGTGGAGCTTCAGCTTCAGCATCAGCCCTTCCAATGAATATTCAGGATTGATTTCCTTTAAGATTGACTGGTTTGATATCCTTGCAGTACAAGGGACTTTCAAGAGTCTTCTCCAACACTACAATGCAAAAGCATCAATTCTTTGGTATTCAATCATTTTATGGTCCAACTCTCACATCCATACATGACTACTAGAAAAACCATAGCTTTGACTAGACGGACCTTTGTCAACAAACTAATGTCTCTGCTTTTTAATACACTGTCTAGGTTTGTCAGAGCTTTTCCTCCAACGAGCAAGCATCTTTTAATTTCATGGCTATAGTAACCATCTGTGATGATTTTGGAGCACAAGAAAATAAACTCAGTCAGTGTTTCTATTGTTTCCCCATCTATTTGTCATGAATTGATGGAATAAAATGCCATGATCTTAGTTTTATGAATGTTGAGTTTTAGCCAGCTTTTTCACTCTCCTCTTTCACCTTAATCAGAGGCTTTTTCATTCCTCTTTCCTTTCTGCCATAAAGGTAGAGTCATCTGCATATCTGATGTCATTGATATTTCTCCCAACAATATTGATTCCAGATTGTGTTTCATCCAGCCTGGCATTTCACATGATGTACTCTGCATAGAAGTTAAATAAGCAGGGTGATAATATACACTCTTTCTCAATTTGGAACCAGTTCGAGGTACCATGTCTGATTCTAACTGTTGCTTCTTGACTTGCATACATGTTTTGCAGGAGGTAGATAAGGTGGTCTGGTATTCCCATCTCTTGAAGAATTTTCCACAGTTTATTGTGATCCACATAGCCAAAGGCTTTAGTGTAGTCAATGAAGCAGAAGGAGATATTTTTCTGGAATTTCATTGCTTTTTCTATGATTCAATGAATGTTGGCAATTTGATTTCTGGTTCCTCTGTCTTTTATACATGCAGTTTGAACATCTGGAAGTTCTCAGTTCACATACTGTTGAAGCCTAGCTTGGAGAATTTTGAGTATTACTTTGCTAGCATGTGAAACAAGTGCAATTGTGTGGTAGTTTGAGCATTCTTTGGCATTGCCCTTCTTTGGGATTGGAATGATAACTGACATTTTTCAGTCCTGTGGCCACTACTGAGTTTTCCAAATTTGCTGGCATATTGAATGTAGCACTTTCACAGCATCATCTTTTAGGATTTGAAGTAGCTCAGCTGGAATTCCATCACCTCCACTAGCTTTGTTTGTAGTGATGTTTCCTAAGGCCCACTTGACTTCTCATTCCTGGATATCTGGCTCCAGGTGAGTAATCAAACCATTGTGCTTATTTGGGTCATGAATATCTTTTTTTAAGTTTGTGTGTGTGTGTGTGTTTGTGTGTGTGTGTGTATTCTTGCCACCTCTTTTGAATATCTTCTGCTTCTGTTAGGTCCATGTCATTTATGTCTTTTATTGTGCCCATCTTTGCATGAAATCTTCCCTTGATATCTCTAATTTTCTTGAAGAGATCTCTAGTCTTTCCCATTCTATTGTTTTCCTATATTTCTTTACATTATTCACTTAAGAAGGCTTCTTTTCTCTCCTAGCTATTCTCTGGAACTCTGCAATTGAATGAGAATATCTTAATTTCTCCTTTTCCTTTAGCTTCTCTCCTTTTCTCAGCTATTTTTAAGCCCTCCTCAGACAACCATTTTGTGTTTTTGCATTTCTTTTTCTTGGGATGGTCTTGATCACTGCCTGCTGTACAATATCACGATCTTCAGAGCATAGTTCTTCAGACACTGTATCAGATCAAATCCATTGAATCTATTTGTCATTTCCACTGAATAATCATAAGGGATTTAATTTAGGTCATATCTAAATGACCTAGTGGTTTTCCCTACTTTTTTCATTTTAAGTCTGAATTTGGCAATAAAGAGTTCATGATCTGAGCCACAGTCAGCTCTTGGTCTTGTTTTGCTTTCTGTAAAGAGCGTCTTCATCTTTGGCTGCAAATAATATATCAATCTGATTTCAGTATTGACCATCTGGTGATGTCCATGTGTGGAGTCTTCTCTTGTATTGTTGTAAGAGGGTGTTAGCTATGATCAGTGTGTTCTCTTGGCAAAACTCTGTTAGCCTTTGACCTGCTTCTTTTTTTATTCCAAGGCCAGATTTGCTTGTTACTCAAGGTAGCTCTTGACTTCCTACTTTTGCATTCCAGTCCCCTATAATGAAGAGGACTTCCTTTTGGGGTGTTAGTTCTAGAAGGTTTTGTAGGTCATCATAGAACTGTTCAACTTCAGTTTCTTCAGCAGTAGTGGTTGGGGCATAGACTTGGATTATTGTAATATTGAATAGTTTGCACTGCATCTTGAGCTTTTTGTTGATTATAATGACTACTCCATTTCTTCTACGGGATTCTTGCCCACTAGAGTAGATATAATGGCCATCTGAATAAAATCCACCCATTCCAGTCCATTTTAGTTCACTGATTCCTAGAATGTTGATGTTCACTCTTGCCATTTCCTGTTTGACCACTTTCAATTTACCTTGATTCATGGATTTAACATTCCAGATTCACATGCAATATTGCCCTTTAGCATGTTGGACTTACTTTCACCACCAGACATATTCACAACTGGGCCTTGTTTCTGCTTTGGCTCAACCTCTTCATTCTTTCTGGAGCTTTTTCTCTACTCCTCCAGTAGCATATTGGGCATCTAACAACCTGGAGAGTTCATCTTTCAGTGTCATATATTTTTGCCTTTTCATGCTGTTCATGGGATTCTGAACAAGGCGAGAATGCTGAGAGAATGCTGAAGTGGTTTGACAATCCCTCCACCAGTGGACAATGTTTTGTCAGAACTCTTGACCATGACCTGTCTGTCTTGGCTGGCCCTACACAGCATGCTTCATAGTTTGACTGAGTTAGACAAGGCTGTGATCCATGTCCTCAGTTTGATTAGCTTTATGTGATTGTGGTTTTCATCTGTCTCCCCTCTTAAGGATGAGTACAATAGGCTTGTGGAAGCTTCCTGATGGGAGGAACTGGCTGTGGGGAAAATTGGGTCTTGCTCTAGTGAGCAAGGCCACGGTCAGTAAATTTTTAATCCAGTTTTCTGCTAATAGATTCTAGAAGGCAACTAAATGATTTTCACATCAGGTTGATTTTTTTCTGTTTTTAAGCATTGCTTTTTTGAGTATAAAATAAATTTTTCTCTGAAGAAAATTTAGGCTTATTACTACCAGTAATCTTACTTCTAGGCTAGACAAATTAGACTTACTATTGTTATTGTTTTACTACTAAAATGTTAACCTTTTGTGAACCTTACTGAACACCCAAGGTTACTGACAGTTGACTCTCCAGTAATGTTGTTTGGATTCTTCAATATCTTTGCACCTTATGTAATCTTGGAGAATTATCTAGCTTATACCATCACCCTATCATTTTTTCCTAGTTTCATAAAGCTTCATTGTACACATATGCAATTTAGTATTCTGTGAAGACTTGGTGCAATTGCTATGCAAAGTTTCAGTGCTCTTTTTCTATAGAGGTTTGTCTTATGTTGACCTATGCTTTGCAACTTGCAACTACCTCAGTACACCTAAACATTAATCTCTATATGCTTTGTGCCTGTGCTCAGTCACTTCAGTCGTGTCTGACTTTTTGTGACACTATGGATCATTACCCTCCAGACTCCTCTGTCCATGGGATTTTCCAGTTAAGAATACTTGAGTGGGTTGCCATGCCCTCCTCCAGGGGATCTTCCTGACCCAGAGATTGAGCCCACATCTCCTGCATCTCCTGCATTGCAGGCAGATTCTTTACCTATGTGCTTAGCCCAGTAATATTATTGTACTCTACTTGGGATCTCTGTTTCTGTACTGTGATCGCTAATATGTCTTTAGGCAATTTTATTTCTCACACGAATTTTTTTTTCCCACTTGGGGGGATCACAGTCCTATGTTGTCAGTTAAATAATGTCTATATTTCTTTGTTTGTGTTTTTCCCCCTATTCTCTAATTGTTCATGGTTGAAATTAAATCTGGACATTTTACTTGATTATTGCAAGCAACAGAAGTCTAGCTCATAAATTTTAATTAGTATATTAATACAGAAATCAATTCCCTCATTATTTTTCTCTTGCAGTTGTAATTAATAAGAAGTTTAGTAGTTCTGTGAACTTTACATTTTTTTTGTTAATTACATGATTTGCTGATAGGTTTTAAATCCATGTGCTTTATTTGTTTAATAATTTATATAAAAGTAGTTATTATGTGCACATAAAATGCAGATGATAAAATTAAAAAAATGATTCCTATGAATTGTTCCCTATTTAATATCTTTTTCTGAACT
>SJYT01018608.1:171786-220487 GCA_006410635.1 Cephalophus harveyi
TCAGCAAGAGAGAAGTATAAAGGGTGAATCATTTTAACTATTATACTTTACATTCAAAAAAATAACATTATATAAGAATTTACTTTTAAAAATTGACCTTAAATACTATGATGGATATGCAATGTACATAATCACCAGTATTAGTTTCAAATATACATATTAAATATGTACACACAAGAAAGTGAAAAAAACAACACAATTGAATAACACAATTGATAAACTCTTTGTGTTGGCAATTAATCTGGAGAGGAATAATCAAAATAGTCATAAAACAAATAAAAGAATAATCGATCACTTTGATGATCAGAAATATTCAAATTAAAAGATTATGGATGTGAGAGTTAGATCATAAAGAAGGCTGAATGCTGAAAGACTGATGTTTTTGAACTATGATATTGGAGAAGGCTCTTGAGAGTTCCTTGGGCTGCAATGACATCAAACCAGTCAGTCTTAAAGGAAATCAATCCTGAATATTCATTGAGAGGACTGATGCTGAAGCTGAAGCTCCAATACTTTGGCCACCTGATGTGAAGAGCCAACTCATTGTAAAAGCCCTGATCCTGGGAAAGATTGAAGGCAGGGAGAGAAAGGGAACAACAGAGGATGAGATGGTTGGATGGCATCACTGACTCAATAGACATGAGTTTGAGCAAGCTCCAGGAAATGGTGAAGGATACAGAAGACTGGCATGCTACAGTCCATGGATTGCAAAGAGTCAGACATGTCTGAGCAACTGAACAACAACAATGATACTATTATACACCTACAATATTGATTTAAAATAGTTTAAAATATTAAATTTTGTAAAGATGTAAAGGGAATTCTAACACACTGCTGGCATATAAGTATTTTATGGTACATTTAGCTAATATCTGAGAAACTTTAAGATGCCCTTATACATGACCCCAAAACTCCATTTCCAGGTATATACCCTATAATTGCTCTTATGTAAAGGCCTAAGTACAAAAATGTTCAGGAAAAAAAAAAAAAAAACCTCAGGTCAGAAAAAAGTAACTTAAAAATATGCATCAGCGTTGCAGTGAATACTGAATATTCATTAAACGGAATAGTGTGGAATGTTTCCATTGACCTCTTATTTCTCTCTGGTTCCCTGGGATAATCATTACCTTCTTTTCCTTTCACAATATTTGACACCTGGTCTATGTGTTCACAGGGCATTATTAGAAGAGGTGAATATTGGTTTAAACTAACAACACATCTGTGGACATTCAACTCACTTCTTCCTTTCCTTCTAAGTCACCATGAATTCACCATATCCCTGGTCCCATGAATGGAATTGCCCTTTGGGGAAGCTGGACATGGAAGTAATTAAAAATTATCTTTATGAGTTTCATGAAATAATGGAGCTGTCTTTTAAATTGGGCACTCATTTCTACATAAACTAGAAGAGATATATACAATTTAGGGCCTTGCCTGGAGCTGTTTCCCCATTCACAATTTTAGACAACAGGCTGATACTCCCAGGGGTGTCATGCATCTGAGACTGTGACAAGAATTGGTGTAGCCTGGCGTGCTGAAGTCCATGGGGTTGCAGAGTCAGACACAATTGAGTGACTGAATAACAGCAACAACAATTACTATTAAGACAGCTCAATAGTAGTATAATGCAATATTTTATATATTTTAAAAACATAACTAATGAGAACATAATGTGCAGTACAGGGAACTCTACTTAATGCTCTGTGGTGACCTGGAAAGGAAGGAAGTGCAAAAGAGTGGAAATATATGTATTAGTATGCTGATTCATTTTGCTATACATGATAAACTGATACATTATAAAGCAATTGCATCTCAATAAAAATTAATTTTTAAAAATCACAAAAAAGAATGTTGACATTAAAATTTTATCACCTATGTCATCTTCAAATATGAGGGGATAATTCATATATATATATGTGTGTGTGTGTGTATATAAACACATTATATATATATGTATATTTCTCATACACTTTCCTCTTCAGAAGAATAACCACATAAATGTTTACATTTAAATTTATATTTGAAGGAGTAATGAGAAGAAAAATTATACAACTCCACGAATGCTGAGTTATATGAGAATTAATGTGATCAAGTATATAATACTTTGGTCTTGATACATTAATCAAGGACAGAAAGATGAAATAGGAAGTACATGCTAGAAAAGTAATTCCAAGAAAGAGACCCTTAAAGTTGGGAATCTGGAATTGGTTGTCTAATTTGGTTAGATTAGAAAATGGTAATGGTTTTTTTGTCATGGAACTGGGAGAATGGAAGTCAATGTAATTCAGTGGCAAAAAAGAAAAAAAAAAAATCACCCATACTCTTTTGAAAGCATACTACAGATTCTGAAAAACAACAGCTATTGCAGCATGCTTTAGTGAAACTGTAGACAGTAAAAATTCCTAGATCAAATTTCCACTCTTTACTAACTTGAAGATCTCATAGTGAAGAAAATGAGAGATGTTCAGTACAGGTCAAAGAAACACACTTCTTCTGTGGGCACTCTAAGAGTCTCTTATTTCGTGGAAATGCAAAAAAATGCATCTATCTGAATTTAAGTACTCCAAATTAATCATTAAAGTAGCAAAATTATAATGTAATTTAAAATGTTGTTTTATTTGAAATTTTTAGCATAGATTGGAAAAGAAGTCCCTAAGAATGAGTTGTAACTTTGATAGATTCCTATCAAGCTGATTACCTCCCTCCTCTTTTCCACCCCTTCTCCCTCCTTTGGGGAGATTAGTAGACTCTTCTGTTTGTAGTTTAGTTGCTAGTCATGTTGAACTCATTTGCAACCCTAGCCTGCCAGGTTTCTCTGTCCATGGGATTTCCCAGGCAAGAATACTAGGGAGTGTTGTCATTTCCTTCTCCAGGGGATCTTCCCAACCCAGGCCTTGAACGGGGTCTCTTGAATTGCAGGAAGATTCTTTATCATTCAACCACCTGGGAAGCCCTAGAGGACTCTTACTTCAGTCTCTGTAATGCCTTGACCTGAGGCAGAGCTCTGCAAAAGGATGCTGATTGCTTCAGAAAACACTAACTCTAACTGTGGCAGACACATAGCTAGAACTTGACTTGAATGGAACACACAGCATTGAATAGAAACCCCCTCCTAGGAAGAGTTATTATGCATCCTGAAAAAATTTTGACATTTAAAGACTGAGTTTATAAATTGGACACACTACATTGGATCCATGGGTTCATGTGCCCTCATTTCAATGGTACAATGGCTCTAGACAGCAAAAGTTCTAAATATGAAGGAAGAATTGGGTATAGGAGGAGTTGAGACCATGCAAAAAAGACAGCATTGCAGGTTTGACAAAAGTATTGTTCCATAATAGAGTTTTTAACTCTAATTTTTATGTTTTTTGAGCATTTAGGAAACCAGTATGGCATCTCCAGTGCAATGAGAGCTATGTATCCTGTTTTGAATAACATAGGTGTGTATGTGTGTTTAGTCTGAGATAGAAACTGTTAAGAGAAATAGATAAACATCTAAGTGCCACGTTCATTTCCCTGTATCAGTTCAGTTCAGTAGCTCAGTCATGTCCGACTCTTTGTGACACCATGAACAACAGCATGCCAGGCCTCCCTGTCATCACCAACTGCTGGAGTCCACCCAAAACCATGTCCATTGAGTCAGTGATGCCATCTGACCATCTCATCCTCTGTTGTCTCCTTCTCCTCCTGACTCCAATCTTTCCCAGCATCAGGGCCTTTTCCAATAAGTCAACTCTTCATATCAGGAGGCCAAAGTATTGGAGTTTCAGCTTCAACATCAGTCCTTCCAATGAATACCCAGGACTGATTTCCTTTAGGATGGACTGGTTGGATCTCCTCGCAGACCGAGGAACNGCCAATCTTCCCCAGCATCAGGGCCTTTTCCAATAAGTCAGCTCTTCGTATCAGGAGGCCAAAGTATTGGAGTTTCAGCTTGAACATCAGTCCTTCCAATGAACACCGAGGACTGATTTCCTTTAGGATGGACTGGTTGGATCTCCTCGCAGACCAAGGGACTCTCAAGAGCCTTCGCCAACATCACAGTTCAAAAGCATCAATTCTTCTATGGTCAGCTTTCTTTGTAGTCCAACTCCCACATCTACACATGACCACTGGAAAAACCATAGCCTTGACTAGATGGACGTTTGTTGACAAAGTAATGTCTCTGCTTTTTATTCTGCTGCCTAGGTTGGTCATAACTTTCCTTTCATGCCTGCAGTCACCATCTGCAGTGATTTTTGAGCCCAGAAAAATAAAGTCAGCCACTGATTCCACTATTTCCCCATCTATTTCCCATGAAGTGATGGGATCCAATGCCATGATCTTAGTTGTCTGAAAGTTGAGCTTTAAGCCAACTTTTTAACTCTCCTCTTTCACTTTCATCAAGAGGCTCTTTAGTTCTTCTTCACTTTCTGCCAACAGGGTGGTCCTAGTGTGACTGCTCTAGACCTGTCTCTTATACACATCTAGATGTGTATAAGAGACAGGTATAAAGGGTGAATCATTTTAACTATTATACTTTACATTCAAAAAAGTAACATTATATAAGAATTTACTTTTAAAAATTGACCTTAAATACTATGATGGATATGCAATGTACATAATCACCAGTATTAGTTTCAAATATACATATTAAATATGTACACACAAGAAAGTGAAAAAAACAACACAATTGAATAACACAATTGATAAACTCTTTGTGTTGGCAATTAATCTGGAGAGGAATAATCAAAATAGTCATAAAACAAATAAAAGAATAATCGATCACTTTGATGATCAGAAATATTCAAATTAAAAGATTATGGATGTGAGAGTTAGATCATAAAGAAGGCTGAATGCTGAAAGACTGATGTTTTTGAACTATGATATTGGAGAAGGCTCTTGAGAGTTCCTTGGGCTGCAATGACATCAAACCAGTCAGTCTTAAAGGAAATCAATCCTGAATATTCATTGAGAGGACTGATGCTGAAGCTGAAGCTCCAATACTTTGGCCACCTGATGTGAAGAGCCAACTCATTGTAAAAGCCCTGATCCTGGGAAAGATTGAAGGCAGGGAGAGAAAGGGAACAACAGAGGATGAGATGGTTGGATGGCATCACTGACTCAATAGACATGAGTTTGAGCAAGCTCCAGGAAATGGTGAAGGATACAGAAGACTGGCATGCTACAGTCCATGGATTGCAAAGAGTCAGACATGTCTGAGCAACTGAACAACAACAATGATACTATTATACACCTACAATATTGATTTAAAATAGTTTAAAATATTAAATTTTGTAAAGATGTAAAGGGAATTCTAACACACTGCTGGCATATAAGTATTTTATGGTACATTTAGCTAATATCTGAGAAACTTTAAGATGCCCTTATACATGACCCCAAAACTCCATTTCCAGGTATATACCCTATAATTGCTCTTATGTAAAGGCCTAAGTACAAAAATGTTCAGGAAAAAAAAAAAAAAAACCTCAGGTCAGAAAAAAGTAACTTAAAAATATGCATCAGCGTTGCAGTGAATACTGAATATTCATTAAACGGAATAGTGTGGAATGTTTCCATTGACCTCTTATTTCTCTCTGGTTCCCTGGGATAATCATTACCTTCTTTTCCTTTCACAATATTTGACACCTGGTCTATGTGTTCACAGGGCATTATTAGAAGAGGTGAATATTGGTTTAAACTAACAACACATCTGTGGACATTCAACTCACTTCTTCCTTTCCTTCTAAGTCACCATGAATTCAGCATATCCCTGGTCCCATGAATGGAATTGCCCTTTGGGGAAGCTGGACATGGAAGTAATTAAAAATTATCTTTATGAGTTTCATGAAATAATGGAGCTGTCTTTTAAATTGGGCACTCATTTCTACATAAACTAGAAGAGATATATACAATTTAGGGCCTTGCCTGGAGCTGTTTCCCCATTCACAATTTTAGACAACAGGCTGATACTCCCAGGGGTGTCATGCATCTGAGACTGTGACAAGAATTGGTGTAGCCTGGCGTGCTGAAGTCCATGGGGTTGCAGAGTCAGACACAATTGAGTGACTGAATAACAGCAACAACAATTACTATTAAGACAGCTCAATAGTAGTATAATGCAATATTTTATATATTTTAAAAACATAACTAATGAGAACATAATGTGCAGTACAGGGAACTCTACTTAATGCTCTGTGGTGACCTGGAAAGGAAGGAAGTGCAAAAGAGTGGAAATATATGTATTAGTATGCTGATTCATTTTGCAGTGTAGCCTGGCGTGCTGAAGTCCATGGGGTTGCAGAGTCAGACACAATTGAGTGACTGAATAACAGCAACAACAATTAAGACAGCTCAATAGTAGTATAATGCAATATTTTCTATATTTTAAAAACATAACTAATAAGAACATAATGTGCAGCACAGGGAACTCTACTTAATGCTCTGTGGTGACCTGGATAGGAAGGAAGAGCAAAAGGGTGGAAATATATGTATTAGTATGCTGATTCATTTTGCTAAACATGATAAACTGACACAACATTATAAAGCAACTGTATCCCAATAAAAATTAATTTTTAAAAATCACAAAAAAGAATGTTGACATTAAAATTTTATCACCTATGTCATCTTCAAATATGAGGGGATAATTCATATATATATATGTGTGTGTGTGTGTATATAAACACATTATATATATATGTATATTTCTCATACACTTTCCTCTTCAGAAGAATAACCACATAAATGTTTACATTTAAATTTATATTTGAAGGAGTAATGAGAAGAAAAATTATACAACTCCACGAATGCTGAGTTATATGAGAATTAATGTGATCAAGTATATAATACTTTGGTCTTGATACATTAATCAAGGACAGAAAGATGAAATAGGAAGTACATGCTAGAAAAGTAATTCCAAGAAAGAGACCCTTAAAGNATATTAAAATTTTATCACCTATGTCATCTTCAAATATGAGGGGATAATTCATATATATATATATGTGTGTGTGTGTCTGTATATAAACACATATATATATGTATATTTTTCATACACTTTCCTCTTCAGAAGAATTACCACATAAATGTTTACATTTAAATTTATATTTGAAGGAGTAATGAGAAGAAAAATTATACAACTCCACGAATGCTGAGTTATATGAGAATTAATGTGATCAAGTATATAATACTTTGGTCTTGATACATTAATCAAGGACAGAAAGATGAAATAGGAAGTACATGCTAGAAAAGTAATTCCAAGAAAGAGACCCTTAAAGCTGGGAATCTGGAATTGGTTGTCTAATTTGGTTAGATTAGAAGATGGTAATGGTTTTTTTTGTCATGGAACTGGGAGAATGGAAGTCAATGTAATTCAGTGGCAAAAAAGAAAAAAAAAAATCACCCATACTAGCCTGAAAGCATGCTACAGATTCTGAAAAACAACAGCTATTGCAGCATATTTTAGTGAAACTGTAGACAGTAAAAATTCCTAGATCAAATGTCCACTCTTTACTAACTTGAAGATCTCATAGTGAAGAAAATGAGATGTTCAGTACAGGTCAAAGAAACACACTTCTTCTGTGGAGACTCTAAGAGTCTCTTATTTCGTGGAAATGCAGAAAAATGCATCTATCTGAATTTAAGTACTCCAAATTAATCATTAAAGTAGCAAAATTATAATGTAATTTAAAATGTTTTATTTGAAATTTTTAGCATAGATTGGAAAAGAAGTCTCTAAGAATGAGTTGTAACTTTGATAGATTCCTATCAACCTGATTACCTCTCTCCTCTCTTCCACCCCTTCTCCCTCCTTTGGGGAGATTAGTAGACTCTTCTGTTTGTAGTTTAGTTGCTAGTCATGTTGAACTCATTTGCAACCCTAGCCTGCCAGGTTTCTCTGTCCATGGGATTTCCCAGGCAAGAATACTAGGGAGGGTTGTCATTTCCTTCTCCAGGGGATCTTCCCAACCCAGGCCTTGAACTGGGTCTCCTGCATTGCAGGAAGATTCTTTATCATTCAACCACCTGGGAAGCCCTAGAGGACTCTTACTTCAGTCTCTGTAATGCCTTGACCTGAGGCAGAGCTCTTCAAAAGGATGCTGATTGCTTCAGAAAACACCAACTCNGATTGCATCCAAGTGCTGCATTTCAAACACTTTTGTTGACCATGATTGGCTACGCCATTTCTTCTGAGGGATTCCTGCCCACAGTAGTAGATATAATGGTCATCTGAGTTAAATTCACTCACTGCTGTTCATTTTAGTTTGCTGATTCCTAGAATGTCGACTTATGCTATTAACACTCAAATGATAAAAACAACCCGAAGACCATCATGTGATGAACAGATAAATAAAATATGATATATACACAGAATGGAAGACTATTCAGCCATAACAATGAATTAAGGATTGAAATATGTTACAAAATGGATGGACAAAATAATACAATAAATTTTTATAGTTAGTAAAATAAGTCAGGCACAAAAAGACAAATATTGTATGATTCTACTGGTTTAAGATACATAGAAGAGTCTAACTCACAGAAACTGGAAATAGAAATTATCAAAGCCAGAAAGCAAGAAGGAAGGTGGATAATGACTTAATGAATACAGAGGTTATATTGGATCTGATGAAAAAGATTTAGATGTAGATAGTGTTGATAGATACACAGCACTGTGAATATAGAAAATTATATGGAGCTTTTTAATTCTTAAAAATTATGAAAAGAATAAATACAATGTATCTTTGATCACAATGCTCAGCTGCTAAGTTGTGTCTGACTGTTTGTGAGCCCATGGACAGCAGCACATCAGGCTTCCCTGTCCTTCACTATCTCCCAGAGTTTGCTCAGATTCATGGCCACTGAGTTGATGATGTTATCCAGACATCTCATTCTCTGTGCCTCCCAACCCTTTCCTCGTGCCCTCAGTCTTTCCCAGCATCAGGGGCTTTTCCAGTGAGTCTGCCCTTCACATCAGGTGGCCAAAGTATTGACACTTCAGCATCAGTCCTTCCAATGTATATTTAGTGTTGATTTCCTTTAGAATTGACTGGTTTGATCTCCTTGCTGTCCAAGGAACTCTCAAGAGTCTCTTCAGCACCACTGTTCTAAAGTATCAATTCTTTGGCACTCAGCCTTCATGTTCCAAGTCTCTCAGCTGTACATGACTACTGAAGCATAGTGTGATTTTTAGTGTTTCCCTTTGTCAGACTGACATTTCAAGTTGAAAACCATTGCTTCATGATTTTATTTTTCAGCTGAATTCAAATAAAGTTTCAAAATATCTAAGAAAGCTGATATATACAGTTTTTAATTCGATGGATGAAGGTTGAGTGTTTCCCAGCAGATGAATAATTCAAAAGAGCATTTAAAAAAATAACAACATAAATTACAAACTGTAGTCATGGGCAGTTTCCTCAGTGTGTTCCCCTTAGTGAGAAAGTTAAAGGCTCTCTGACTCATTTCTGAAGTGTTCATCTCCTTAGCCTTCCTCCACCCATGAGGAAGGTTGTCCAACAGATCTCATCTCACACTTATTAACCACCCACATCCACACACTTCCCCTGTGTATCCACATTAACAAGGTCTCCCCGATCAGCATCACAGATGTCCTGACAATGCTTCTATGTCCTTCTAGAGCTCACTGAGGACCAGGTGGAGGAGCTATCCATTTCATCGTCGGAGGAAGAGGCTTTGCCCAACTCCGTGGTAAGTATCCCACAT
The DNA here is from genome assembly GCA_006410635.1 of Cephalophus harveyi. Classification (NCBI taxonomy): domain Eukaryota; kingdom Metazoa; phylum Chordata; class Mammalia; order Artiodactyla; family Bovidae; genus Cephalophus; species Cephalophus harveyi. Next base: position 181,486 of record SJYT01018608.1, read on the forward strand.
TTATCTGAGATAAAAGTGTTGCTCCTTGACTTTATTTTTTAGCTAAAATCAAATAAAGGTTAAAAAAATATCAAGACAACTCATATATATAGTTTTTAATTCGATGGATGAATGTTGAGTCTTTCCAGCAGATAAATAATTCAAAAGGGCATTTTTTAAAAATGACAACGTAAATTAAAAACTGTAGTCAAGGGCAGTTTTCTAGCAGAAAATATTCTTTATTGAAATTTTTTTTTTTAATTGCTGGTCAAAATGGGCTTGAGAGATCTTCCAAGAAAAGCTTCAACCTTTCCTACAGAAGTCCTGTATGTTTTCTTTTGGGGCTATGGACTCAAAAATACTTTCCCATTTGGTTAGAACAAAAAGAGAACAAAAGACCTGAATGCACTGTACTCTCAAGATGTTGACACCCTCACACTCTTTTCTTCTCTCTAATCACAGGCATCTGAAGCAGTCGACAAACATGGTAAGTATTCAAGGATCATCCTTCTACTTAGGAACAAGGTAGTTGATGAAGGTGGGACTCTCTTTCTGGCTCTGGTTTGAGAGGCCCCATGATGCTGGATTACTACAAGGGGTGAGGGCTGGGGGTGCAGAGAAGAGACTGATCTCCCAGGATGCTGGTGTTCTCTGGTCTCTGGAAAAAACTACATCATTTGGATGCTGTGGGTTTGTGTGAATCAGAGTTTGGGATTGTGTTGTGATTCTGAAGCTGTGTGTGTGTGTGTGTGTGTGTGTGTTTCCTCAGGAGATGCTTCCCTCTTACACAGCACAAGTCAGCTGTGAACTTTCTAAACACTTCTCACTACCACTGCACACTGGCTATACATTACCTGATTCTTTTCTCAACTCAGTCATTCCTCAAGTTTCCTTAATATTCATTTTCCTCAGATGAGGATGGTGCTGAGAAAAATGGCCCAAGCTCTTGACCTCCTAAGTGGAAAGACAAACTGAGAACCTCAGGGTGGTCCTAGTGTGACTGCTCTAGACCCCTGACCTGCACTAATCACTCAGCCTTGAAATCCTAGTCATAGAGCAAGGGGGTCCCTAAATCTGTGTTTATGCCTGGAGGTACTAGCAGCTCCATAGACCCAAACCATGCCCATCATTATAAGGTGTGCTCAGTGGTCATGGAACCAGGACAAGCAAAGCTGGACTAATGCCAACTTTGGCAGTAATTAATGTGAAAGTCACCTAGAGACTTGCATCCTCCTGGTCAACTCACAGATTCTGAGGGTTCTGTGGCCTTGTGCAGGCTCTGTAGGTCATATCTGTTGGTGCTGCTGTCATTGTTTAAACAAGGACAAAAGCAGATTATAATCGGGGAGATATTTCATTGTATTGGGTAACATTACCATAAGCCTTACATTGATTAAACCCTGTAGCACACACTCAAGGGGAAGTATCAAGTAGATCTCACAGTGGAACTTGATAGTTAGCCTAGTGACCATGACTTTTGTTGTAAATCTGCTGCACAGCTGGGTCACAGAGAGTCAGTATGCACCTCATAGTTTCTCTCCATAATGAACTGTACCAAAAGTGTAAGAATTCTTTCTGTGAGTGTGGACAGCCACTAATTCAGTGGACATATAAAAATTGTTTTGAAAATGAAGATTAAAAAAAAGTATCGCATGATTGATTATAGCTATTGGAAAGTTAGAATTAAAATCAGTCTTCCATCAGAGTTTGCTTTTAATGAAGAACAAAGTCTCATAGAAAACTTGGTAAGTACTGTAGTGTAACTGTGGATCCTGGGGAGGCAGTGATCTAGGAAGAAACCCAGAAGAGAGAAGCAATTTAGCAGAAGCTTTAACCAGGCAGGTGGGTCATGGGTCTCTGTCATTGAAAACTGGCATGCATTTTAGTGTTTCTTTTATCCCCATTGGTTAGATTATCACAAGTTAAATGCAGAAGTTCTGTTTCATTTTTTTTTTTCCTGCTCCTCTCTTTTACTCTCCTTCATCCAGGAAAGATGATTATTTAGCAGCAGCTCAGTCCATAGTTATTAGCCTCCCTTATGCATACACTGTGCCACATGTCCCCATTTAAACAAAAATGCTGAGTTATTGGTGAACAGGCTCACCAGTGTCCTGATAGCTACTCTGTGACCCTCCAGGAGGACCGTTGAGTAACTGCACCAGGCCTGGGCTGAGGAACCGTCTCTGAATATCCTGAAGGTAAGCTCATCTGCCTTTATCTGGGACATGACTGTTGCTTCACTTCTTTATTGTTTATTCAGCTAGATATTGTTATAGCAACCTGACAAAGTACATTATCACTGATGTATCCAATTCTTTGGATGGTGAAATATTGAGGATAGATCTATTATCAACACAGATCTTACCCAAAAGGACATTAAAAAAAAAGAGAGAGCATTAGTTATTGCATCAGCCATCATCAGGTACTTTGTTCAGCAGAAATTTTTCTTTCTTGAAAAATAATTTTGTAATTGTTGGTCAAATTGAAACTGAAAGCTCTTACATGAAGCAGTCTAACCTTTTCAACAGGGACCTCTCTGTTTTCTTATGGGGCCATTTACTAAATAGTTTTAGTTATATGAGGACAAAAATCAGATAACAGAAGACCTACTTCAGAGAACACAAGATGTTGATATACTCCCACTGTTTTCTTCTCTCTAATCACAGGCATACGGAGCAGTCTATGAACACAGTCAATATTCAGGGATCATCCCTCTGCTGAGGAACAATCTAGTTCATGAAGGTGGGGTTTTCTTGCCAGCTCTGTTTGGAGAGGGGCTGTCATGTTGGATTCTTACAGAGGGTGAGGGATGGGGGTGCAGAGAAGAGACTGATCTCCCAGGAAAGAACAATGTCTGTGTTTTACAGTCTCTGGAAACAACTACATCATTTAGATCCTGAGGGTTTGTGTGAATCAGGGTTTGGGGCCCATATGTGGGCCCATGTGTTGTGATTTTGAAGTTCTGTGTGTGTGTGATTCCTCAGGAGACATTTCCCTCTTACACAGCACAGGTAAACTGTGAACTTTCTAAACACTTCTCATCACCACTGCACATTGACTATACATTACCTGATGCTTTCCTCAACTCAGTCATTCCCCAAGTTTGGTTAATATTTATTTTCCTCAAATGGAGATGGTGCTGAGAAAAAAGGTCCAAAGTCTGACCTCCAATATTGAACAGCCAAACTGAGAACCTCGGGGTAGTCCCAATGTGACAGCTCTGAACTCCTGACCTGCACTGATCACTCAGCCATGTAATCCTCATTCATGGAGCAATGCGGTCCCTGCATCTACGTCTATGCCTGGAGGTAATAGCAGCTCCAGAAGTTCAGACCATGCCTATAATTAGAAGATGGGCTCAGTGGTCATAGAACCCAGGGCAACCATAAGTGATTTAACACCAACTTTGGCACAGTCATTATTGTGAAAGACACCCTGGAACATGTATCTGCCTGATCAACTCACAGATTCAATGAGTTGTGTGGCCTTGTGTAGACAATGTAGGTCATATCTGTTGGTCCCTTATTGCTTAAACAAGGACAAGAACAGATTATGATTAGGGAGATATTTCACTGTACGGGGGGATATTACCATAAGACTTACATTAATTAAACCTGGTAGCACACACTCAAGGGAAGGTGTCAAATAGATTCACAGTAGAACTGGTAGTTAGCCTAGTGACCATGACACTGGCTGTAAATCTCTGCACACCTGGGTCTGAGAAGTTCCCTCATGCTTCCTCTTAAAAATAAACTGTCCCACTAAATATATGACTTCTGTGAGTATGAACAGCCACTAACTCTGTGGACATGCACATATTTTTTTGGAAAACGAAGACTGGGAAAAAGACTAGGGATTGATAATAGCTATTTGGCAAGGTAGAATTGAATTCAGTCCTCTAACAGAGCTTGCTTTTAATCAAGAACAAAGTCTCATAGAAAATTTGATAAGTACAATAGCTATAACCTGAATCCTGGGGAGGAAGTGATCTAGGAAGAAATCCAGAAGACAAGGACGATTTAGCAGAAGCTCTGAATAGGCAGGAGGTTCATGAGTCTCTGTCATTGAAAACTGGTATGCATTTTAGTTTTTCTTTTTTTCTGAGCTGTTAGGTTATCACTAGTTAAAATACAGAAGTTCTATTTCATTATTTCCTGCTTCTTTGCTTTGCTCTCCTTCATCCAGCAATGAGGATGATTCAACAGCAGCTCAGTCCATAATTATTAAGATCTTATGCATAAACTCCACCACCTGTCCCCATCAAAAAAAGAAAAGAAAAACTGAGTGATGGGTGAGCAGTCTCTCTGTGATCTAACAGATATCCTGTGTTCCTCTAACTCCACAGAAGGACCCAGTGGTAGAACTGCTCCAGAACTGGACTGAGGAAGAGCCTCTGAATACTCTGGAGGTAAATTCACCTTTCTTAAAATGGGATGAGACTGATTCACTTCTTGATTTTTTATTCAGTTTATTATAGTTATCGTAGTCTGATAATGTACATTGTCACTGATGTATGTAATTCTTCGGTTAATGAAACACTGAGGATAAATTCATTATCAACATAGACCTGATTCAAAAGGACATTAAAAAAAGACAGCATCCATTACTATTGTAGGTCTCTGCTCAGCAGAAATTTTTCCTTCTTGAAAAATAATTTTGTAATTGTTGGTCACATTGAAACTGAGAGATCTTATGTGAAACAGACCAGTCTTTTCAACAGGGTTCACAGTTGAACCCTGTTTTATTTTGAGGCCACTGACTTAGAGTTTTAGTTATCTCAGGACAAAAATTAGATAAAAGAAAACTTACTGCAGAGAACACAAGATGCTAACAACCTTCACCCTGTTTTCTTCTCTCAAATCACAGGCATCTGCAGCTGCCTGTGGACACGGTAAATATTCAGGGATTTTCCCTCTGCTGATGAAGGTGGGGTTCTCTTGCCGGCTCTGGTTGGAGAGGCGCCCTGATGCTGGATTCCTACAGGGGGTGAGGGCTGGGGGTGCAGAGAAGAGACTGATCTCCCAGGAAAGAAAAATGTCTGAGTGCTATGGTACCTGGAAATAGCTATATCATTTAGATGTGGTGGGTTTGTGTGAATCAGGTTTGGGGGCCCATTTGTGGGCCCATGTGGTGTGATTCTAAAGCTCTGTGTGTGTGTGTTTCCTCAGGAGATGTTTCCCTCTTACACAGCACAAGTCAGCTGTGAACTTTCTAAACACTTCTCATCACTGCACACCAGTGTACATTAGCTGATTCTTTCCTCAACTCAGTCATTTCCTCAAGTTTGGTTAATATTCATTTTCCTCAAATGGAGATGGTGATGGGACAAATGGCCCAAGTTCTTGACCTCCTAAGTGGAAAAGCCAAGCTGAGAGCCTGGGGGTGGTCGCCATGGCATCCTCAGTCATTTACTAAGGGGGTCCCTGCATCTATGTCCACACCTAGAGATACTAGAAGCTCCAGAGATCCAGATCCTGCCTATTATTACAAGAGGGGCTCAGTGGTCAAAAACCCAGGACAACCGTAGGTGGCTTAACAGTGAACTTGGCACAGTCACTAGTGTGAAAGGCCCCTCAGGACTCACATCCTCCTGGTCAACTCACAGATCCTGAGGGCTGTGTGGCCTTGTGTAGGCACTGTAGATCATATCTGTTGGTACAGCTGTCATTGCTTAACCAAGGACAAAAGCAGATTCTAATCAGGGAGATATTTCATTGTATTGGGTGACATTACCATAGGCTTTACATTGATTAAACCCTGTAGCACACACTCAAGGGGAGGTGTCAAATAGATCTCAGTGGAACTCAATAGCTAGCCTAGTGACCATGACACCAAGGACAAAAGCAGATTCTAATCAGGGAGATATTTCATTGTATTGGGTGACATTACCATAGGCTTTACATTGATTAAACCCTGTAGCACACACTCAAGGGGAGGTGTCAAATAGATCTCAGTGGAACTCAATAGCTAGCCTAGTGACCATGACTGTTGTTGTAAATCTCCTGCATAGCTGGGTCAGAGACAGTCAGCATTCATCTCATAGTTTCTCTCCATAATAAACTATCTCCAAAATGTAAGGCTTCTGCGAGTGTGGACAGCCACCAATTCAGTGGACATGCAAATATTGTTTGGAAAATGAAGACTGAAAAAAAAAATCAAGTGACTGATAATAGCTTTTTGGAAAGGTAAAATTGAATGCAGTCCTCTAGCAGAGTTTGCTTTTAATGAAGAACAAAGTCTCATAGAAAACTTGGTAAGTACAGTAGTGTAACTGTGAACCCTGGGGAGGCAGTGATCTAGGAAGAAATCCAGGAGACAGAGGAGATTTAGCAGAAGCTGTAACCAGGCAGGAGGGTCATGGGTCTCTGCCATTGAAAACTGGCATGCATTTTAGTGTTTCTTTTCCCCTCGTTGGTTAGGTTATCACTGGATAAAAGACATAAGCTCCATTTCATTTCTTTCCTGTTTCTCTCCTTTGCTCTCCTTTCTTCAGCAGAGGATGATTCAACAGCAGCTCAGCCCATAGTTGCTAACCTCCCTCATGCATACACTGCACTCCATGTCCCCATCAAACAAAAACAAACAAAAAACACTGAGAGATTGGGGAGCAGCCTCGCCTGTGTCCTGATGGCTATTCTGTGTCCATCTAGCTCCTCAGGAGGACCTGGTGGTGAAAGTGCGCCCGGCCTGGGCTGAGGAGCAGCCTCTGAGGACCCTGAAGGTAAGCTCTCCTGTCTTTATGTCAGAGAAGCCTGTTTCTTCACTTCTTTACTTTTTATTCAGTGCAATATAGTTATAGTAATTTGACTATGTACATTATCGCTGATGTATACAATTCCTTGGCTGGAGAAATATTGAGATAATTTTTTTATAAAAACAGAGGCAATTCAGAAGGGCATTAAAAAGAGACAGCATTGGTTATTATTGTAGGTATTTTCTAAAGTAGAAATTTTTCTTCCTTGAAAAATAGTTTTGTAATTCTTGGTCACATTGAAACACAGCTCTTTCTTGAAACAGTCCAGTCTTTTCAACTTGGGTCCTCTCTGTTTTCTTTTGGAGCCATTGTCTTAAAGAGCTTCAGTTATTTGAAGAGAAAAAAAAAAAAAAGATCACAGAAGACTTACTGCAGATAACACCCAATGCTGCCACCCTCACCCTGTTTTCTCTCTCTAATCACAGGCAGACGGAGCAGTCTGTGAACATGGTAAGTATTCAGAGATTATGCCTTTGCTGAGAAACAGTCTAGTTATGAAGGTGGGACTTTCTTGCTGGCTCTGGTTAGAAAGGTGCCCTAATGCTGGATTCCTCCAGAGGGGGTGAGGGCTGGGGTTGCAGAGAAGAGAATGATCTCAAGGAAAGAGCAATGTCTGTGTTCTGTGGTCCCTGGAAAAAAACTACATCATTTAGATGCTGTGGGTTTGTGTGAATCAGGGTTGAGAGCCCATGTATGGGCCCACGTGGTGTGATTTTGAAGNTGCAGAGAAGAGAATGATCTCAAGGAAAGAGCAATGTCTGTGTTCTGTGGTCCCTGGAAAAAAACTACATCATTTAGATGCTGTGGGTTTGCGTGAATCAGGGTTGAGAGCCCATGTATGGGCCCACGTGGTGTGATTTTGAAGCTCTGTGTGTGTGTGATTCCTCAGGAGACATTTCCCTCTTACACAGCACAAGTCAACTGTGAACTTTCTAAACACTCCCCATCGCCACTGCACACTGGCTGTACATTACCTGATTCTTTCCTCAACTCAACCATTCCTCAAGTTTGGTAAACAATGGCCCAATCTCCTGACCTCCTAAGTGGAAAAGCCAAACTGAGAACCTAGAGGAGGTCCCAATGTAACTGCTCTGGACCCCTGACCTGCACTCATCACTCAGCCTTGAAATCCTAGTCATGGAGCAAGGGGGTCCCTGCATCTATGTTTATACCTGGAGATAATGGAGCTCCAGAGGTCCAGACATTGTCCATCATTATAAGGTGGGCTCAGTGGTCATACAACAGAGGGCAAGAATAGTTATTAACAGCTAACTTGGGAAAGTCATTAGTGTGAAATTCACTTCAAGACTTTTGTCCTGGTCAATTCAGATTCTGAGAGTTCTGTGATCTTGTGTAGACAGTATAGGCCTTATTTCTTGGTAGTAGTGTCACTGTTTAAACAAGGAAAAAAGCAGATTTTCATCAGAGAGTTATTTCATTGTACTAGGTGATATTACCATAAGCCTTACATTGATTAAACCTGGTAGCACACACTCAAGGGAAGGGGCCAAATAGATTCACAGTGGAGCTTGATAGTTAGCCTAGTGTCCATTCCTCTTGTTGTAAATCTCCTGATCAGTTGGGTCAGAGACAGTCAGCATTCACCCCATGCTTCCTTTCGATAATGAACTCTCTCACTAAATGTATGACTTCTGTGAGTGTGGACAGCCACTGACTCAGTGGCCGGGCAAACATTGTTTGGAAAATTAAGCCTGGAAAAAAATATCACATGACTGATAATAGGTATTTGCAAAAGTAAGATTGAATTCAGTCCTCTAATTCAAGAGGACTTGCTTTTAATCAAGAACAAATTCTCATAGAATACTTGTTCTTCTATGAATTCAACAGCTACAACTGTGGATCCTAGGGAGGCAGTGATCTAGGAAGAAATGTAGCAGATGCTTGAAATAGACAGGAGTGTTATGGGTCTCTGTCATTGAAAGGTGGCATGCATTTTAGTGTTTCTTTTTTCCCCAACAGTTAGGTTATCACTAGTTAAATACAGAAACTGTTTCATTTTTTTCCTGCTCCTCTCCTTTCTCTCCTTCATTTGGCAGAGAGGACTCAACAGCAGCTCAGGCCATAGTTACTAACTTCCCTCATGCATACATTCCACCCCGGGTCCCCATCAAAAAAAAAAAAAAAATCACTGAGAGATTGATGAGCAGCCTCACCTGTGTCCTGATGGCTATTCTGTCCCTCTAGCTCCCCAGGAGGGGCTGGTGTTGTAACAGCAGGTGGCCTGGGCTGACGAACAATGTCTAAGTGCCCTGAAGTTAAGCTCACCTGTCTTTATCCGGGATAAGGCTGTTGTTTCATTTCTTATTTTTTATTCAATTGAATATAGTTATAGTAATCTGTCAATGTACATTATCACTGATATGTGCAGTTCCTTGGCTGGTGATATATTGAGGATAAATTTGTTATCACTACAGAACCGATTTAAAAAGACATTAAAAAAGACAGCATCAGTTACTACTGTAGGTATTTTCCTCAGTAGAAATTTTTCCTACTTGAAAAATAATTTTGTAATTGTTAGTCAAATTGAAACTGAGAGATCTTACGTGAAAAAGCCCAGGTTTTTCAACATAGGTCCTCTCTGTTTTGTTGTTGTTGTTGTTGCTGCTGTTGTTCATTTGTTTGTTTGTTTTGGGGGAGGTATTGACTTAAAGAGTTTTGGTTTCTGAGGTCCAAAATCAGAGACAGAAAACTTATTCCAGAGAACACAAGATCCTGATATCCTCACACTGTTTGCTTCTCTCTAATCACAGGCATACGGAGCAGTCTATGAACATGGTAAATATTCAGGGATCATCCCTCTGCTGAGGAACAATCTAGCTGATGAAGGTGGGGTTTTCTTGCCGGCTTTGGTTGGAGAGTTGCCCTGATGCTGGGTTCCTACAGGAGATGTGGGCTGGGGGTGCAGAGAAGAGATTGATCTCCCAGGAAAGAAAAATGTCTGTATTCTATGGTCTCTGTAAACAACTATATCATTTAGAAGTTGTGGGTTTGTGTGAATCAGAGTTGGGGACCCATACTCACAGATTCTAAGAGTTCTGTGGCCCTGTGTAGACAATGTAGGTCATATCTGTTGGTGCTATAGTCATTGCTTAAACAAGGACAAGAACAGATTATGATTGGGGAAATATTTCATTGCACTGGGTGACATTACCATAAGCCTTACAGTAATTAAACCCTGTAGAACACACTCAAAGGAAGGTTTCAAATAGATCTCACAGTGGAACTTGATAGTTAGACTATTAACTATGACTCTTGTTGTAAATCTCCTGCACAGCTGGGTCAGAGACAGTCAGCCTTCACCCCATACTTCCTCTCCATAAAGAATTCTCCCAGTAAATGTTTTATTTCTGTGAGTGTGGACAGCCACTGATTCAGTGGACATGCAGACATTGTTCAGAAAATGAAGACTAGGAAAGAATATCACATGATTGATAATATCTATTTGGCAAGGTAGGATTGAATTCAGTCCTCTAACAGAGCTTGCTTTTATTCAAGAACAAAATTTCATAGAAGACTTGGTCATTTCAATAGCTGCATCTGTGGATCTTAGGGATGCAATGATCTAAATAAAAAAAAAAAATTCAGAAGACAGGTGATTTAGCATATGCTTGAAACAGGCAGGAGTGTTATGAGTCTTTGTCATTGAAGCTGGTATGCATTTTAATGTTGTTTTTCCCCATTGATTAGGTTATCACAAGTTCAAGTGTGGAATCTCTGCTTAATTTCTTTCTGTTCCTCTCCTTTGCTGTCCTCCAGAAAAGAGGATTATTCAAAAGCAGCTTAGTCCATATTTACTAACCTCCCTCACGCATACACTATACCCCACATCAACATAAAAAAAAAAAAAGGTTGAGTGATTGGTGAGCAGCCTCACCAGTGTCCTGACAGCTATTCTGTGTTCCTCTAGCTCCCCAGGAAGACCTGGTGGAGGAACTGTGCTTTCTACAATTAACTATCCCACTAAACATATGGCGCCTCTGAGGATGGACAACAGCTAACTTAGTGTACATGCACACACTGTATAGAGAACAAATGTTGATAGAAAATTATGATTCATAGTGGCTGTTTAAATGGAAGGAATTCAGTATTAACAGATCTTGTATATTTGATTTTCTTTAAGACAACTGATTAGTGAATTAAGAGAATAGCATAATTTTCCCAAGATTGAATTCAGCCCTCTAACAAAGTTTATTTTTAATCAAGTACAAAGTCTCATAGAAAACATGATAAGTAGAGTAGCAGCAACTGTGGATCCTGGAGGAAGAGTGATCTGGGAAAAATCAAGAGACAGTGGCAATTTAGCAGGAGCTCAAACTAAGCAGAAGGAGTTATGGGTCTCTTTCATTGAACAGTACACACATTTTAGAATTTTCCTTTTTTTAGATTGAATATTTCCTTTTGATTAAGTTATTCTTTGCTGAAAAGCCAAAGCTCTGTTTTCATTTCCTTCCTTCTCTTCTTTGCTTTCCTTCCTCTATCAAAGAGGATGGATGAACACAAGTTCCACCCATGCTTATTAATGTTCCACATGCATACATGCCACCCCATGTCCACACAAAGAGAGAACCCGCTGCATGATTCCTGAGCCTCCTCTCTAGTGTTCTAACAGCCACTCTGTGTCCCTTAGGTTTCACTGATGACCTGCCAGTCAACCTATTTTGTGACAAGACAGAAGAGACTCAGTGTTTCTCCAAGGCAAGCTGTTTTTCTTTTATTTCTTTTTCTGTTCTGCGATAGAAATATTGTTTCATATCTCTTTCAGTATAATTAAGTTGTGAGTCTTTGAGGGTGTTTGTTTCAGATAAGGATGATTTCCTTGGTTGGGATAATGTGGAGTGAGAGTCTTATTATGGACTCATGATACCTCAGTCCACAGGATATTAAAATTTTTAGCATCCACTATACCTTGTAGAGTAGAGTTCTCTCTCCTGCAGCAACATTTCTTCTGGGAAAAGAATTCTTCAATTTCCAACTCAAATGGACTTGGAGTTCCATCCTCCAGGCAAAGGTCTTGCCTTTCATCCTGAGTCTGTGTGCTCTGATCTTGCTGGGTTCCCAGGTCTCCACCACTGTCCCACCACAGGTTCTCTACTGTCACCAAATGAACCAAAGATTGTGCATCTAAGTGATCTTACCCTCATAGTGTCTTCTCTTCTGTACTTGCAGGTGGCCCTTTCAGAATGTGAAAGCAGTATGTATTCTAGAATCATTCATTTTCGGGAGAAAAACCTTTGTAGATGAGAAAGCTAGGGCTTTCTCACTGGTTTTAGTGTAGAGGGCAAACTGATTCCAAATTCCTGCTGGGAATGAGTATAGGGGCCATGGTGATAGAAAGTAATTTGTAAGTAGAGCAATGTGGCTGATTACTGTAGTTCCAGGAAGAAGCTATATTATGGTTAATAGTGCATGTTTGTGTACATGGGACTGGGTGTGTCTCTATGTGCAATGAATAGTGTGATTCTTTGTGTCTGTGATTTTTTTGTGTTGTGTTTTCCTCCATTTTTGTCATCTTAAACATCACTGTTGGGCTTCCCTGGTGGCTCAGAGGTTAAAACACCTGCCTACTATGCAGGAGACCTGAGTTCGATCCCTGGTTTGGTAAGATCCCCTAGAGAAGGAAATGGCAACCCACTCCAGTATTCTTGCCTGGAAAATCCCATGGACGGAGGAGCCTGGTAGGCTACAGTCCCTGGGATCGTAAAGATTCGGACACAACTGAGCAACTTCACTTTCACTTTCAAACATCACTGTTACTGGTGTCAACTTCCCCAAAAATTTTCCCATCACCATGTACCATTAATGTGTATATATATATATAAATTAAACAAAACATACACATTCACTGTATCCATTGATTTTATACCAAGTAAAATCCTTTAACCTGGAAGACAAATGCCATCACTACCCAGGAAAATGTTTACAGGATTCTTTTTAAGTTCAGTTCAGTGCAGTTGCTCACTCATGTCCTACTCTTTGCAACCCCATGAACCGCAGCACGCCAAGCCTCCCTGTCCATCACCAACTCCCAGAGTCCACCCATACGAAGGTCCATTCAGTCAGTGATGCCATCCAACCATTTCATCCTCTGTTGTCCCCTTCTCCTCCTGCCTTCAATCTTTCCCAGCATCAGGGTCTTTTCAAATGAGTCAGCTCTTTGCATCAGGTGGCCAAAATATTGGAGTTTCAGCTTCAACATCAGTTCAGTTCAGTTCAGTTCAGTCGCTCAGTCGTGTCCAACTCTTTGCAACCCCATGAATCGCAGCACACCAGGCCTCCCTGTTCATTACCATCTCTCGGAGGTCACTCAGACTCACGTCCATCGAGTCAGTGATGCCATCCAGCCATCTCGTCCTCGGTCGTCCCCTTCTCCTCCTGCCCCCAATCCCTCCCAGCATCAGAGTCTTTTCCAATGAGTCAACTCTTCACATGAGGTGGCCAAAGTACTGGAGTTTCAGCTTTAGCATCATTCCTTCCAAAGAAATCCCAGGGTTGATCTCCTTCAGAATGGACTGGTTGGATCTTCTTGCAGTCCAAGGGACTCTCAAGAGTCTTCTCCAACAACACAGTTCAAATGCATCAATTCTTCAGCACTCAGCTTTTTTTGTAGTCCAACTCTCACATCCATACATGACCTCTGGAAAAACCATAGCCTTGACTAGATGGACCTTTGTTGACAAAGTAATGTCTCTGCTTTTGAATATGCTATCTAGGTTGGTCATAACTTTTCTTCCAAGGAGTAAGTGTCTTTTAATTTTATGGCTGTAGTCACCATCTGCAGTGATTTTGGAGCCCAGAAAAATAAAGTCAGTCATTGTTTCCACTGTTTCCCTGTCTATTTGCCATGCAGTGATGAGACTGGATGCCATGATCTTCGTTTTCTGAATGTTGAGCTTTCAGCCAACTTTTTCACTCTCCTCTTTCACTTTCATCAAGAGGCTCTTTAGTTCTTCTTCACTTTCTGCCATAATTTTTGTTAACTTTTTTGTTGACTCTGCTGGGTCTTCATTACTGTTCAGGCTTTTCTCTCCTTGTGGAGAGCCAGGGCAACTCTGTAGTTGCGGAATGTAGGCTTATCTCTTTGGTGACTTATTTGTTGCAGAGCGTGGCTTCTGGGGCTCTTGACCTTCAGTAATTTTGGCATGTGGGTGCAGTCACTGTGGTACACATTTTAGTTGTTTGAGGGTGTGTGGAATCTTTCCAGACCAGGGGCTGTGCTCATATCTCCTGCATTGGCAGGTAGATTATTAACTACTGAGCCATTGGAGAAGCCCTATAGGATCCTTAATGAACAAAACTGTGTTTCAGAATTCTCCTGACTGCGTCAAAGACACCTTCATTTAATCGTAAATCTTCTCCCTTAGGAGGTCTTATAACATTTTGATTGGTCATCATTCATCACTCTGCCACTTCCCTCATTCAAACTCTTTCCTATGTGAGTCTCAGAATTAGTCCTCCCCTCTCACCCAAGGACCCCAGTACTGGGGAGGCTTGGGTGCCTCAGGGAGCCCCTGGTGTTACACACATGCCACACCCAGTTCTAGAGGAATCAGAGAAAGAATGAGTCTCCAGGCATAGATGGAGGAAGTTCACTCAAGCTTTCCCTCTTAAGCTTTGAAATATCCAGTCAGTCCCATTAACTCAATGTCCCCTGTTGTGCAGCAAGTCCCCAGAATTTTTCCATCCTTCAACTAAAATTTTATAGCCACTTGGCAGGCACTCCCTGTGTCAACCTTCTCCCAGCTCTTGGAACTTTCTACTTTCTGCTTCTCTGAATTTTCCTTTCGATACCTTAGGTAAATGGAACTGTGTGGTATTGCTCCTCCTGTGACTAGCTTATTTCATTCTTACCACTATCCCCCAGCTTCATTCATACTGTGGCCAATGACAAGATAACCTTCATTTTTAAATGCTGAATCATTTTGTAGTGTATGTATGCGCCATATTTTCTTTATTGATTTTTCTGCCTATGAACACTGGGCAGTTTTTCTTAGTTGTTGTGTAAAATGCAGTAATGAACATGAGACTGTAGATATCTCCTGGACATTCTTGTTTTATCTCCTTTGGACATAAACTCAAAAGAATATTGCCTAGATCTTATGATAGATCTCTTAATAATTTTTTGAGGAACTCCCAAACTTTTGCATAATGGCTATGCCATTTTACATTCCTACAAATAGACCACAAAAGTTTCACTTCTCTACATCCTTGCCAATAACTGTTATTCTTTTCTTATTAATACACATCCTAAAATGTGATATCTCCTTTGACTTGGTTTCCATTTCACTGGTACTTAGTGATGCTGAGCACATTTCCTATGTATGTGGATCACTTCTCTGTATTCTACGAAAAAAATGTCTACTGAAGTTTTTATACATTTTTCAAAATCAGTTATTTGCCTGCTGTTGTTTTGAAGTTTGTGGTAGTTGCTTGTATATTCTGGATATTGGCCCCTTATTCAAAGTTTGCAGATACTTCCTCTCATTCTATAGGTTGCCTTTCTGTTGATTGTTGAGGAGACCCTCCTTTCTTCACTCAGTAATTTTAGAACTCTGGCAAAGATCATTTGGCCAGACATGTGTGAATTTTTTCAAGATTCCCTCCTTATGATTCGTTGGTCTCTCTGCCAGTTTTTTTGCTGGTAGAACACTGTTTGGACTGCTGTGGCATTCTTACCTGTTTTGAATTCAAGAAGCCTGAATTTCCCATTGCTGTTCTTTGCTCTCAAGATTGCTTTTTCTCTTTGGGCCTATTTTGGGTTCCTTAAGTTCTAGTATTAATAGCTTATGGTGAATGGTGTTGGATCTCTGAAGAAAAAGATTTAACTTCAGGACCAAGAACCAGTCTTGATCACTCAAGAGCTTCTGCATAGCAGAGTTTTATTAAAGCATAAAAAGGAACAGAGAAAGCCTCTGACACAGACATCAGAAGGGAGATGGAGAGTGCTAGTTTTTAGCCGGATGTTTTATGTCTGTTAGAAAGCTCTGAATCAGATAATTATGAGAGACACCTTGAGGGCGATGGAGTTTCACCAGGCCTCTCTCCCACAAAATGCATTTTTGAGATAGGATGGCACAAGATGTGTCATCCCCCAACCATAAAACAATTGATACGAATACTGGTTTGTTGACCTATTATCAGCCAAAAGTTAGTCTTCAGTTCAGTTCAGTAGCTCAGTCGTGTCCAACTCTTTGCGACCCCATGAATCGCAGCACGCCAGGCCTCCCTGCCCATCACCAACTCCCGGAGTTCACTCAGAATCACGTCCATCGAGTCAGTGATGCCATCCAGCCATCTCATCCTCAGTCGTCCCCTTCTCTTTCTGCCTCCAATCCCTCCCAGCATCAGTATTTTCCAATGAGTCAACTCTTCGCATGAAGTGGCCAAAGAACTGGAGTTTCAGCTTTAGCATCATTCCTTCCAAAGAAATCCCAGGGTTGATCTCCTTCAGAATGGACTGGTTGGATCTCCTTGCAGTCCAAGGGACTCTCAAGAGTCTTCTCCAACACCACAGTTCAAAAACATCAATTATTCGGCGCCCAGCTTTCTTCACAGTCCAACTCTCACATCCATACATGACCACAGGAAAAACCATAGCCTTGACTAGACGGACCTTAGTTGGCAAAGTAATGTCTCTGCTTTATAATATACTGCCTAGGTTAGTCATAACTTTTCTTTCAAGGAGTAAGTGTCTTTTAATTTCATGGCTGCAGTCACCACCTGCAGTGATTTTGTCATTCCAAGTACTTGTCTCTTCTCTTTTTCAAAAGTGTTCTATGGTTTTCAGTGCATAAATCTTTCACTTTCTTAGGAGACTTTTGTGTTGCCTTGCTTGGGTCCTCTAGAGTCAGGGATGGGAAAGACTGGCTCATGAAGAGAGTGAATTTCCTTCCCCTCCCCTCTGGTTACTTGTACTATAGGTGTGCTGGGCCACACTCTTCATTTCTGCCTACAGATGAGCTCCCTACTGAATTTTCTTTGAATCTGAGTGTTCACCTTACTATTGGAATGTCCACAAGCACTATCCCAGTGCCTGGCCTGGATTCAAGAGCCCCAGGTATACCTACATGTGAATGATCTTATCAGGCCATCAAGTCATCTGCAATAAAGAAAAACCAGAACAGGCAATTAGTTGCCTTTCCTTGTCTTTGGAGCTCTTAGTACTGAACCTTCCAATATAGTAGCTAGTAGTTAGATCTGCCTATCTGTAACATATTTCAAATAATAATCAGCTTGTTATGTTTTAAAAAATCACAAAAATGATACAATTGCTTGATCCCACTAGCCATATTTCAAGTGTGTCCATAAGTGTTGGAATTTCAGTTTCATAAGCTTAAAGGTAAAAGCTATATTGGGTCTGTGAAGTGTAAAATTAAAAGGTGATTCTCTCTGCATCTCTCTCTTGTGAAATTTTGCAACTGTGATCAACACTTGTTGAGGGGCTCTGACTCCACCAAGCACAGGGGAGGTCTGTGAACCTGGAGGGAAGACCAGCGAGATGCTGTGTGAGCCCAGAGGAGGAGGAGAAATGGGTGGGTAACCTTGTATAATAACTGTATTATTGCTCATGGTTGTCTTTCTGCAGACTGCTTCCTGGAAAGTATTAGCAGCAGTGACGTGGAAGATAACTCAGGTAGGGAACAACTCTCAGGTGGGCTTTAGAGGGAGAGGGTTCCTGGACCACTCAGATAACACCTGCTTCTTTGGTGATGAAGGAGGTTGAATATAAACTAAGGAATAAGAAGGAAATATGTGTAGACTAGTGATTTCTTCCTCTCACATTTTAATAATATAATAGAGCTATGTGTCCATGTGCTTTATTGTGCTGTGCTTATAGTCATCTCTTCTTGCTTTTTGTTTAAAAATGTCCTTTCTCATATGACTACTCTTTCCTTATCCTTTCACTGCCAAATATGAAAGCTTGGTTTCTGGTTAGTACCTGCAGAGTATTATGTATGAGGGACTTTGGCTTCATGTTTTAATTCTCCAATGATGGCCATTTCCTAGTGGGCACAAAAGTCTCTTGACACTGGAGACCAAGTTCTTGAGTATCAGGTGGTGGATGAGACATGAACTCTATCCCTCTGCATTTTCAGGATGTGTGGTTTCCTCTTGTGCTTGTCCTCTGCCAGGGGCCAGCGTGAGGAACTCCGCCCATGGCAAAGGTCATGAGGAAGGAAGCTTGGCATATGCAAAGGCGTAATCAAGCCTCAGGAAACCCCCTGTTCCTGAGCATCTACCCCCAAAACCAGAGTACTTTACGGGGGGCTCTCCCCCATAGCCATTTCTTTTGGAGAAGGAGTTAACTTGCAGTTCCAAGTTAATAAAAATTCCTGGGCGTGACAAGAGTGTTTCAGCTTACGAACTCTGAAGGTTTTCTAGCCTGCCTGTATAGGTTTGTCCGGCCACATGTGATTGTTTACAACCCCCCAACTGTGAGAGGCACGAGATGTTTTAGACTTACTAAAGGCATATTCTTTTGGGAAGTTAGAAATTATTAGTATAGTGGGTTGGTTAGGAATTATATTGGTGAAGGTTTTTTTCATTTGTTGTGCCAATAATTACTGCTAATTCCCTGCCCTGGGTGTGACAAGGGTGTCTCAGGTCAAACCTCTGCTGACAGACTAGCTTGTGTGACAGCCTCTCAATCATAAACAGCACAGAGAGTTTTGAAGGATTTTGAAAGTCTTAATTAGCATAGGGCTTTTCTCATTGTGGAGTCAATGATTGCCGCCAGGCCTCCATATCCTTAGGCACCTGGGAGTATATTAATCAATGTATTTGGAATATAGAAAAGAAAATATAGTAGTTTTTGATGTTAGCAATATTAGACTTTTTGAGTTAATGAATTTTCTCTTTTGATATAGATCCCTATATTTTGTTATAAATCACTGTGTCCTTGCTATGTAAAAATGTAACTTTATCACTATCTTACGACTAAATAGATCTCAAGGGGAACATTGGTGAAGGGTTTTCATTTGTTGGGCTGATGTTTTGCTGCTAAATCTCCATATTCCCTGCTCTTATAATGAATATAACTAGCATAGAGGAGAAATAAGTATTAACCTTTAAGAGTAGTCATGTTAACCTTGGGTTAAATAAATTCCTTTCTTGATTGTAACTCACTACACTCTATAGGAATGCAACTTTATTTGGAGGGTGGTGCCTGGTTTAAGAAAAAACACCCTTGGAAAAAATAAGTTTTTTGGTTATCAGAAAGAAAGGGTCATAAATGTCAGTAGGCCTCATGGCCAGAAGATGATGTAAAAACCCCTAAGACTTTTTTTTATACGTTTATGTAAAGCACTTGATTTTGATAAAGGTCAGGACTACTGACCCCCACGTGACTCTGTATTCATCCCTATGTGTAAAAAAAGATATATAAGCAAACCTAAAAAATAAAGAAATGGGATCAGTTCCTGGAAAGAATGACTCCCCCATGTCGTTCTTTCTTGCTCCCCGTTTTTCTGGCTGAATTCCCATCTGGAGCATGGATGCTATTCCACATAAACCAAGTTATTCAGCCTTTTTCTCCGCTAATTTTCCTACTACACTATCTGTTTCTAATCTCTCTATATATCTGTAATTAAATATGTATTTTTCCAAGGACACTAACTCTGTCCCCACATTTGAATCACCCTGGATCCACAGGGGCTGGACTCCGGCAGTCCTCACTGCTTATTCCTCTTTTAAAGGATGCTCTGAGGGCTGGATGCGTAAAAGCACACGTACTCTGGCATCCCTGGCTGGGCTAAGACTCCTGGAGCTCATCTCAGCAACATACCTCCCCAAGGATGCTGTGCTGAAAGTGCTTCAGTTCTCCACGTGAGAGCAATCCATGTCCAGCTGCCCCTAGAGATCAGCATGGCCACATATTCTAGAGACTGTGAAGGGGCCACTGGCTTTCTTTACACATTTTCTCTTACAGTCCTGTTGACCTGGTCTCCTGGGACTGAAAAGACCTAGGCTAGAGACTCAGAGCAGCAGGCCCTGGGGTGACTGCTCCCCTTAGAACCCACTACTCCCTCCAGACCAAATATTCTAGAGACTGTGAAGGGGCCACTGGCTTTCTTTACACATTTTCTCTTACAGTCCTGTTGACCTGGTCTCCTGGGACTGAAAAGACCTAGGCTAGAGACTCAGAGCAGCAGGCCCTGGGGTGACTGCTCCCCTTAGAACCCACTACTCCCTCCAGACCAAAGCACCAGATGGTTTTGATCACCATCTTTGCACCCTCCTCAACTCATTTATTTATCTTTTATATTTTTATTTGTTTTGCTTTCGAGTTGTGGTATTTGCATATATACTTCGTGTATGAGTTCCCTGTCTGATATATGGTTTGTAATTTTTCTGTAGGTTATCTTTTCATCCTACTGATTGTTGAAGAGACTACTGTTTCCCTATTTTGCTGTCTTAGAATCTTGGTGAATTTCATTTGACCACTTATCCATGAGTTTTCTTGGAGCTCTTTATTCTGGTCATTAGGGCTATGCATTTATTTCTATGTCAGTATCACACGGCTTTGATTCCTATATCTTTGTAATGTGTTTTGAAATCAGGAGATGATAATTGATCTTTGTTCTCAAGATTATTTTGTCTATTTGGAGTTGTTAATGGTTCCATATGTATTTTTGGATTTGTTTTTTCTATTTCTATGAGAATGACATTAATATTTTGATTGGTGTTGCAATGAATCTTTACTTAGCTTTGGGTAGTGTAGAAATGTCAACAGTACTAAGTCTCCAGTCTATGAGCATGATATGTCATTTCAATTCCTCGTTCCTTGATTCACTCTCTCAGTGTGGTGTGTAGTGTTCAGTGTGCTAGTCGTGTCTCTCTGAAGGCCCTGTGTCCATACCTGTTCCCTCAAGTGTAACACCTGCTGGGAATTCCTCTAAGATCTGGGTGTGGACATTGCTGTTTCAGTGTCCCAAAGGCTCACGAGTACCTAGGATGTGTGCACGAGACCAGGAAATACCTACAAATGAACCATCACAGCAGGCCAGCCAAACACTCTTGAAGATGTTGGGCTACAGTTCACAGGACTGCAGGTCCTGTACTTACCTGGATTTGAGACCAAAGAAAGATCCTAGAGTTGACAGAGATATCAAAGGTTTAATAGATGGGATAATTTCCATTTCTGAAGTAAAAGGGTCCTGGAGAGACACCCACTGTGGATAGCAGGGGACAGGCAGAAGACAGCAGCTGCAGCATTCTTCACTTGGGGGGATAGGGAGTCTACCAGTTACAGTGGGAATGAACAGCAGGTTGGCTCATTAGTTACATTGATTACCATGGAAATCAGTAGAGGGCCACAACCCTCTTTTAGCCCCTCAGGCTAAATTCTTTCATGGGGCAGAGGTCTTGTCTTTGTTAATCTATTAGCAAACAGCCATCTTGAAATGGCCAGAAAGTGCAGAGGAAATCATCAGGAGAGTGATATCCTTGAATGCTCAGTCTCTCAGTTTTGTCTGACCCTTTGAGATCCCGTGGACCCATATCCCACCAGGCTCCTCTGTCCATGCTATTTCCAGGCAAGAATATTAAAGTGGGTTGCCATATCCTCCTCCAAAGCCTCTTCTCAATCCAGGGATCCAACCCATGTCTCCTGCACTGGCAGGCAGATTCTTTACCACTGAGCAACCTGGGAAGCCCTATAGCTGCCCTTGTACAGAGGTGCCCTGGTGTTCCAAAAAATGTTCCCCACAATCTATCAGAAGCGATAGAACAAGTGGTGTTGATCTTAAGCTTCATTCAGTCTTTCCAGGTGACACAGACAATAAAGAATTCCCTAAATGCAGGAGACCTGAGTGTGACCCTTGGGTCAGGAAAATCCCCTGAAGAAGGAAATGACTACCCACACTCCAGTATTCTTGCCTGGAGAACTCCACGACAGAGGGGCCTGGCAGGCTACAGTCCATGGGGTCATAAATTATGCAAACATGACTGAGTGAATAGCAAACAAACATAAATAAACATATATAGTGGTTGTTGTGTATTATAGTGTGGTAGCCACTAGCCAAATGTGACTGTTATAATTGCTTAAAGGCATGTTTTACTTGTGTCAAAAACACTTGGAATTTCAGATTGGTTAGTGAAGGTGAGAGCTCTAATGGGCTTGCAGAAATGAGAGGTTGAGAATTGACTCTTTCAGCATCTCTATCTTTAGATGTGCAACTGAGATCAGTGTCTTACCTAAGGGCTCTGACTGCACAGAGCACACATGACTGCCATCTGTTATCCACAGTGGGGTGTCTCTTCAGGACCCTGGGAAAAAGATCAAGGTGAGGCTGTGAGAGCCAGCAGGGCCTCAACTGGAGCAGAAGTGGGTGGGTCTCTAATTCTAATCATCTTGTTGCTCCTGATTGTGTTCCTATGGAATGCGTTATGGAGAGCATTTGGTGCAATGATGAAGAAGGGGACACTGGCAGGAAACAACATTCAGTTGGGATCTGATGGGAAAGGGTTCCTGGGACTTTAGGGTTAAACCCTCTGCTTGGAGGCTAAGGAAGGTTAACATGAAATTAGGAAGAAGGAACTGTGTGTAGAGTTCAGACTTACTATTTTCATATTTTAATGATATGATAGAGAAATTGTGTCCTGGACTTGCATTGTGCTCTGTTTGTAATCATCTTTTGTTACTTTACTCTTCAAAAATTATTTTTTCCCATAAGAGCTGCTCTTTTCTGCGTTTCCACTAGTATGGAAGCCTGGTCTCTGGTCAGCACATCTTGGGTATTGTACACTGCAGACTCTGTTTTCTATTGCATGTTGAACTATGATGGCCATATCCTAGTGNTTTGTAATCATCTTTTGTTACTTTACTCTTCAAAAATTATTTTTTCCCATAAGAGCTGCTCTTTTCTGCGTTTCCACTAGTATGGAAGCCTGGTCTCTGGTCAGCACATCTTGGGTATTGTACACTGCAGACTCTGTTTTCTATTGCATGTTGAACTATGATGGCCATATCCTAGTGGGCACAAAACTCTCATTGTCACTTGATACTGGAGACCACGTCCCTGTAGTGTATGTGAGGTAGTGTGTGAGACGTGAACTCTCTCTTCCTGAGTTTTCAGGACTTGTGACTTCCCCTCATGTTTGTCCTCACTGTTAATTCCTCATGTGGAGGTCGCTCCCATGGTGGATGAGTCACAGCACACAGACTCTGGGTCCCTGGCTGGGCTCGGTCTCCTGGAGCTCATCTCAGCCTCTGCACCAGCCAAGGCTGATGTGCTTCCATGTGAGAGGTCCATTTTCAGCTGCTCCTAGAGACCCTCCATGGCTGCAGATTCTAGAGTCTGTGAAGGGGCCACTGGGCTTCTTCACACACTTGTTTCCACAGCCCTGCTGACCTGGTCTCCTGGGATTGAACAGTCCCAGCACAGCTGGTCCTGGAGTCACTGCTGCTCTCAGAACCCACTGCTTCATCCAGTCCTGCCCCTCCTCCCCAGTCCCAGGCTTGCCCCACAGTGATTTTGTCATTCCAAGTACTTGTCTCTTCTCTTTTTCAAAAGTGTTCTATGGTTTTCAGTGCATAAATCTTTCAGTTCCTTAAGATACTTTTGTGTTACCTTGCTTGGGTCCTCTAGAGTCAGGGATGGGAAAGACTGGCTCATGAAGAGAGTGAATTTCCCTCCCCTCCCCTCTGGTTACTTGTACTATAGGTGTGCTGGGCCACACCCTTCATCTCTGACTACAGATGAGCTCCCTACTGAATTTTCTTTGAATCTGAGTGTTCACCTTACTATTGGAATGTCCACAAGCACTGTCCCAATGCCTGGCCTGGATTCAAGAGCCCCAGGTATACCTACATGTGAATGATCTTATCAGGCCATAAAGTCATCTGCAATAAAGAAAAAACAGAACAGGCAATTAGTTGCCTTTCCTTTTCTTTGGAGCTCTTAGTATTGAACCTTCCAATATAGTAGCCAATAGTTAGATCTGCCTATCTGTAACATATTTCAAATAATAATCAGCTTGTTATATTTTAAAAAATCACAAAAATGATACAATTGCTTGATCACACTAGCCATATTTCAAGTGTGTCCATAAGTGTTGGAATTTCAGTTTCATAAGCTTAAAGGTAAGAGCTATATTGGGTCTGCAGAGTGTAAAATTAAAAGGTGATTCTCTCTGCATC
Source organism: Cephalophus harveyi (assembly GCA_006410635.1). Taxonomy (NCBI): domain Eukaryota; kingdom Metazoa; phylum Chordata; class Mammalia; order Artiodactyla; family Bovidae; genus Cephalophus; species Cephalophus harveyi. The sequence goes on from SJYT01018608.1 coordinate 205,377, forward strand.
TCTCTCTTGTGAAATTTTGCAACTGTGATCAACACTTGTTGAAGAGCTCTGACTCCACCAAGCACAGGGGAGGTCTGTGAACCTGGAGGGAAGACTAGGGAGATGCTGTGTGAGTCTAGAGGAGGAGGAGAAATGGGTGGGTCACCTTGTATAATAACTGTATTATTGCTCATTGTTGTCTTTCTGCAGACTGCTTCCTGAAAAGTATTAGCAGCAGTGACGTGGAAGATAACTCAAGTAGGGAACAACTCTCAGGTGGGATTTAGAGGGAGAGGGTTCCTGGACCACTCAGATAACACCTGCTTCTTTGGTGATGAAAGAGGTTGAATATAAACTAAGGAATAAGAAGGAAATATGTGTAGAATTGTGATTTCTTCCTCTCACATTTTAATAATATAATAGAGCTCTGTGTCCATGTGCTTTATTGTGCTGTGCTTATAGTCATCTCTTCTTGCTTTTTGTTTAAAAATGTCCTTTCTCATATGACTACTCTTTCCTTATCCTTTCACTGCCAAATATGAAAGCTTGGTTTCTGGTTAGTACCTGCAGAGTATTATGTATGAGGGACTTTGGCTTCATGTTTTAATTCTCTTATGATGGCCATTTCCTAGTGGGCACAAAAGTCTCTTGACACTGGAGACCAAGTTCTTGAGTATCAGGTGGTGGGTGAGACATGAACTCTATCCCTCTGCATTTTCAGGATGTGTGGCTTCCTCTTGTGTTTGTCCTCTGCCAGGGGCTAGCGTGAGGAACTCCGCCCATGGCAAAGGTCATGAGGAAGGAACCTTGGTATATGCAAAGGCGTAATCAAGCCTCAGGAAACCCCCTGTTCCTGAGCATCTACCCCCAAAACCAGAGTACTTTATGGGGGGCTCTCCCCCATAAAGTCTTAATTAGCATAGGGCTTTTCTTATTGTTGAGTCAATGATTGCCACCAGACCTCCATATCCTTAGGCACCTGGGAGTATATTAATCAATGTATTTGGAATATAGAAAAGAAAATATAGTAGTTTTTGATGTTTTAGCAATATTAGACTTTTTGAGTTAATGAATTTTCTCTTTTGATATAGATCACTGTACTTTGTTATAAATCACTGTGTCCTTGCTATGTAAAAATGTAACTTTATCACTATCTTAAGACTAAATAGATCTTAAGGGGAACATTGGCGAAGGGTTTTCATTTGTTGGGCTGATGTTTTGCTGCTAAATCTCCATATTCCCTGCTCTTATAATGAATATAGCTAGCATATAGGAGAAATAAGTATTAACCTTTAAGATTAATCATGTTAACCTTGGGTTAAATAAATTCCTTTCTTGACTGTAACTCACTACACCCTATAGGAATGCAACTTTATTTGGAGGGTGGTGCCTGGTTTAAGAAAAAACACCCTTGGAAAAAATAAAAGTTTTTTGGTTATCAGAAAGAAAGGGTCATAAGTGTCAGCAGGCCTCACCTCATGGCCAGAAGATGATGTAAAAATCCCTAAGACTTTTTTTTAATATGTTTATGTAAAGCACCTGATTTTGATAAAGGTCAGGACTGCTGACCCCCACGTGACTCTGTATTCATCCCTATGTGTAAAAAAAGGTATATAAGCAAACCTAAAAAATAAAGAAATGGGATAAGTTCCTGGAAAGAATGACTCCCCTATGTCGTTCTTTCTTGCTCCCCATTTTTCTGGCTGAATTCCCATTTGGAGCATGGATGCTATTCCACATAAACCAACTTATTCAGCCTTTTTCTCCACTAATTTTCCTACTACACTATCCGTTTCTAATCTCTCTATATATCTATAATTAAACATGTATTTTTGCAAGGACACTAACTCTGTCCCCACCTTCGAATCACCCTGGATCCACCGGGGCTGGACCCCGGCAGTCCTCACTGCTTATTCCTCTTTTAAAGGATCCTCTGAGGGCTGGATGCGTCAAAGCACACGTACTCTGACATCCCTGCCTGGGCTAAGACTCCTGGAGCTCATCTCAGCACCACACCTCCCCAAGGATGCTGTGCTGAAAGTGCTTCAGTTCTCCACGTGAGAGCAATCCATGTCCAGCTGCCCCTAGAGATCAGCATGGCCACAGATTCTAGAGACTGTGAAGGGGCCACTGGCTTTCTTTACACATTTTCTCTTACAGCCCTGCTGACCTGGTCTCCTGGGACTGACAAGACTTAGGTCAGAGACTCAGAGCAGCAGGCCCTGGAGTGACTGCTCCCCTTAGAACCCACTACTCCCTCCAGACCAAAGCACCAGATGGTTTTGATCACCATCTTTGCACACTCCTCTACTCATTTATTTATCTTTTATATTTTTATTTGTTTTGCTTTTGAGTTGTGGTATTTGAATATATACTTCGTATATGAGCTCCTTGTCTGATATATGGTTTGTAATTTTCCTGTAGGTTATCTTTATATCCTACTGATTGTTGAAGAGACTACAGTTACCCTATTTTGCTGTCTTAGAATCTTGGTGAATTTCATTTGACCATGTATCCATGAGTTTTCTTGGGGCTCTTTATTCTGGTCATTAGGGCTATGCATCTATTTCTATATCAGTATCATACAGCTTTGATTCCTATATCTTTGTAATGTGTTTTGAAATCAGGAGATGATAATTGATCTTTGTTCTCAAGATTATTTTGTCTATTTGGAGTTGTTAATGGTTCCATATATATTTTTGGATTTGTTTTTTCTATTTCTATGAGAATGACATTAATATTTTTATTGGTGTAGCAATGAATCTTTACTTAGCTTTGGGTAGTATAGAAATGTCAACAGTACTAAGTCTCCAGTCTATGAGCATGATATGTCATTTCAATTCCTCGTTCCTTGAGTCACTCTCTCAGTGTGGTGTGTAGTGTTCAGTGTGCAGGTCGTGTCTCTCTGAAGGCCCTTTGTCCCTCCCTCCCTGATCTGAGTCAATGTTGGAGAGATGGGATCGTGAGGAGATACAGTGTCCCTCCCTCCCTCCTCACCTCTTCTCTGATGATGTTCAGCACAGGCACCCTGGGCCCTGTGTCCATACCTGTTCCCTCAAGTGGAACACCTGCTGGGAATTCCTCTAAGATCTGGGTGTTGACATTGCTCTTTCAGTGTCTCAAATGCTCATGAATACCTGGGATGTGTGTACGAGTCCAGGAAATACCTACAAATGAACCATCATATCACGCCAGCCAAACACTCTTGAAGATGTTGGGGTACAGTTCACAGGACTGCAGGTCCTATACTTACCTGGATTTGAAACCAAAGAAAGATCCTAGAGTTGACAGAAATATCAAAGGTTTAATAGATGGGATGATTTCCATGTGTGAAGTGAAAGGGTCCTGGAGAGACACCCACTGTGGATAGCCGGGGACAGGCAGAAGACAGCAGCTGCAGCATTCTTAACTCGGGGGGATAGGGAGTCTACCAGTTACGGTGGGAATGAACAGCAGGTTGGCTCCTTGGGTACACTGGTTACCATGGAAACCAGTAGAGGGCCACAACCCTCTTTTAGCCCCTCAGGCTAAATTCTTTCATGGGGCAGAGGTCTTGTCTTTGTTAATCTATTAGCAAACAGCTATCTTGAAATGGTCAGAAAGTGCAGAGGAAATAATTAGGAGAGTGATAAGAGAGGGGTGGTAACATCCTATATACATCCTTGCATGTTCAGTCTCTCAGTTTTGTCTGACCCTTTGAGATCCCACGGACCCATATCCCACCAGGCTCCTCTGTCCATGCTATTCTCCAGGCAAGAATATTAAAGTGGGTTGCCATATCCTCCTCCAAAGCCTCTTCTCAACCCAGGGATCCAACCCATGTCTCCTGCACTGGCAGGCAGATTCTTTACCACTGAGCCACCTGGAAAGCCCCATAGCTGCCCTTGTACAGAGGTGTCCTGGTGTTCCAAAAAATGTTCCCCACAATCTATCAGAAGCGATAGAACAAGTGATGTTGATCTTAAGCTTCATTCAGTCTTCCCAGGTGACACAGACAATAAAGAATTCCCTGAAATGCAGGAGACCTGAGTGTGACCATTGGGTCAGAAAAGTCCCCTGAAGAAGGAAATGACTACCCACACTCCAGGATTCTTGCCTGGAGAACTCCACGACAGAGGGGCCTGGCAGGCTACAGTCCATGGGGTCATAAATTATGCAAACATGACCGAGTAAATAGCAAACAAACATAAATAAACACATATAGTGGTTGTTGTGTACTATAGTATGGTAGCCACTAGCCAAATGTGACCGTTATAATTGCTTAAAGGCATGTTTTACTTGTGTCAGAAACACTTGGAATTTCAGATTGGTTAGTGAAGGTAAGAGCTCTAATGGGCCTGCAGAAGTGAGAGGTTGAGAATTGACTCTTTCAGCATCTCTATCTTTAGGTTTGCAACTGAGATCAGTGTCTTACTGAAGGGCTCTGACTGCACAGAGCACACATGACTGCCATCTGCTATCCACAGTGGGGTCTCTTCAGGACCCTGGGAAAAGATCAAGGTGATGCTGTGAGAGCCAGCAGGACCTCAACTGGAGCAGAAGTGGGTGGGTCTCTAATTCTAATCATCTTGTTGCTCTTGGTTGTGCTCCTATGGAATGCGTTGTGGAGAGCATTTGGTGCAGATGAGGAATGGGACCCTGGCAGGAAACAACATTCAGTTGGGATCTGATGGGAAAGGGTTCCTGGGACTTTAGGATTAAACCCTCTGCTTGGAGGCTAAGGAAGGTTAACATGAAATTAGGAAGAAGGAACTGTGTGTAGAGTTCAGACTTACTATTTTCATATTTTAATGATATGATAGAGAAATTGTGTCCTGGACTTGCATTGTGCTCTGCTTATAATCATCTTTTGTTGCTTTACTCTTAAAAAATCATTTTTTCCCATAAGAGCTGCTCTTTTCTGCATTTCCACTAGTATGGAAGCTTGGTTTCTGGTTGCACATCTAGGGTATTGTACACTGCAGACTCTGTTTTCTATTGCATGTTGAACTATGATGGCCATATCCTAGTGGGCACAAAACCCTCATTGCCATCGACACTGGAGACCACGTCCCTGTAGTGCATGTGAGGTAGTGTATGAGACGTGAACTCTCTCCTCCTGAGTTTTCAGGACTTGTGACTTCCCCTCATGTCTGTCCTCACTGTTAATTCCTCATGTGGAGGTCGCTCCCATGGTGGATGGGTCACAGCACACAGGCTCTGGGTCCCTGGCTGGGCTCGGTCTCCTGGAGCTCATCTCAGCCTCTGCACCACCCAAGGCTGATGTGCTTCCATGTGAGAGGTCCACGTCCAGCTGCTCCTAGAGACCCTCCATGGCTGAAGATTCTAGAGTCTGTGAAGGGGCCACTGGGCTTCTTCACACACTTGCTCTCACAGCCCTGCTGACCTGGTCTCCTGGGATTGAGCAGTCCCAGGGCAGCCGGTCCTGGAGTCACTGCTGCTCTCAGAACCCACTGCTTCATCCAGTCCTGCCCCTCCTCCCCAGTCCCAGGCTTGCCCCATCCTCTGTCCTTTCCGTACACCTTCCCAGGTCTCATCCTTCCCAATTGTTCAAGTTTCAGTGCAAACCTGGCAGCTACCAGGTGTTTATGGAGGACGCTTGCCACATCATTCTAGCTAAATAAAATTGGAAGCATTTGCCTCTGTCCTCTCTAAGGGTTTGGGAAACTTAGGTGTTGCTGTGAGCATTAAGCATCTCCCAAGTAACTCAGGTCACCCCAGTCAACAGAAGAGTCTCTGTTGTGTGGAATTTTTGTCCTTCCCTCCAGCAGGGGTCAAAACACTCTCAGATCCATGCCAAGTCCTGCCTGGGAGGGATGGATTGGTTAATTCAATAATGGGCTTATTGGAGATGTTGGTCATATACCCATGGTCCTTCTTCCAATGTGCCCCTGTTGGAGAACTCTAGGGTTGGTGGAGGTTCAAGGAGGAAGGAAAAGAACAGTGACTAGAGGAGAGAAATGAGGAAGGAAGAGAGAGGAAATAGTGGGAGAAGGAGGCAAGTAAGGTCGAGGGCAGAGATGTATGGAGACAGTGACGGCCTGGAGGAGGAACAGGTTGTCACGGCCTCATTCCTGGTCACATGTAGACAATTTGAGGGTGGCAACAGGATGTTGGAGGTCAGAGACCCACTTTTTCATTGCAGAGGTGAAACTCTGAGGCCCTGGGAGGTCCTTGAGGCAAGTACACCAGGGGTCTCAACGCCAGGCTGTGAGGAGCACCAGGGGCCCCTGGTCACATCCTGACTCTAAGTCTCCCATTTGCTTTCCCACAGCCTCTTCACATGACTGCTGCCTTCAGATGCCAGACAACTACATGTCAGATAATGAAGATTCAGAGACAGTGAGCAAGAATACTGAGGTCATTTATTTCTTCTTTCAGATCTTTCAAAAAATTTCCCTTTTTCTGATCCATAGACTCTTCTTTGTAATCCTAACCCATCTCATCTTTCCAACTTTTTGTGATTAACCTTCTGGAGGACTTGGTCTCTTGTAGGCACTTAGGGTTCTGGAAGTTTATATAAAATCTATGAAACCTGTCTGCAGCCCTGTTCCCCAATTTTCTTAGCATTGCCCTGGCTCCTGACCTCACGTCTGCACCCTTGAACCTGGCTTTGTCACCATGAGTGGCCTGAGCAGGAGTTGAGGCTGGAGTCAGCAGGTCTGGACCCACACAGCTGAAGGAGCCCCATGAAGTCTGCACTGCCCTGAGCTACTCCATATGATTGCTTTCCTGCTCTGGGACCTGCCCGACTGATCTCTTTCTTCCAGATGTCAGACAACTGTCTAATAATCTCTTTGGAAAATGGCAAAAATGTCATCAGTGATGATGAAAAAGACCAGGAAAGCACGTGTGAATGTGGGGCCTGAGTTGAAAAGGTGAGGCAGGCAAGGGTACATGTATCCATCATGACCCAAACTCACTTGTTGGTGCTCCAGAAACATGAGCAAAAACCCTGGGGTCTGCTCCTGAGTGTGACCACAAAAGTGGAGACAAGAGGGTCGTAACAATCCACACTGGTGAGTGGCAGATGCCCTTAGCACGTCTCCCCAGGGCACAGGTCCTGTCCACAGACGCCCCCGAGGTTGCTGGGCTGGCTCCTCCGGCAGCTCTTACATTTGCAGGGAGGCTGGGGGCGCTATGAGGCCACCGTGTGCAGGAGTCCAACAGCTGCTGTTCCAGCATGTTCTCTTTGAAGATCCCCACTGGGGGCTTCCTCATCTCCCTCTGCAGGACCCAGCTCTGCACTCCCACCCCCCCAAAGGCAGCAGGGGGCACCCCTAGTTCATCCCAGCTACAGAGAGAGGTTGGGACGGCCCACCCTCCCCAGTCCTGGGCTCCTGGGAACAGAGTGAAAGAGACACGGGTGCCCAGAGCTCGTGCAGGCAGGGAGTCACCTGGCAGCTCTGCCTCCCTGTGGGTGCTCCCTGGTCCTGAGGGTCCCAGCCAGACTCGGGGGTGTCTGAGTCTGGGTTCCATCAGGATCTGGAACCCTGGGGTCCTGGATCAGCTCAGGTACCTTTTCTCAGCCTGAAGTTAGAGGGTCTGTAGATTCTTCTGTATGTGTCCAACTCCAACTTAAGAATCACCAGAAAACAATTCAGTGCCGTGTGCACTTGGGATGGTGGTGCTAGTGGTAAAGAACCCACCTGCCAATGCAGGAGACACAAGAGACTCGGGTTCAGCTTCTGGGTAGGGAAAATAGACTGGAGAAGGTAATGGGAACCCACTCCAATATTCTGGCCTGGAGAATCCCAGTGACCGAGCAGCCTGGTGGGCTATCATCCATAAGGATGTACTCTCAAACATGACTGAAGTGACTGAGCAGCACACTTGGGATGAGTGGCAGGATTTAACTCACTCATGCTCTTTTTATTTTTTTTTTCCAATTCTGTCCTTAATAACATATCTTGTTTTATTACTGTCTAAAAAGCAGTGTCTTCTCTCAAATTTTAATGTTGTAATATGCTAAACAAATAAAATGTACCTTTTTATTATAACAAGATAATAACAGTTTAAAATCATAAACCTCAGGAGAGTTTGGCTGGGGGTTAGAAATGATTATTTAGGAAAATAGAGACCCTATGTGTCTGTTCGTTTCCAATGCTCAGGTCTCAGGAGCAGTTGTACTGAGTATAGGATGGGTGGACAGGTTCTCCTACTCCCTGTGTCATCTGATCCCTGCTCCTCCCAGGGCCTAGAGGGAAGGGGGGACTCAAGCTTTTAGTCCTGAATCCCATAGTTTCCTGTTCCTCTGCCTGAGTCTCACTGTCCAGGAACCCATCAGTTGAACATTGCTGGCAAGATGCTCAGGTGTACTTTCTCCTATGGGACATTCCTAAACCCTTCCCACTCACAGACAACATCCTCAACAAAGAGCAGCAAACAGACCCAGCTCCCTGAAGGTCTGAACCCCAAAGCCAAGTCTAGATCCTGGGTAGTCTTCTAGGCCCTGCATGCCCTCCCCAGGGAGCCCTCCTCTGTCTGACTCTGCACCTCCCAGGGATTCTATCACCAGTGTTGCCATCGCAGCCTCTGATCTGAATCCCTGAAGACCTGGACCTGGATCCCATCCTGGACCCCAGAGGTGGTGGAGCCCACACAGCACCAGGAGCCTCACCTGGACCAGATCAGGGGAGGCCTCACTGCTGCTCTCCTGAGGGCCCTCAGTTAGTACAGCTTCAGTTGTTTTGTTGTATAAATTTAGCATTAGTTTTATCAACAGTTTTACCTACAAGTTCTGTATGTATCTGTATGTTCAATGTTTATAGGTAAGGTTTTTCATTAAATTTTTACAATCTATTTGTTATTTTAAAAATATTTGTTTGTAAAAACACACATATATAGAATAGCACCCTCAGCAGAGGTAGAACTTAATGAATTGTCATAAGCCAGTCACCCTGGCCTCAGCCCCCAGGATCACTCCCCCTTTCACTCAACTCAGTCTTTGTTGAGAAAGGAACTGCAGATTTAACTTGCATCAGTTCAGTTCAGTCACTCAGTCATGTCCAACTCTTTGCGACCCCATGAATCGCAGCACGCCAGGCCACCCTGTTCATCACAAACTCCCGGAGTTCACTCAGATTCACGTCCATCAAGTCAGTGATGCCATCCAGTCATGTCATCTTCTGTCGTCCCCTTCTCCTCTTGCCTCCAATCCCTCCCAGCATCAGAGTTTTTTCCATTGCGTCAACTCTTCGCATGAGGTGGCCAAAGTACTGGAGATTCAGCTTTACCATCATTCCTTCCAAAGAGATCCCAGGTCTGATCTCCTTCAGAATGGACTAGTTGGATCTCCTTGCAGTCCAAGGGACTCTCAAGAGTCTTCTCCAACAAAAAATTTTAGTTGCTCAGATGTAACAAAGTGATTTGTAAACACTTTTGCAACTAATTGTATTGCTACATTGTTACCCTAGTTGATATGAACATTATATTTTCAAGGAAGAGATACAAAATATTCACAAAGTTTTGTCGTTCCAAAATTGTGAATAATTTTTGGCTTGTATTTTGTAAAGTCTTCAAATTTGTCTCTTAATAATTGACTAAAATTACAGCTAGATTAGAATTTATGATGATTTTGATCCTGACCAAAATGAGTATCTCATGACTGTAAGGTCACAATGGGTTGTATTTTGGGCAGGATATATGTATGTGAGCGTAAAGAAGCAACATCTGGAAATGAGTTATGATAATGTGAAAACATTCTTGAAGGGTTTTGTTTGGTTGCCTGGTCTGAGATCTAATGCCTTTTGTGTTAAAGTTGTACTTTGGAAAGGTTCCAAGTCACATGTCATATCTCTGTTGATTTATGAATGCATCTCTGTCACTGTTGTTTTGCATCAAACATGATGTTTGCCACTTCTTTGGCATCTTGTGAGCATTTTTCCATTTCTCAGTGGGCATCAGGTGTGAGCAGCCTGCTTGGCCTAGAAATTGCTCTCATCAGCTACAGAAATGTTCCATTTTTTTCTGTCTTATGTTTGGTTATACTTACTCTGCCCTGTGATATCCACAATCTCATGCATTTTCAGTATTGACCGTCTTGTCCTCAAGACTCAGCCTTATCTTTTGTCCTGAAGGAATATGCTGGGGGAAAACAGGCAGCCTTTGGCTCACAAAGTTTTCCCTTGTTTTTGCTTGACTCCTAATAAATACTGTAACAATGATCACAAGTCATAGTTGCCATTTTTATCATGAAACCTACCAAGTAATAACAATATTCAATTGTTACATATTAAGTATATAAAAGAAAATTCTTAAGGTTAAAAATTAAAATATATTTGTTTTCTCAATGACTATCATTTCTCAAATCTTGAATATTACTAAAGATTTCTGTAAGTAATATTCCTCATAGTTTATCACATTTTCAGTATTTTATCATGGGAGTTTACTGATGCTTAGGTGATCCTGTTTCACAGATTAATTTTCAAAATGCAATTTTCTTTGATTTGACTTGAAAATTATTCCTATGGTCTTTTCAAAGGATTGTATAAGTATATACATTTGTTACTAGTGTTTCTCTACAATAACTGAATGGATTTTTATAATTAGCAACCCTTTCCAAACAGAAAACTTAAATTTTTATATATGAATTTCTCTGTAAATTGATACTATTCTTCAGCTAGCAATATGGCTATTTTTCAACAGAAACATGTCCACACATTTTAAAGGATTTTGAGAGGCAAATTGTAACTGCTCACCCTTATGTATACTATTAGCTGGTTGATAGAATGATCTGAATTTGTTTCATGAAGAAAAAGATAGTTTGCTGCTTTGTTTTCCAAAGGTATACTACAAATTTACCCTCCCAACAGTAATGGATATTAATTTCAGTTGTTCAAAACATTCATCACCTTTTGGCATTTTTTGTCTTTTTTATTTTAGCTGTCCTGTTGAGTATATCATGGATCCTAATTTTTCTTTAATGCATATTTTTCCTGATGACTAATGATATTATATGCATGTAAGTTTTGGGGTCATCCCTTTCTTTTGCCAACTTTGTTAGGTTATTTGCCTTATTAGTACATTGAACTTTGTATTTGGAATATGAGTCTTTCCTTGGAATAATATATATTTTAAATAACTTTATTCACTCTTTGACCTGTGTATTTACTCATAAAATGTATTTGGTAGGCAGAAGTTTTTATTCATAAAATGGTCCAGTTTCTTCTATTTTCAAATCTTTATTCAGAACTAATTCCTATTCCAGTACTTTTTAAAATATTTCCCTATGCTTTATCTCCTAAGAGACAATTTTATTTTTATTTTCATATATATATATATGTATAATCTATCTAGAATATATCGCGTGTTTAGTGTGAGGTTGCTGTTGTTGTTTAGTCACCAAGTGCAACTCTTTGTGACCCCATGGACTATAGCCCGCCAGCCTCCCCTGTCCATGGAATTTTCCAGGCAAAAATACTGGAATGGGTTGTCATTTCCTCCTTCAAGGGAGCTTCCCTACCCAGGAATAGAACCTTTGTCCCCTTGTCTCTTGCTTGGCAGATGGATCTTTACCGCTGAGCCACCTGCGAAGCCCTGAGTATGAGGTAGGTGGTCACATTATTATTATTATTCTCTGTGTACCCATTTAAATAAACCCATTCAATTTCTTAACAATACCACAGTTTCCTCTCAGTTCACTGCAGTGGAATATTTGTTACATATAAAGTAACTTTGTAAAATATTAATATATATTTGTCTGGCTTCTGTTTTATCTGTTTTGCTGGCCATTTTTTTTTTTTTTCTATTTTCACACTAATGCTTCACTATCTTATTTACCAATGGTTTATAAGTGCCTTGATATCTGGTGGTAAAAGATGATGATACCAGCAATTGAGATACAAAATGTTTTTGCTTTATAGAATTATTTCTTATGTTACTAAGTAGAAGAATTACTTTAATATTAGTTAGTGTTAGTTGCTCAGTCTTGTCTGACTTTGCAACCCCATGAGCTGTAGCTCACCAGGCTCCTCTTGCCATGGAAGTCTCCAGGCAAGAATACTGGAGTGGGTAGCCTTTCCTTTCTCCAGAGGATTTTTCTTATCCTGGGATAGAACTTGGGTCTCCTACATTGTAGGCAGATTCTTTACTGTCTCAGCCATCAGGGATTTGTCTTCTTGCTAACATTTTACCAATAATAGCAGCTGTCTATCTCACTAGTAAACATTTTGCTATAAAATTAGTTTTACCTTCACTGATTGTTTCCCAATCTGATACTGTTAGGTAGAAAGTTGGGCTTGAGCAATGAAGGGTAGCCTAGGTGAAAAAGATTCAAGCTGATCACTATAAACTCCACCCCAGACAGGCCCCAGTGTGGCCCAGATGAGCTCACAGATACGCTACAAAATAACCTCAAAGACTGTTCCAAATCCACGAATGTGCCTTAGGCACGCAATGGATACAGACTAACCACAGCAGCTTTTCCAGCTCCTAGACACTTGCCCTTGATGCACAGCTGTGTCCTCAAGTGACCTCAGGCAGCTGGGAGCCTATTAAGTGTTCATAAATATTCTATGCATACATAAATCTTATTATAACAGACTGAATTATGGGAAAGATATGTGCAATACAGCATGCTGTTATGCAACTTGCAACTGTCAATCAAAATTGCCAGTCCACGCCCACCTAGATGAATATACAAAAGCCCTGTCTTGAAAACCCTTTTTACCTTATCGTTCCAGCGCCAGTGTTTCTCTTGGCCTGGCCCACCTCACCCTTGAAGTGTTCTTTCTGTTCTTTCTTTAATAAACTTGTTTTTGCCATGAGTAAGACCACAGATTTTTCTTTGTGTCCTTATCAAGAAAGGAGGCCTACAAAGGAGGATCATTTTGACCCTCCCCAAATCTGGCAACAATACCAATAAGTAATAGACCTCAACTTGAGGGTGAGAGAGTTATTTGAAAAAATTTTAATAAAAAGCAGTGCCATGGGTCACAATATGAAACCAGGAAATACTCAGGGGTGGTGAGCAATTATCCCAGATCTGTCTACCTACATCTGACGTGTTGTGATACTATCTTCAGAACACTTCCTATGGGATTTCTGCAATATCTAATATCTGTAGGAGAAGAACTTACTACTGTTGTATTGCTTGGTAAAAAAAGTCATCATTATTTCTTTTGAGTCCCATCTTTAAGAAATTATTCTATTCTTGGGGAGAAAGGTAAAAGAAGGCTCTGGGTTGTTATTTTACTTACAGCTGTCAAGGATACTAGATATCAGGGATTCCATCAGGAGTTTTTAAATGTATGCTGAAAGCCTGCTCAACATGTCATTATTAGTAATATGCATATTATATTGGATTTAAAAATATCAGCATTACTATAAATCAAGGAGAAATCGCATTAAGGTTAAATGGGAGAATGTTTCTATATCACTTTTATTGGTAAATGACAATAAAAATATATAACAATAAGATTCTCATCTTTCTCATATTAGTCACTAAGTTCTGTGAATTTTGCTTGTAAATACACACCTTCCATTTATATAGCAACACACTCTAACTTTTCATCCTTACTTTCACCCTGTTTTTGTACGTATTGTAAACAGAAATCACTTGTAACACATAGCAAACAAGTATGTTTCACACACATCATATTTAAGACCTATGCATGATTTGTTTTTTCTTGCCTGGAGAATCCCAGGGACGGGGGAGCCTGGTGGGCTGCCGTCTATGGGGTCACACAGAGTCAGACACGACTGAAGTGACTTAGCAGCAGCATGATTTGTTTTTTGGTTTGCAATGTCTTTCTAATCACTTTCACATGGGATTCTTGGTAACACTTTGTAGGAGACAGGAAGAATAAAAGAAAAGCAGGCCCCAGCAAGGTCTGAAAAAGAAATTTGTAATTATTGATAAACTGGATGCTATAAGGCATAAGACTATTGGAACAAGTCCAGAGGGAACAGTTCATAATGTTGAAGACAAAATATCCTGGGGTCGGAAAACCGACCCCAGACTGTTTCTCAACTGGCATCTCAGAGTTACATGTTTTACGTATCTGGTGGAAAATCTATAGATAAGACTATTAGTTACTGATTTGTTATTGATTACTGTTTCTTAATTACTCAATGGTTAATGATCATTTTGTGCTTTGGCCCTGAAGGCCACATGAGTTACAGTTTAACTGCGGCATATTCCTTCCTTCACGGCTGAAAGTATAATAAAGTTGGCTTGGATTCAGTTTCGGCACCTTCACCTTGGAGCGGTATTGGTCCCCTGATCCTCACTTTTCTCTGAATCTTGTGTCTCCTTTCACTGTATCACGCTTTCCGAAACCCTGCTTGTCGAGCCGGTCTCGACACTTCAAGAATCAGCTTGCGTTTCACACTTTTTATTCTCACATTTATCAAAAAATCTCCAAATGGTCCTCCATGGCAAAAAAAATAATTTCAACATAAACCAAGTGTGCGTTTCCATGGAATTTTGGATTCAGTTATCAGATTGTGGGTTTGCACTTAGTCCTTATGTCCTACTATTACTAATTTGGATGATAAATGTATCAGGATAATTAAATTAGATTATAAATATAACAGGTTTATGAACAGAAGAAGATCTTATGTCTCATATATGTCTATTTTATTGTGATATGACTTGATTTACCTTACCTTGCTTTTCTGAGATATGATGAGCTCATTAAGGAAGATTCTGACTTTTGCATAACCTGTTAGGGTCAGGTCAGTTTTCATGCAATCTAAACTTAAGGCCATGCCTAGGGCTAAAATTGTGTTTGCTAGTTCACTTCAGTTCAGTCGCTCAGTCGTGTCTGACTCTTTGCGACCCCATGAATCTTAGCATGCCAGGCCTCCCTGTTCATTACCATCTCTCGGAGTTCACTCAGACTCACATCCATCGAGTCCGTGATGCCATCCAGCCATCTCATCCTCGGTCGTCCCCTTCTCCTCCCGCCCCCAATCACTCCCAGCCTCAGAGTCTTTCCCAATGAGTCAACTCTTCACATGAGGTGCCCAAAGTACTGGAGTTTCAGCTTTAGCATCATTCCTGCCAAAGAAATCCCAGGGTTGATCTCCTTCAGAATGGACTGGTTGGATCTCCTTGCAGTCCAAGGGACTCTCAAGAGTCTTCTCCAACACCACAGTTCAAAAGCATCAATTCTTCGGTGATCAGCC
>SJYT01018608.1:223471-273718 GCA_006410635.1 Cephalophus harveyi
ACAGCCTAATAACATGGTCAAAATTTTCAGATTTAAGATATTTACATTTTACCACTTGTACAGCACTAAGTAGAATTTTACATACCAAGAAAATTGTATAAGTAAAAAATGTAATGACTATATTTGACTGATATATTTGAAGATATCCAGGGCAACACAAATGCCCAGAATACATAAAGTAGAAATTCTGTGCCAAATTCCTAATGTTCTATGAAAATATCTCTTGAAAAAGAGAAAGAAATTTTGAGCAGATGGTATTTTTACTGTTCTAAATTATTCTCTGATTTCTTCCCTTTGGCTATCATTTTCTACCAGATGTGCTTTTCATTTTTCCTTTTAATTAAAAAAAAGCTTTAATATGATCTATATCTTTAGTTGACATCACACTCCAGAAAAAAATATACATTTATATACAATTTAATCATCATGATATTGATGATTAAATATTGTAGAGTTAAAGAAAGTAATACTAAACTAATGAAACACATCAAAGCTATGGTTTTTCCCGTAGTCATGTGTGGATGTGATAGTAGGACCATAAAGAAGGTTGAGCGCCAAAGAATTGATACTTTGGAACTGTGGTGTGGGAGGTCAAGACACTTGAGAGTCCCTTGGACTGCAAGGAGATCAAACCAGTCAATCCTAAAGGAAATCAGTCCTGAATATTCATCAGAATGACTGATGTTAAAGCTGAAACCAATACTTTGGCCACCTGATGGGAAGAACTGACTCATTGGAAAAGACCCTGATGGTGGGAAAGATTGAAAGCAGAAGGGGAAGGGGACCACAGAGGATGAGATGGCTGGATGGCATCACCAAGTTGATGGACATGAGTTTGAGCAGGTTCTGGGAGCTGGTGATGGAGAGGGAAACCTGGCGTGCAGCAGACCATAGAGTTACAAAGAGTGTGACACGACTGAACAACTGAACTGAACTGAATGAAACATGTAGAAAGTAGTTATTTAATAAGCATTAGATGCATTGGGTATTATTTTTAAAAGAAAAAAATTGGGAACCACAAAGCCACTTCTCAGTTTCTGGTTACAACATGACCTCCTAATTATGTATTTCTAACAGTCAATAAAATACAGATATAAAATGGTATATCTCTTTCTATCAGTCTTCCAATGGTAGGTGGGATATATTTTAAATATTAAAATGTCCTCATTATCTGTGCATAATATAGTTCTAAAATACATAGACTCAGTAATTTTATTCTCTTTTGGAATTAGCTTCATGACAAAATCATAAATTAACACTTAAACACTGGAAGACTGAGGAAAAAAATCTTTTTCACGAAGTCACATTCCTTTACAGCATTTATTTTCTATTTAGATTAAATGTAGATAACTTAGTCATCATTTTAATCATACTTTTAAAATTCATATGTTTAGAGATTAGAAAGCCAAATAGAAAAGCATATAGTGAATGGAATGGTTGCCAATTGTGTCAAACCCCATAATATTCAGAAATAAACAGCTATTCCTTGGCCACAAGGGATGATGGAACAGATGCATTCATGTATAAAACTTGAATAGAATGATGACAATGTTATGTCTGTGTGTTACTGAGCCCTAAATAAAAAAGTGACATAAACTAAAGGAATATAGGAAAACACCTCATAGTAAATAAGAATAGCTTTTATCTTGAAACTTGAGAAAAAAAAAATTCAATACAAATTAATGAAAGGGAGTGATTTATGAGGGACATCTGGGAAGGGGCAGTCCTAGAAGTTGAAGGATCTCTTACCATCTAAAAGTGCTTGTATGAGTAGGAAACACAGATGCTGCTAATTGCAATGTGTTTTCTAATTTCACCACACACACACAGACCCATCTCCCCTTTTCTATTCTATGAACAAGATAAAAATAACTGGGTAGAGATAAGAAAGGAAATCTTCCTGTGATTTAAGTGTGGGGATATACAGGGGAATGAACATGCACTTAGATGTTCATCTATTTCTGTTAATAGCTTCTGTCCTAGACTAAACACACACATACACACACACACACATGTGCATATGCGCATTCTTCAAAACAATAAGAAGCATAGTTCTCATTGCACTGGAACTGCCATACTTGTTTCCAAAATGCTCAAAGAGCCTGAAAATTAGAGTGAAAAAAACACTATCATGGCACAATACTTTTGCAAAACCTGCAATTCTCTTTTTTGCACAGTCTCAACTCCTTCTATACTCACCCCATCCTTCAAATTTAGAACACCCATTGTTTAAAGCTGTTGTACCATTGGAATGAGAGCACATGGACCCATGGATCCCTTGTAGCACATCCAATTTATAAACTCAGTTTTTAAAATGTCAAAAAAATTTCAGGATTTGTAATAAGCCTTCCTAGGACAGGCTTTCTGTTCAATGCTTTGCATTCCACTGAAATCATGTTCTATCTATGAGTCTGCAGAAGTGAGAGTTGGTGTTTTCTGAAGCAATCAACATCTTTTTGCAAAGGCCGAGGCATTAGAGACTGAAGTAAGAGTTCTCTAGGGCTTCCCAGGTCGTTCAGTGGTAAAGAATCAGCCTGCAATGCAGGAGACCTAGTTCAATGCCTGGGTTGGGAAGATAACCTGGAGAAGGAAATGGCAACCCTCGCCAATATTCTTGCTTAGGAAATCCCATGGACAAAGAACCTGGCAGGCTATATAGTCCATGGGGTCACCAATGAGTTGGACATGACTTAGCAACTACACAACAAACAGAAGAGCCCACTAGTCTCCCCAAAGGAGGGAGAAGGAGTGGGAGAGAGGAGGGAGGTAAGCAGGTTGACAGGAGTCTATCAAAGTTACAAATCATTCTCAGGGTCTTCTTTCACAATTCAAACTAGAAATTTCAAATAAAAGAACATTTTAAATTACATTATAATATTGCTACTCTAATCATCAAATTGGAGAACTTAAATTCAGATAGATGTATTTTCTTAATTTCCAAGAGACTCCTAGGGTACCCACAGAAGAATTGTGCTTCTTTGACCTGTACTGAATTTCCCATTTTCTTCACTATGTGATTTTCAAGTTAGCAAAGAGTGGACATCTGATCTAGTAATTTTTACTGTCTACAGTTTCATCAAAATATGTTGCAATAGCTGTTGTTCTTCAAAGTCTGTAGCATCATTCCAGAACAGTGTGGGTGATAACAATTTTTTTTTTTTTTTGCCACTGAATTACATGGACTTCTACTCTCCCAGTTTCATGAAGAATAAACCATTACCTTCTTCTAATCTAATCAAATTAGACAACCAATTCGATTTCCAGCTTTAAGGGTTTCTTTCTTGGAATCACTTCTGTAGCATATATTTTCTATTTTGTCTCTCTTTGTCCTTGTTTAATTTTTCAATAAAACCTTCATTATATTTTTGATCACATTAGTTCTCATATGACTTAACATAATGCAGTTGTGCAATTGTTCTCATTACACCTTCAAATATAAATTTAAATGTAAATATTCATGTGGTAACTCTTCTGAAGAGGAAAGTATATGAGAAATATATATATGTATACACACACACACACATATATATGAATTATCCCTTCATATTTGAAGATGACATAGTTCATAATATTTTAATTCCAGCATTCTTTTTTGTGATTTTTTAAATAAATTTTTATTGGAATGTGGTTGTTTTACAATGTAGTGTTAGCTTCTAACATATAGCAAAATGAATCAGCATACTTATACATATATCCCCTCTCTTTTGGGCTTCCTTCCTATCCATGTCACCACAGAGCATTAAGTAGAGTTCCCTGAGCTGTACATTATGTTCTCATTAGTCATGTTTTTAAAACACATAAAATATTGCATTATATTACTATTGGGCAGTCTAATGGCTAGGCCAATTCTTGTCACCATCTCAGATGCATGACACCCTTGGGAGTATGTTGTCTAAAATTTTGGATGGGGAAACAGCTGCAGGCAAGACCCTTACTTTTACATATCTCTTCTAGTTTATGTAAAAATGAATGCCCAGGTTAAAAGACAGCTCCATTATTTCAGGAAGCTCACAAAGATCGCTTTTAATTACTTTCTTGTCCAGCTTCCCCAAAGGGTAATTCCATTCATGGGACTGGAGATATGCTGAATTCATGGTGACTTAGAAGGAAAGGAAGAAGTGAGTTGAATATCAAAAGATGTGTGGCTAGTTTTAACCAATATTCATCTCTTCTGATAATGCCCTGTGAACACATAGACCAAGTTTCAAACATTGTGAAAGACAAAGAAGGTAATAATTATCCTAGGGACCTAGAGAGAAATAAGAGGTCAATGGAAGCACTTAACACTATTCTACTTAATGCATATACAGTATTCATTGCAATGCTGATGCATATTTTTAAGTTACCTTTTTCCAACCTAAGAGATTCTTTTCTGAACATTTTTGTACTTAAGCCTTTACATGAGAGCAATTATATCACATATATCTGGAAATGGAGTTCTGGTGTCATGTGTAAGGGCATCTTAAATTTTCTCAGATATTAGCTAAATGTAATCTAAAGTATTGTAAAATATTTCTATTTATATGAAAGCAGTGTGTTCGAGGTCTCTTTACATCTTTATAAAAACTTATTATTTTACAGTATTTTAAATCAATATTGTAGGTGTATAATGGTATTAGTGTTCTTGTTATTCAGTCACTCAGTTGTGTCTGACTCTTTGCAGCCCCATGGACTGCAGCATGCCAGCCCTCCCTGTCCATTACTATCTCCCAGAGCTTGTGCAAACTCATGTCCATTAAGTCAGTGATGCCATCCAAAAATCTCATCCTCTGTCATCCCCTTCTCCTGCCTTCAATCTTTCCCAGCATCAGGGTCTTTTCTAATGAATTATCTCTTCAGATCAAGTGGCCAAAATATTGGAGTTTCAGCTTCAGCATCAGTCCTTGCAATGCATATTTAGGACTGAATTCCTTTAGGATGGACTGGTTAGATCTCCTTGCAGTCCAAGGGTTTGTCAAGAGTCTTCTCAATTCCACAGTTCAAAAGCATCAATTCTTTGGCACTCAGCATTAAAAATTTGTATTTTAGACTATTCTATATCAGTAGTATATGTGTATAATGGTATCATATAATCTTTGAATATTCCTAATCATCAATGTGATTGATTATTTTGTTTTCTGACTATTTTGATTATTCTGCAGATTAGTTTCCAACCCAAATTTTTTTCTTAATTATGCTATTGGTCTTTTCACTTTTTTGTGTGTACATGTTAAATGGGTATCTTTGAGACTGACAATGGTGATTTATGTACATTGCATACTTGTCATAGTATTTAAGGTCATTTTTTTAAAATAAATTATTTTCTTGTGTGTGTGTGCTTAGTTGCTCAGTCATGTCTAACTCTTTGTGACTCCATTTACTGTAGCCTGCTGGGGTGCTCTATTTATGGGGATTCTCCAGGCAAGAATATTGGAGTGGGTTGCCATGCCCTCCTCCAGGGGATCTTCCCAACCCAGGGATCAAACCCAGGTCTTCTGCACTGTAGGCAGATTCTTTATCATCTGGGCCACCGGGGAAGCCAGTGCCATTTTATATTTTAAACGTATAGTAGGTTGAATGATTCCCACTTTATACTTCTCTCTTGTTGACTGGAATTATGTTTATTTTAGAAATTATTTAGGAAAAATAAATTCTATCATGATATTACCACTTATCCCCATTATTTTTGCTTAAGCACATTTTTTTCTAACTTTAATGTTACTTCTGAGTATGTTAAAAGTGGTATTTTTATGTTTTATGTTTATGTGTTATATTATTCTTATGTTTTTTTCATTTCCTCATCTCTTGTTCCTAGTTTTTATATCCAGAGTTTATAGAGAAGTAGCCTGGCATGCTTATTTACTTATTTAATAAATCTTTTTGTTCCTTAACACAAGCTTTATATATATATATATAACCTTTTGGCCATGCCAAGTGGCATGTAGGATATTAGTTACCCTACCAGAGATCAAATCTGTGCCCCTTCAATGGAAGCTCAGAGAACTAACCACTGGATCTCCAGGGAAATCCCTAACCTGGTACGTTTTTTGTTTATTTTTCAATTAATTTATTTTTAAATGAAGGATAATTGCTTTACAGAATTCTGTTGGTTTCTGCCAAACATCACATGAATCATCTATAGGTATACATATGTCCCTTCCCTCTTGATCCTTCCTCCCATCTCCTTCCCCATCCCACCCCTCTAGGTTGATACAGAGCCCCTGTTTGAGTTTCCTAAGCTATACAGCAAATTTCTATTGGCTATCTGTTTTACATATGGTTATGTACATTTTCATGTTACTCTCCATATATCCCATCCTCTCCGTCAATCCCTTCCCCCACGTCTGTAAGTGTGTTCTCTATGTCTGTGTCTTTATTGCTGCCCTGCAAATAATTTCATCAGTATCATCTTTCTAGATTCCATATATATGTGTTAGTATATGATATTTATCTTTCTCTTTCTAACTTACTTCACTCTGTAGGTTCATCCAGCTAATTAGAATTGGTTCAAATGTGTTCTTTTTATGGCTGAGTAACATTCCAAATTGTTACCCTGCATGATGACCTAGAAAGATGAAATGGGGAGGGATGTGGAAGGGGGGTTCAGGATTGAGAACTCATGTACACACGTAGCGGATTCATGTCAATGTATGGCAAAACCAATACAGTATTGCAAAGTAAAATAAAGTAAAATTTAAAAAAAAAACTTATATGGAGAGTACATCATGAGAAACGCTGGGTTGGAAGAAGCACAAGCTGGAATCAAGATTGCCAGGAGAAATATCAATAACCTCAGATATGCAGATAACACCACCCTTATGGCAGAACGTGAAGAGGAACTTAAAAGCCTCTTGATGAAAGTGAAAGAGGAGAGTGAAAAAGTTGGCTTAAAGCTCAACATTCAGAAAACAAAGATCATGGCATCTGTTCCCATCACTTCATGGGAAATAGATGGAAAAACAGTGGAAACAGTGTCAGACTTTATTTTTGGGGGCTCCAAAATTACTGCAGATGGTGATTGCAGCCATGAAATTAAATGACTCCCACTCCTTGGAAGGAAAGTTATGACCAACATAGATACCATATTAAAAGCAGAGACATTATTTTGCCAACAAAGGTCAGTCCAGTCAAGGCTATGGTTTTTCCAGTGGTCACGTATGGATGTGAGAGTTGGACTGTGAAGAAAGCTGAGTGCCAGAGAATTGATGCTTTTGAACTGTGGTGTTGGAGAAGACTCTTGAGAGCCCCTTGGACTGCAAGGAGATGCAACCAGTCCATCCTAAAGGAGATCAGTCCTGGATTTTCATTGGAAGTACTGATGCTGAAGTTGAAACACTAATACTTTGGTGGCCTCATGCGAAGAGTTGACTCATTGGAAAAGACTCTGATGCTGGGAGGATTTGGGGGCAGGAGAAGAAGGGGACGACAGAGGATGAGATGGCTGGATGGCATCATCGACTCGATGGACATGAGTGTAAGTGAACTCCAGGAGTTGGTGATGGACAGGGAGGCCTGGCATGCCGCGATTCATGGGGTCGTAAAAAGTCGGACACAACTGAGCGACTGAATTGAGCTGAATATTCCATTGTCTATATGTACCACAGCTTCTTTATCCATCCGTCGGTGGACATCTAGGTTGATTCCATGTTCTCGTTTGTAAATAGTGCTGCAATAAACAGTGAGGTACATGTGTCTTTTTCAGTTTTTTTAACCTGGAATGTTTTTAATAAACTTCATTTGTGGTAAATAATAACTATAAAATAATTAATAAAACTTATTCAGAGTTTCTTTTCACAGTATTTCATTAATTCTGATGTAATATATTTATATAAGTATTAGNATTTGTGGTAAATAATAACTATAAAATAATTAATAAAACTTATTCAGAGTTTCTTTTCACAGTATTTCATTAATTCTGATGTAATATATTTATATAAGTATTAGAATAATTAGAAAGTTTGAACTTTTACCAGTAATTTCAAGAACTACAAAAATATCATTAGTATTGAATCTAGGTGTCTGTTCTAATATAATTTAATTTCACCTTATTTTGTTTCATAATTTAAATGTAAGTTATGCTTTCAGGTATAATTTTGAACATCTTTTCAGACTTTTTTCAAGACTTTCAAAGGTTGCTCTTTAAAGATTAATTTTATCAGAATAAATTTTTAGTTTTCAATTTCACTGGGATTTTCAGCATCACATTTTTAATGTTTTGTTTTTAACTTTTATTGAGAGTTCATTTTCAGCAAGAGATTTTGGGTTTTTTCTCTCTTTTCTTCTGTTTAGCATTTTGAAATTATGTACCTCATAAAGAATTACAGCCTTAAGACACGTTTGAGTGAATGAATGCTGAGTCACACAGTTGTGTCCAACACTTTGTGTCTTCATGGATTGTGCCCACCAAGCTGGTCTGTTCTTGGAATTTTCCAGGCAAGAGTAGCAGAGTGGTAGTGACATTTCCTACTCTAGGGGATCTTCCCAATCCAGGGAGATATGTTTAGTAATATTTAATTTTCCCCCACTTCTTTAATTCACTGATCGAAGTGAAATATTGACTTCAAGCACTGAGTTAACCTCGGGTCCCCATAGTCATAACATATAAATTAGGGCACCAACCTAGAAAGAGCAATATTCATGTAATAGAAAAATTCCTTGTTCTCAGAGATTTATCTCATATATGAACCCAACTATCTTTTTGAGTTTTCTTCATATTTACAGTTGCTCTGATTTTAAAGCAAAAGGCAACATCAAAGCTTGAAATAACTTGTTATACTGTCCCAGTTGTTTGGGCTGAGTTTCAATGTTGCTTCAGAATGAGACAGAAATAGCAATTTTCAATTATTGGGAAGAAGTACAATATATCTTGACAATATAGTAGGCAACTGAAACTGTATACAAAGGGTCATTCTATGTCATATTGCCTTCAAATTTATAATTTCAAGGAACCATTGAGAATTTTTGTGTAGGATTAATAACATTTTAATCTATGCTGATTTGGTTATTTAAATTAGAAGGTTTTATGCTTTCTAGTTTTGTGGATAACCTCAGTAATATTATTTGTGTAATCATATGTACTAGTACTTATATTATATCAGCAACTTCATTTTTTAGTTTTACTTATTTCTGTTCTATATATTTTGTTTATTTTTTCTTCCTAGGGAAAGTTATAGTAAGAGATATAAAAATAAATTTATTCAAATTTACAAAATGCCTTATAGGAATCACAAAACTGGTGCCTTTCACTTTGGCCTATACAGACACTACTGGAGACTAAAATGCTATGAGAAACTGACATCCTTGGGGAAGAATCTGCTTATGCTTTTAGCTATCATTAGTGCTTATGTGATAAGTGTATTCAATTTTTCATGAAGCTGATGTTTGCTTAACAGTAAGAACTACCTAGTCAAATGCCTTACCTTAGGACTAAGAAAAAGAAGGAGGAGATTTGTGACATTTAAAGCATGTTGGAATACATTATTGAGATAATAAAAATTTATAAGTAAATTGATACAACTCTTTGACATTATGCATTCTAAAAATGTGCATTTATGCATAAAATGTAAAACTCCTACATTAGCAGTTAAAAGTAACATTCAAATTTAAGAACTGAGTTATAATTTTTAATTTGATTATTTCTTACATAATACAGTACCCTGCAATTGAATTAATTCCATCAGACAATTCAATTTTAAAGAAACATAATTTAGCAACGGACTGGAATATATAGTGGCTGCTTCTGTGTACTATTCTACTTGAATGCATGCTTAGTCATGTTTGATTCTTTGTGACTGCAACCCGCCAGGCTCCATGGAAGTTTCCAGCAAGAATATTGGAGCAAGTTGCTATTCCTCCTCCAGGGGATCTTCCTGACCCAGGGATGGAACCCGAGTCTCCTACATTAGGGGGCAGATTCTTTACCACTGATCCACCTGGAAACTTCAGTGTACTATTTTACTAAGGCATTCAAATGTCTCTGGGAGGAAAACGTATTTTATCAAAATGATAGCTTGATGGTACATAAATTTCTTTACTGTTTGTCTGCAATGTCAATTGTACTGACTTTGCTATTAACATAAATTTTCATTACTTACAACTGTGTTAGTCTACACAAAGCAAATAACATACTCTCATTATCCCAAAATAATGTCAGTAATGGTTTCCTGAAGAACAACTTTTAACTTTGATAGGGAAATTAGGTAAGACAGCAATGCAGATTTCCCTTACCATGCAATAAATAATAGCCTGTTTTATTTTGGTTAGGCTATGATATTTCAGAAAGCAAAAGTTTAAAAACATCCCATAAAATGGTCATTTTCTGCATTATATAGATGTTCTGGAATAAAGGTTTTAGTCAGTACTTTTTACACATATCAGAAGATGCAATGTAAAAATAAAAATTCCACCTGAAGGTGGAAGATTAACTATATTAATTTAGTTCCACAAAATTTGTTTCTTAAGTGTGAGTGAGTGTTCTCCAATTTGTACATTTCTTTCTATGAAAATGAGATTTATTATCTTAAAATCTTCAGCTCTTTGATAAGTGCCTTACACTTTTTCAGAGAATTATTGTGCTTTGCATTATTTAGTCGGGACTCTTGGTGTCTCTTTTTTTCATCTGGACTGGTTGTGAGTCTTGATCTTTTATAATGTCAGTATAGACACAAGAATCTTACAGAAAAATATAGTCTAGCTAGTTTTGTAAAGAAACGATGTATGGCAAAACCAATACAATATTGTAAAGTAATTAACCTCCAATTAAACTAAATAAATCTATATTTAAAAAATAGTTAAAAAAATGAAATACAAGTGATGTTCTGTTGTTCTTCTTGATCACATTTTTGTCTTATATGAGAACGTTTTGTTCATATTCTGATCAACATAAATGATATTTATTATTCCTTATCAGTTATTTTATTTTTTATCATAAAATGCATTAATTATACTTACAAACTTACTTCTTTGTGCATTTTCTGTATTTAAATCTAATTCTGTATTGTTTATAACATGATTTCCTGTCTCTTATACACATTTAGATGTGTATAAGAGACAGGACCAAGTTAATGGTAAATTAGGGATTCATACTCAAGCAGTCTAATTTCAGAGTTCATAAATTTAAATTTATTTTATATATCACATAGCATTTTTACTATTTTCTTCATTAAAATTATATATAACATAAAATAAACAGAGTAATTTTTCCAAACAACTGATGGTGTACTTAATTTTTATTAAAAGAATCAAAATTAAGTGATTTTCACAATTAAAGCAAATTCAAAAACGGACACTAAATATAGAATTTTTGTTGTTCAGCTGCTCAGTCGTGTCTAACTCTTTGTGACCCTATGGACTGCAGCACACCAGGCTTTCCTGTCTATTACCAGCTCCCAGAGTTTGCAAACTCATGTCAATTGAATCGATGATGTCATCGAACCATGTCATGCTCTGCCATCCCTTCTCCTCCTGCCTTCAATGTCTCCGAGCATCAGAGTCTTTTCTAATAGGTCTTCGCATCAGGTGACAAAATTATTGAACCTTCAGCATCAGCATCAGTCCTTGCAATGAATATTCAGGAGTGCTTGATTTCCTTGCAGCCCAAGGGAATTATCAATAATTATCTCCAACACCACAGTACAATATCATCAATTCTTTGGTACTCAGCTATCTTTATGGTCCAGCTCTCATGTCCGCACATGACTACTGGGAAACCCGTAACTTTGACTAGATGGATTTTGTCGGCAAAGTAATGTCTCTACTTTTTAATATGCTGTCTAGGTTTGTCATAGCTATTCTTCCAAAGAGCAAGTGTCTTCTAATTTCATGGCTGCAGTCACCATCTGCAGTGATTTTTGAAGCCCAAGAAAATAAAGTCTGTCACCATTTCCCCACTGTTTCCCCATCTATTTGCTATGAAGTGATGGGACTGGATACCATGATCTTAGTGTTTAGAATGTTGAGTTTTAAGCCAGCATTTTCACTCTCCTCTTTCCCATTCATCAAGAGGCTCTTTAGTTCCTCTACCCTTTCTGCCATAACTGTGGTGTCATCTGCATATCTGAGGTTATTGATATTTCTCCAAGCAACCAGCTTGTGCTTTATCGAGCCTGACATTTTGCATGGTGTACTCCGCATATAAATTAAATAACCAGAATGACAATATACAGCCTTGATGCACTCCTTTCCCAATTTGGAACCTGTCCATGGTTCCATGTCTGGCTCTAAATGTTGCTTCTTGACCTGCACTCAGGTTTCTCAGGAGGCAGGTAAGGTGGTCTGGAATTCCCATCTTTTGAAGAATTTTCTACAGTTTGTTGTGATTCACACAGTCAAAGGCTTTAGCATAGTCAATGAAGCTGAAGTAGATATTTTCCTGGAATTCTCTTGCTTTTTCAATGATCCAACAGATGTTGGCAATTTGATCTCCAGTTCCTCTGTCTTTGCTGAATCCAGATTGAACATATGGAAGCTCTCAGTTCATATACTATTGAAGCCTCTCTTGGAGAATTTTGAGCATTACTTGACTAACATATGAAAAGAGGGTAATTATGAGGTAGTTTGAGCATGACACTGCCTTTCTTTGGGATTCGAATGAAAACTGACCTTTTCCATTCCTTTGGCCACTGTTGAGTTTTCCAAATTTGTTGGTATTTTGAGTGCAGCACTTTAACAGCATCGTCTCTTAGGATTTGAAAAAGCTCAAATGGAATCCCATCACTTCCACTAGCTTTGTTTGTAGTGATATTTCCTAAGGCCCACTTGATTTTGCACTCCAGTATGTCTAGCTGTAAGTGAGTGATCATACCATTGTGGTTATCTGGGTCATTTAAATCTTTTCTGTATAGTTCTGTGTACTCTTGCCCTTTTCTTAATATCTTCTGCTTCTGTTAGGTCCATACCCTTTTTGTCCTTTATCATGCCCATCTTTGCATGAAATGTTCCTTGGTGTCTCTGATTTTCTTGAAGAGATCTCCAGTCTTTCCCATTCTATTCTTTTTATCTATTTATTTTCATTGTTCAGTTATGAAGGCTTTTAGGAATCCTTTTCTAAAAATTTTATTAACTGTATTTTATGTACCTTAGTCTTATGGCAGAAAGTGAAGAACTAAAGAGCCTCTTGATGAAAGTGAAAGAGGAGAATGAAAAAGTTGGCTTATAACTAAATATTCAGAAAACTATGATCATGACATTTGGTCCCTCACTTCATGGCAAATAGATGGGGAAATGATGGAAAAAGTGATTGTATTTTGGGAGGGCTCCAATATCACTGCAGAAAGTGACTGCCATGAAATTAAAAGATACTTGCTCCCTGGAAGAAAAGTTATGACCAACTTAGACAGCATATTAAAAAGTGGGTACATTACTTTTCCAAGTAAGATCCATCTAGTCAAAGCTATAGCTTTTCCAGTAGTCATGTGTGCATGTGAGAGTTGTAACATAAAGAAAGCTGAGTGCCAAAGAATTGATGCTTTTGAACTGTGGTGTTGGAGAAAACTCTTGAGAGTCCCTTGGACTGCAAGGAGTTCCAACCAGTCAATCTTAAAGGAAATCAGTCCTGAATATTCACTGGGAGGACTGATGCTGAAACTCCATTACTTGGGCCACCTGATGTGAAGTATTTACTCACTGGAAAATACCCTGATGCTAGGAAAGACTGAAGGCAGGAAGAGAAGGGCATGACAGAGGATAAGATGGTTGGATGGCATCACCAACTCGATGGTTATCAGTTTGAGTAGGCTCCAGGAGTTAGTGATGGACAGGGAAGCCTCACATACTGCAGTCCATGGTGTCACAAGAGTTGGACACAACTGAGGAACTGCACTGAACTGCATTTTATGTGCATGTTTTAATAAAGTTCACAGAACTACTTATTAATTTTAACTACAAGAGAGAAGAATGAGGGAATTGACTTCTTCATTAATATACTAAGTAAAATTTATGAACTAGACTTCTGCTTCTGGCAATAATCAAGTAAAATGTTCAGACTTAACCTCAACCATTCCTGGGTTGAGAAGATCCCCCAGAGAAGGAAATGGCAACCCACTCCAGTATTGTTCTCTGGAGAATCCAATGGACAGGGGAGCCTGGCAAGCTACAATATGTGGTTGCAAGAGTTGGACATGACTGAGCAACTAAGCACACAACCTCAACCATGAACAATTAGAGAATAGGGGAAAACACCCAAACAAAAATAGACTGTAGATAATTGATAAGACCATGATCACCCAAAGTGGAAAAATAAGGAATGTGAGAAATAAAATTGCCTAGAGACACATTACAGTGCATAGACAGAGATCCCAGGTAGAGCTCAGAAGGAAATGGTAACCCACTCCAGTATTCTTGCCTGGAGAATCCCATGGACGGAGAAGCCTGGTAGGCTACAGTCCACGGGGTCGCAAAGAGTCAGACACGACTGAGCGACTTCACTTACTTACTTAAGTATATAGGTAAAGAATCCTCATGCAATGCAGGAGATGCAAGAGGCGCAGGTTCAGTCCCTGGGTCAGGAAGATCTATTGGGAGAGGTCATCAAAACCCACTCCAGTATTCTTAACTGGAAAACCACATGTACAGAGGAGCCTGGCTATCTAAGGTCCATAGGGTTGCAAAGAGCTAGAGATGACTGAAGCGACTGAGCACAGGCATGGAGCATATAGAGATTAAAGTTTAGGTGCACTGAGGTAGCTGTAAGTTGTAAGGCATAGTTCAGTATAAGAGGAACCTATGTAGAAAACTAGCACTAAAACTCTGCATAACAATTGCTATGAGTCTTCACAGAATACTTAATCGCATATATGTACAATGAAAGCTTATGAGACTAGGAAAAAATGATAGGGTGATGGTATAAGCTAGAAAATTCTCAGATATTACATGAGGTGCAGAGATACTCAAGATCCAACAACATTACTGGAGAGTCAACTGTCAACAACTTTTGACATTCAGTAAGATTCTTAGTTCCTCTTTCAGTATCCTATCATTTTGCCTTTTCATACTATTCATGGGGTTCTCAAGGCAAGAATACTGAAGTGGCTTGGCATTCACTTCTCCAGTGGACCACATTCTGTCAGACCTCTCCACCATGACCCGCTCTACCTGGGTGGCCCCACATGGCATGGTGTAGTTTCATTGAGTTAGACAAGGCTGTGATCCATGTGATCAGATTGGCTAGTTTTCTGAGATTATGGTTTCAGTGTGTCTACCTTCTGATGCCCTCTTGCAACACCTACCGTCTTGCTTAGGTTTCTCTTACCTTGGAAGTGGGGTATCTCTTCACGGCTTCTCCAGCAAAGCGCAGCCACTGCTCCTTACCTTGGACGAGGGGTATCTCCTCACGGCCACCTCTCCTGACCTTGAATGTGGAGTAGCTCCTCTAGGCCTTCCTGTGCCTGCACAGCCACTGCTTCTTGAATGTGAGGTTGCTTCTATGCAAGTCAAGAAGCAACAGTTACAATAGGACATTGAACAACAGACTGGTTCCAAATAGGAGAAGGAGTACGTCAAGGTTTTATATTGTCACCCTGCTTATTTAACTTATATACAGAGTACATCATGTGAAACGCTGGGTTGGAAGAAGCACAAGCTGGAATCAAGTTGCTGGGAGAAATATCAATAATCTCAGATAGGCAGATGATACCACCCTTAAGGCAGAAAGTGAAGAAGAACTAAAGAGCCTCTTGATGAAAACTGAAAGAAGAGAGTGAAAAAGTTGGCTTAAAGCTCAACATTCAGAAAACGAAGATCATGGCATCTGGTCCCATCACTTCATGGGAAATAGATGGGGAAACAGTGGAAACAGTGTCAGACTTTATTTTTGGGGGGCTCCAAAATCACTGCAGATGGTGACTGCAGCCATGAAATTAGAAGACGCTTACTCCTCGGAAGAAAAGTTATGACCAACCTAGACAGCATATTCAAAAACAGAGACGTTACTTTGCCAACAAAGGTCTGTCTAGTCAAGGCTATGGTTTTTCCAATGGTCATGTATGGATGTGAGAGTTGGACTGTGAAGAAAGCTGAGCACCGAAGAATTGATGCTTTTGAACTGTGGTGTTGGAGAAGATTCTTGAGTCCCTTGGACTGCAAGGAGATCCAACCAGTCCATTCTGAAGGAGATAAGCCCTGGGATTTCTTTGGAAGGAATGATGCTAAAGCTGAAACTCCAGTACTTTGGCCACCTCAGGCAAAGCGTTGACTTATTGGAAAAGACTCTGATGCTGGAAGGGATTGGGGGCAGGAGGAGAAGGGGACGACAGAGGATGAGATGGCTGGATGGCATCTCTGACTCGATGGACGTGAGTGTGAGTGAACTCCAGGAGTTGGTGATGGACAGGGAGGCCTGGAGTGCTACAGTTCATGGGGTCGCAAAGAGTCAGATACGACTGAGCAACTAAACTGAACTGATTGAACAAGCGCCATGCATTAGTTAGTTTGTTGTATGATTAATACATACTTCTTGACCTAATAGCACACTTGCAAATAATATATTATATTCTTTGTATTAAAAAAATGGAATTTGTATCTTATGGAGTGAGTTTACATTATCTTCATTTCACTTTTTTTTTTAATATAAATTCATTTCAATTGGAGGCTAATTACTTCACAATATTGTGTTGGTTTTGGCATAAATCAACATGAATCTACCTCAGGTGTACACAAATTCCCCATCCTGAACCCCCCTCCCACCTGCCTCCCCATACCATCCCTCTGGGTCATCCCAGTGCACCAGCCCTGAGCATCCTGTATCATGCATTAAACCAGGACTGGCAATTCATTTCACATATGATATTATACATGTTTCAATGCCATTCTCCCAAATCATCCTACCCTCGCCCTCTCCCACAGAGTCCAAAAGACTATTTTATACATCTGTGTCTCTTTTGCTGTGTCACATACAGAGTTATAATTACCATCTTTCTAAATTCCATATATATGTGTTAGTATACTGTATTGGTGTTTTTCTTTCTGGCTTACTTCACTCTGTATAATAGGCTCCAGTTCCATCCACCTCATTAGAGCTGATTCAAATGTATTCTTTTTTAAAGGCTGAGTAATACTCCATTGTGTATATGTACCACAGCTTTCTTACCCTCTCGTCTCCTGATGGACATCTAGGTTGCTTCCATGTCCTGGCTATTATAATCAGTGCTGTGATGAACGTTGGGGTACATTTGTCTCTTTCAATTCTGGTTTCCTCAGTGTGTATGCCCAGCAGTGGTATTGCTGGGTTGTATGGCAGTTCTATTTCCAGTTTTTTTAAGGAATCTCCATGACATCACCTTTATGGAAGAAAGTGAAGAGGAACTAAAAAGCCTCTTGATGAAAGTGAAAGAGGAGAGTGTAAAAGTTGGCTTAAAGCTCAACATTCAGAAAAATAAGATCATGGCATCTGGTCACATCACTTCATGTGAATTAGATGGGGAAACAGTGTCAGACTTTATTTGGGGGACTCCAAAATCACTGCAGATGGTGATTGCAACCATGAAATTAAAAGACGTTCACTCCTTGGAAGGAAAGCTATGACCAACCTAGACAGCATATTGAAAAGCAGAGACATTACTTTGCCACAAAGTTCCATCTAGTCAAAGCTATGGTTTTTCCAGTGGTCGTGTATGGATGTGAGAGTTGGACTGTGGAGAAAGCTGAGCACCAAAGAATTGATGCTTTTGAACTGTGGTGTTGGAGAAGACTCTTGAGAGTCCCTTGGACTGCAAGGAGATCCAACCTTCCATTCTGAAGGAGATCAGTCCTATTTGTTCTTTGGAAGGACTGTTGCTAAACTTGAAACTCCAATACTTTGGCCACCTCATGTGAAGAGTTGATTCATTGCAAAATACCCTGATGCTGGGAGGGATTGAGGGCAGGAAGAGAAGGAACGACAGAGGATGAGATGTCTGGATGGCATTACCTACTCGATGGACATGAGTTAGGGTGAACTCTGGGAGTTGGTGATGGACAGGGAGGCCTGGTGTGCTGCAATTCATGGGGTCAGGTGGCAAAGAGTCGGACACAAGTGAGTGACTGAATTGAACTGAACTGAACTGAACTGACACTGTTCTCCATAGTGGCTGTACTAGTTTGCATTCCCACAAACAGTTTAAGAGAATTCCCTTTTCTCCACACCCTCTCCAGCATTTATTGCTTGTAGACTTTTGGATAGCAGCCATTCTGACTGGTGCATTTCACTATCTTGTATTTCATATTTTTTACAGATTTAGTGTTAGAATCAGAATTTTTAGTAATTAAATAATCATTTGATAAAAAAGGAATAAATAGGTTTATTTAACATTATATTCTTCATGCATATGATTTTAGATTAGTTTTCTTAACCCATTAAGAAAAAGAATTATATCCAAAAGACTTAAAGAAACTTGCTTTGCTTTCAGCAAAGCTGAAGCACTGTTTGTTGAAACACGGGAACACTGTTAGGTACAGTGTTCCATACACATCAGAGATTCATGACTGCCTATGTTTTATCTCACTCTTTTTAGTGTGTGTCTTACATTTCTAGTGATATCAGAATGTCTGCTGGAGCTTCAGCCACCAATTTCACATTCCAGGCAGCAGAAACAAGGAATAGGAAAGATATCTGCTTTTAAGGAGTATAAGCTATCTGTATTTTACTTCTTTGATCAGAATATACCCACAGGGTGAAATTAGAGCCTGGAAAATGTAGTGTTTTATTTGGGTATTTTATTGCCTCCCTTAACATTGAGATCTATTACTAAGAATAGGAAAATTAATGTGTACAACTACTGGTCTCTCATTACACAGTTAATTTTTTTTCCCAGATAACATCAAAAACAAGTTGTAATGTTTAAACCTGAGGTTAAGACTATTAATTTGAGTTTTTAAACGTTTTTATTGTGATAATAACTCAATATGAGATCTGCACTCTTAACACATTTGTAAGTCCATCATGCATTACTGTTGACAATAGGTGGTACTGTACAGCAGATCTCTAGAGCTTAAAGATTTTAACAGCAATGATAGAATAGACTTGCAGATAAAAGGTCACCAGATTTTAAATTAGAAGACAAAAGTCAGAGGCTGAAACTTAAGGAATCTGGAAGATAATTTTAACTTTATAATTTAATATTATTATTATTAGCCTTAAGGATGCCTTTAGGTTGCATTATGTTCATTGGTTTAATGGTCAGTAAATATTTATCTTCTTTTTAAAGTAATTTTAATATAGGTTGATGAAAATTTAATTTTTCTATTGACTTCAAACTTTTCAAAGCCTTGATCTAGGATTAGAAGCTAAGGGGTTTGTGCCAGGTGAAAGTCATTTCTCATTTATCTTGACTATCCAGAATCAATGAGTGCCTGAGTATCTGGTGCCCATTAAATTCAGATTGAGGAGATGATGTTGAAAAAAGTGGTCCTACCAAAAATACAAACACACACACACATTTTTGTTTTTTTTCTGAGAAAAGTGAATACTGTAAAAGTGACAAGCCTGTTAGTGTCTTTTTTTATATAAGTATAAAATTCTGTATGTTCAAAGTATATTGCTTGATGATTTGATAGATGTACACATTTTAAAAAGATCATCATAATCAAGCCAAGTCTATCATCTCAATATACTTACTTTTGTAAGTATGTAAGTATGCGTGCATGTGTGGAAAAGATTTAAGATCCTTTTAGAAAATTTCATATTTACAATTTAGTATGAACATTGGTCAGCATGCCGTTAAGTTAGGAGCTAGCAAGGAGCTAGCAAGATAGTTTATAAATATTTTATGTATTTAACAGATCTTTACTGTATTTACATCATAGTTAAAATTTTCACAGATAACTGAAAAATCATGGCATCGTTTTCTTCCCTTGAGTTTGGATCATAAAATGTCACTTAGCCTCAGGTGTTTCATTAGTTATTAACAGAGAATTTCTTTCTGTTTCTCATACTCCACTGCATCCCAGCAGTCCTGTGTATGCTTTTAAAGATTTAGCCTGAAGATAAATTTGAATGACATTGCATTTAGAATCATTATTATCCTGAAAAATACAAAATCCTTTTTTTGGAGATCAAAATATGTTTTATAAAGATAGGTTTCTACCAAGATGCCAGTTTGCAGTGAGTACTCACATGTCTAAACTCCATCAGTGAAGTTTATCTCTAGTGTAATACTTGATGCACTGAATTTCAAATTATCTTTATTTCTCAGATGTACTTGAAGTGATGGATAAGCAACAAATTAACATGCAAATAAATATAGCTATTAGCATATTTAAGAAACGAAACATACTTTGCTATCAGGTTTTACAGAGATAGTTCTGACACCTTTGACTAAGTAAATCATATAATATTGTATTGTCCATTTGTTAAATTTTCATGATGGCTTATTACTGTCATCTGTCACTCTGTTCAGATATTTATTTTGCATTTATGTGTATAATTATTAATATATATCTGTCTTCTCACCATACTGTATATCTTTGTATTTATTCCTTTTTAGTAACTAACATACTGCCTGACAAAGATTAGGGGCTAAATAAATATGAGTAAATGAAAGATGGGCATTATTAAACACACATTCTGACCAGAACAAAGTGCTTATTAATTACCGAGTTCCATTTGCTTGTTAGTAGCCATCTGCCTAGGGACACTAAAAAGATTTAAAATGCTGGCTGTTATTATCTTTAGGCACTGCTGTTCAATGATTCTATTATTAAAGGAAAATTCATTTTCTTCTCATGCAAAAATAAATTAGCCCATTCTTAGAAGAACTTTGAATTTCCTAGAAGAAAATGCACTTTGAAATGCTTGTTTCTCCTTTCTAAAGTTATTTGAAATATGGCAGAGAAGATTTCTCTCACTGAAAATTCTCTTAACGATGCCACTCCAACAATTCTAGTAACCCAGGTCTCTAAAATAAATTTATCTGAGAGGCTCATTCAATGCCCCTAATCTGGGAACATCTGCTTTCCATCAAATATTTGTATTTTAGAGGTTTATCACTGTGACTTGTTTTCCTCCCTATGAAACTAATCAAAAGCATTTTAGAATTCAAAATGCTATAAATAATTTTGAATAACAAGGCTTCCCTGGTGGCTCAGCTAGTAAAGAATCCGCCTGTAATTCAGGATACCTCAGTTTGATCCCTGGGTTGGGAAGATCCCCTGTAGAAAAGAACGGTCACCCACTCCAGTATTCTAGCCTGGAGAATATACAGTCCATGGAGTCACAAACAGTCAGATATGATTGAGCGACTTTCACTTTCATATCGTTTTAAAACGTTCTTGCAAAATTATATTTGAGAGCATTTTACAATTGTAGAAGACAAGAGCTCTGTTTACATTTTTTATTAATGAGGTTTGAAAAATGTTTATTCATCCATAACATCATTGACCACACACCAAGGGCTACACCTTCAGTTTGCAAATTAAAAAAATAATCTTTGCTCTCAAGCAGGTAAAAGGCAGTAACATCAGAAACAGAAATATGCATGCTTATAATAATTTGTAAATGGTTGAAATGTGTACTAAATTTATATGCATAATTATACTGCAAAAATGTTCCTTAATGTTTAGTTAAAAATCTACAAAGAACAGACTTTTGGACTCTGTGGGAAAAGGCGAAGGTGGGATGATTTGAGAGAATAGCATTGAAACATGTATATTATCATATGTGAAATAGATCACCAGTCCAGGTTCAATGCATGAGACAGGGTGCTCAGGGCTGGTGCACTGGGACCAGGGTTCAGGATGGGGGACACATGTCCACTCATGGTTGATTCATGTGAATGTATAGCAAAATCCACCACAATATTGTAAATTAATTAGCCTCTAATTAAAATAAATTAATTAAAAATCAGCTGGGGAGCTTACATCAGAAAAGCATAAAGGAAAATAAATATGAAAGGGTATATTCTAAAATTACATAATACAGTTTTGATTGATTATAAATAGTCTATTCATAGTAAATTTTTTCATGAAGTATATAGAGAAATTTAACATTTACAATGAAAAGCTATGGTTTATTAAAGGTTTGATTTATTATTCAACATTTTATATTAGGAATATACTAACATAAAATTTTATATTTTGATTAAGAAAATATAATCTTGATAAGGACTATAAAGAACAGTTTACTAGTAGAAATGAAAATAAACATAGCATTCAAGGCTCAATATTAGAACTGATGTTATTGAAGTACAGATATGTTTATTGTAAAAACATCTTTCCTATTTCTTAATTTAAACTTGTAAGAAGTAGACATTGTCACTAAATCCATTAAAATACTTTAGGTCCTTAACCATGATTTATATTTCACTATATATTAGTTATCGGAGAAGGCAATAGCAAGCCACTCCAGTACTCTTGCCTAGAAAATCCCATGGATGGAGGAGCCTGGTAGGCTGCAGTCCATGGGGTCGCTAGAAGTCGGATGCGACTGAGCGACTTCACTTTCACTTTTCGCTTTCACACAATGGAGAAGGAAATGGCAACCCACTCCAGTGTTCTTGCCTGGAGAATCCCAGGGACAGGGGAGCCTGTTGGGCTCCTGTCTATGGGGTCGCACAGAGTCGGACACGACTGAAGCGACTTAGCAGCAGCAGCAGCAACATTTTTCATATGTGTAGAANACTTTCACTTTTCGCTTTCACACAATGGAGAAGGAAATGGCAACCCACTCCAGTGTTCTTGCCTGGAGAATCCCAGGGACAGGGGAGCCTGTTGGGCTCCTGTCTATGGGGTCGCACAGAGTCGGACACGACTGAAGCGACTTAGCAGCAGCATATATTAGTTATAATCATGGAAAACACATTTTATAATTCAATACTTTAAAAGCTCTAGGTCTCTTTACCACAAAATGATGGCAAGTTAAAATTTTTGCTGAAATCACCAATATGTTGCTCTTAAGTCTGCACTGAAACAAGACCTGGAAACAGTTCAAGCTCGCTTCAATATATGTTATCTCCCTTCCTTCCCATTCCCATCACAAAACAGCTTCACAAATCTAAGGGAGGACTAATATTGGTATAAGTAGATAAATAACTTTGACATAAGGAATAATTAATGTATTCTACTTACATGCTTCCCCACCTCAAATTATGTTTCATTCAACCCCTGGCTTCAAATATACTGGCTGTTCAAGGCCAAGGAGTTTGAAAAAACAAAATGTGATGGATTTAAAGACCAAGCTTAGGAAATACAAATCATAATTTTTCCTCTATGCAATTCAGTTAATTAAGGCCTTGATAAGAGGTTGGACTTAAAAAAAATCATCATAAGGGAAATTATGTCACATTGTAACCCAGAAGAAGTGGGAAAAGGGAGATGAAAAATATAGACATTCAACTATTTAATCTTAGACTGGGCTTCCCTGGTGGCTCAGATGGTAAAGAATCTGCCTGCAGTGCAGGAGACACATGTTCCATCCCTTGGTTGGATAGATTTCCTGGAGAAAGGAATGGAAGACCATTCCAGTATTCTTGGCTGGAGAATTCTATGGACGGAGGAGGCTGGTGGGCTACAGTCCATGAATCACAAAGGATCAGGCATGACTGAATGATTCTTAATAAATGTTTAAAGTCTAAACTGGATGTGTCTAAACTGGATTTACCCTAGAGTGGACTAAAGTCTAAACTGGATTTACCCTAGAGTGTTAGTGCATCTGTTAAAATTGTAAGATTAACCCATAGAAAATATAAATATAATAAAACACATGGTGTATGTGTCTGGGAAAGAAGATAGTAATATTTATGCGTATATGATGCTATGTTCCAGATTGTAACTCACCCATCCGGGCATTTCTAATGATGTGCCCAGTATATAGGTTACACAAACAGGGTGACAGCAGACCGCCATGTCGTACTCCTTTCTCAATCTTGAACCAATCAGTTGTTCCATGCAGGGTTCCAACTGTTGCTTCTTGACCTGCATACAGGTTTCTCAGGAGATGGCTACGATGATCTGGTATTCCCACCTCTCTAAGAGATTTCCACAGTTTGTCATGATCCACACAGTCAAAGGCTTTAGGGTAGCTGATGAAACAGAGATAGATATTTTACTGAAATTCCCTTGCTTTTGCTATAATTCAGTGAATTATATCAAATTGTTGGTAATTTGCTTCCTAGTTCCTCTTCCTTTTCTAAACCCAGCTTGGACATCTGGAATTTCTTGTTTCGCATAATGCTGAAGCCTAGCCTGCAATATTTTAAGCATGACCTTACTAGCATGGGAGATGAGACCAATTGTCCAATGGTTAGCATGTTCTTTGGTACTATTCTTCTTGGGAATTGGGATGAAGATGGACCTTTTCCAATCCTGTCGCCAATGCTGGGTTTTCCAGATCTGCTGATGTAATGAATGCAAAATCTTGATGGCATCATCCTTTAGGGACTTAAATAGTTCTACTGGAATTTCAATACATCTACTAGCTTTATCGGAGAAGGCAATAGCAAGCCACTCCAGTCCTCTTGCCTAGAAAATCCCATGGATGGAGGAGCCTGGTAGGCTGCAGTCCATGGGGTCGCTAGGAGTCGGTCGCGAGTGAGCGACTTCACTTTCACTTTTCGCTTTCACACAATGGAGAAGGAAATGACAACCCACTCCAGTGTTCTTGCCTGGAGAATCCCAGGGACCGGGGAGCCTGTTGGGCTGCTGTCTATGGGGTCGCACAGAGTCGGACACGACTGAAGCGACTTAGCAGCAGCAGCAGCAGCACTAGCTTTATTAACAGCAGTGCTTCTTAAGGTCCATTTTACTTTGAACTCCAGAAAGTCTGGCTCTGGATCACTAACCATAGTAATCTGATTCATTAAGATCTTTTTCATATAGTTCTTCCATGTATTCTTTCCATCTCTTCTTGATCTCTTCAGTGCCTACTAGGTCTCTACCATTTTTATCCTTTATTGTGCCCATCTTTGGGCATATTACTCCTTTGATGTTTCCAATTTTCCTGAAGACATCTCTAGTCTTTCCCTTTTTGTTGCTGTTTTTTTTTTTTTTTTCTATTATGAAACACTTCATTGAAGAAGGCCTTCTTATCTCTCCTAGCTATTCTTTGAAACTCTGCATTTAATTCGATTTATCTTTCCCTCTTTCCATTGCTTTTCAGTTCTCTTCATTTTTCCACTATTTGTAAAGCCTCCTCAGATAACTACTTTGCCTTCTTGCTTTGCTTTTCCTTTCCTTTGAGATGATTTTTTTTGCTACCTCCTGTACAATATTACAGACCTCTGTCCATATTTCTTCAGGCATATTGTTAAGTAGAGTTAGTCCCTTGTCTCTATTTGTTACCTCTACTGTGAATTCATACAGAATTTGATTCTGGCTGGCCTAGTGATTTTTCCTGGTTTTCTTTAGTTTAAGCCTGAATTTTGCTATGAGCTGATGATGATCTGAGCTAGTCATCTCTGGGTCTTGTTTGTGTTGACTGTATACATCTTCTCTATCTTCATCTACAAAGAATGCAATCAATTTGATTTTGGTATTGACCATTTGATGATTTCCATGTGTAGAGTCATTTCTTGTGTTGTTGAAAAAAGGGTATTTGCTATGACTAGTTCATTCTCTTGGAAGAAATCAAAAGCCTCTTGATGAGGGTGTAAGAGGAGAGTGGACAAGCCATCTTAAGACAAAATATTTAAAAAATTAAGATCATCGCATCTGGGTAGTATGTCAAACACAAGGGGAAAAGGTGGAAGTAGTGATAAATTTCCTCTTCTTGGGCTCCAAAATCACTGCAGATGGTGACTGCATCCATGAATTCAGAAGACAGTTGCTTCTCGGCAGGAAAGCAGTGACAAACTTAGATAGTGTGTTGAAAAGCTTACATTACTCTACTGACAAAAGTCTGTATAGTCCAGGCTTTGGTCTTCCCAGTGGTCACATACAGTTTTGACAGCTGGACCATAACAAGGGCAGAATGCCAAAGAATTGATGCCTTTGAATTGTGGTGCAAAAGAAGACATATGAAAGTCCCTTGAACAGCAAGAAGATCAAACCAGTCAATCTTAAGGGAGATCAACCCTGAATAGTCACTTGAAGGACTGATGCTGAACCTGAAGCCCCAGTATTTATGTCATTGGATGCAAACAGATGACTCATTGGAAAAGTCCCTGATGCTGGGGAAGATTGAGGGCAGAAAGAGAATAGGGCATCAGAGGATGAGATGCCTGGACAGCATCACTGATGCAATGACCATGAACTTGGGCTAATTCTGGGAGATGGTGAGGGACAGGGAGGCCTCGTGTGCTGCAGTCCACGGGGTTGCAAAGAGTTGGGCACAACTAGGGGACTGAACAACAAAAAGTACTAAGTTAATATATATATGTATATATAAACATATATATATTCAGACATATTCAGATTTATCTTTATATGCGAATGTCATTCAAATACTGAAGTATTTGAATTTGCCATTCAGAATGTGTTTATGATTTTGGAATTGTCATTGGGTATTTTATTCTAAATATAGAGAACAAGTTCTTTTGTCCTATATTTAAGCCCTAAGAGACTTTTTGAAAAATAGTTCAAGCTAATTAGCAATGACACAAAAAGTAGAGGAAAAAAATAACTCTTAGACTATGTTGGTTATTGCAGCACCTCTGAAGGGTCCAGAGACATTTATACAAAATATTTAGGACTGGTTTTGTTTTCGTTGGAGAAGGAAATGGTAACCCACTCCAGTATTCTTGCCTGGAAAATCCCATGGACGGAGAAGCCTGGTAGGCTACAGTCCATGGGGTCACAAAGAGTCAGACACAACTGAGCGACTTCACTTCACTTGTTTTCATTAGATTGTTTAATGTCTCAGATACCTTCAACATCTAGTATCTTACACAATTGCAGTCACTTTTTGAAGGTAAGAAATAGTGTTATATTCTCAGATAATTTCACATCTTCCATTTGGTCTACTGATCATATCAGATAATGGGGTTGAAAGGGATCAATTTATTACTCTAAGATTCAAAAAACTTCTCAGAAAGTGCTATGCTCAGGCACAATATATAAAAGACCTATGACAAAGATGGTGCATATTGATTTACTCTTTTCTTTAATAAAATATTATTGAACTATTGAAAACAGTACTGTTGAAAACAGTATAAATTACTAAAACATAAAATATATTTTTATCATTTAAAAATTCTCTAGTTATATATAAAAATGAGTATTTTGTTAGTCATAAAGCAAATGAAATAATGTCATTTGCAGCAACATGGATGGACCTAAAGATTATCATTTTAAGTCAGACATACGATGTGATATTAAGTGAAATATCTTATGATGTCACTTGTATGTAAAATTCTAAAATAATGATAAAAATTAACTGATTTATAGAACAAAAATAGACTCAGACACAGAAAACAAACTGATGATTACCAAAGGGGATAGCAGGGGCAGGGGAATAAATTAGGAGTTCAGGATTGACAGATAATCACTCAGTACAGTTCAGTCGCTCAGTCGTGTCTGACTCTTTGCGACCCCATGAATCACAGCACCCCAGGCCTCCCTGTCCATCACCATGTCCCGGAGTCCACCCAGACTCACGTTCATCAAGTCCATGATGCCATTCAGCCATCTCATCCTCAGTCGTCCCCTTCTCCTCCTGCCCCCAATCCCTCCCAGCATCAGAGTCTTTTCCAATGAGTCAACTCTTCGCATGAGGTGGCCAAAGTACTGGAGTTTCAGCTTCAGCATCATTCCTTCCAAAGAAATCCCAGGGCTGATCTCCTTCAGAATGGACTGGTTGGATCTCTCAAGGAGAGTCCAAGGGACTCTAAGAGTCTTCGCCAACACCACAGTTCAAAAGCATCAATTCTTTGGCGCTCAGCCTTCTTCACAGTCCAACTCTCACATCCATACATGACCACAGGAAAAACCATAGCCTTGACTAGATGGACCTTAGTCGGCAAAGTAATGTCTCTGCTTTTGAATATACTATCTAGGTTGGTCATAACATTTCTTCCAAGGAGTAAGCGTTTTCTAATTTCATGGCTGCTGTCACAATCAGCAGTGATTTTGGAGCCCCAAAAAATAAAGTCTGACACTGTTTCCACTATTTCCCCATCTATTTCCCATGAAGTGATGGGACCGGAGACCACTACTCTAAATAAAATGGATAAACACGGACTTCCCTGATGATCCAGTGGTCAAGAATCTGTGCTTCCAATGGAGAGGTCCAGAGAGGTCAATCTCTGATCCAGAGAACTAAGATTCTACAGTGCTATGAGGTATAGCCAAAGCAGAAACACAGAAAGGCAAGTTCCAGAATGGTACACTCAGTATGATATCATTTATTAAAAATAATAAACAGAGAGGACCTACTGTATAGCATACGGAACTATATTCAGTATCTTGCAATAACATATAATGGAAAAGAATCTGAAAAGGAATATATATTCATATATATATATCAGTTCAGTTCAGTCGCTCAGTCGTGTCCGACTCTTTGCGACCCCATGAATCGCAGCACGCCAGGCCTCCCTGTTCATCACCATCTCTCGCAGTTCACTCAGACTCACGTGCATCGAGTCCGTGATGCCATCCAGCCATCTCATCCTCGGTCGTCCCCTTCTCCTCCTGCCCCCAATCCCTCCCAGCATCAGAGTCTTTTCCAATGAGTCAACTCTTCGCATGAGGTGGCCAAAGTACTGGAGTTTCAGCTTCAGCATCATTCCTTCCAAAGAAATCCCAGAGTTGATCTCCTTCAGAATGGACTGGTTGGATCTCCTTGCAGTCCAAGGGACTCTCAAGAGTCTTCTCCAACACCACAGTTCAAAAACATCAATATGCATCTGAATCACTTTATTGTATACCTGAAACTAATTATATTGTAAATTAACTGTATGTCAATTAAATAAAATGATTTAAAAAAAGAAGAGAAACATGAGTAGTTTCTCAGCGAAAGCATTTGCTTGGGAACTAGCAGTAAAACTAAATCTGCTATTTGTTATTAATTAAATAACAATCTTAAATGTAAGATATGATTCATTTTAGTGGTTTAAATTACTGTCCTCCTTTTCTCCTTTCCTCTTTTTCTTTCTTTTCACAGGAACCAGTACGCACAGTAAATGTTACCCAGACTGACAATGAAATAAAAATATCAAAATGTATGGGTTTTAAATATTTAAGCCAGGAGGTTAGTAAATTATTACCATTCTGACTCTGCTTTCTTCTTTACTACTGTTGTTCTGGGGGTCAGGGTATAACTCTGGGAGAAAAAACAGACTTTGAACTTGTGGTTTAGTCAAAATTGTT
Source organism: Cephalophus harveyi (assembly GCA_006410635.1). Lineage (NCBI taxonomy): Eukaryota > Metazoa > Chordata > Mammalia > Artiodactyla > Bovidae > Cephalophus > Cephalophus harveyi. The sequence goes on from SJYT01018608.1 coordinate 252,659, forward strand.
ATCTATTTGCACAAGAAAACTGAGGTAAAGAATGACTAAAACTCCATCAGGTATAGATATTAGACTTTAAAAGAACTGCATTCAGGTTATTAAAAGATTGATTGCAATCATTTTCTTATAAGTTTCTGCAGTGAAAGTCTGAAGGGAAAATAGTGTGTTAGGAGTAATAAAAGTGTGTTGAACAATAGAGTGTAAATTTTTGCTTTTTTATACATCGAATATGCTTTTAACCCTCACCCTGAAGTCAAATCAATTTAAATTTTGTAATTAAAATTATTACAATTAGTACAATTATTAAAAATTTCCTTCTTATCCACTGCCTTTTAGTATGAATACACATAATGGTTTAAAATTACATTCATTCAATCTATATTCATGTGACCTCTAGAATTTTATTGGAAATAAGGCAGCAATAAAAAAACTGATTTGAATTACCAACCTGCTTCAGTGTGAGGAAAAGTAATCTGAAGAAGTACTGGAAAAATGGTATTGAATATGTGCTCCATCTAATGTAAGTTAAATAATTACACTGTTTGAACCTGTTTACAGACAGTTGTATTGATAATTAAAAAATCTATAATAAAAAATTTCTCACAATGGCACTAACAAATCCTATTGTATCATTGATTGAACAAGTGTTATTTTTGCTTTTTTTATGGCATACTTTATATCAAGAGTATATACACCATAATTAACTTTTTCCTTTTATTTTTTTATTGAAGGATAATTTCTTTATAGAATTGTGTTGTTTTCTGTCAAAGGATTAAATATAAATGTTCGATACAGGATACAGGATGCTTGGGGCTGGTGCATGGGGATGATCCAGAGAGAGGATATGGGGTGGGATGTGGGAGGGAGATTCAGGATTGGGAGCTCGTATACACCCGTGGTGAATTCATGTCAATGTATAGCAAAACCAATATGGTATTGTAAAGTAAAATAAAGTAAAAATTAAAAAAAAAAATAAAAGAAGAAGTAACAAGTATAAGTGATTTTGTAACAGAGCAGTACCCTATCGGGGCTTCTGAAGACAGAGCCTTCCCCATATCCTCTGCATTATTTTCTCTCTGAAGTACCCAGATAACAGTATCTGTGTTACTGATGCTAAAACTATCACCAGGTGGAAGAAATTACCTACTTGATGATCACAAGCCCCTAGACCTAGGGGCCTCTCCTAAGGATTTATCTGTTAACACCTGTTGATACCACCGTGTTGGCTCACCATCAACCAATCAGAGAAGCGCACACTCGCTGATCCCGTGCTCTGGGAAGATTCTTTCCTCCTGGCCGTTAAAAACAAATGCTTTGCTGAACTGCTTTGGACAAGTCTGTTCCCCTCCCCCGCCTCAGAGCTTGCTGCTTTGCACTTCTTGCTTGGTGCCCCCAAAATAGAACTGCACTTGCCTTCATCACAGCCCCCTGTCAGTAGAGTGGCTTTGTTGAATACAGTTGTGTCAGGTTATCTAAGGTCAAGATAGAGGCTACGTTCATTTCATGAGTCCTAATGTAACCAACGGAGAAGGCGATGGCAACCCACTCCAGTACTCTTGCCTGGAAAATCCCATGGACAGAGGAGCCTGGTGGGCTGCAGTCCATGGGGTCGCTAAGAACCGGACACAACTGAGCAACTTCACTTTCATTTTTAACTTTCATGCGTTGGAGAAGGAAATGGCAACCCACTCCAGTGTTCTTGGCTGGAGAATCCCAGGGACGGGGGAGCAGGGTGGGCTGCTGTCTATGGGGTCACACAAAGTTGCATACGACTGAAGCGACTTAGCAGCAGCAGCAATGTAACCAAACCAGGTCTGGCTGTTGCCTCTGAAAAGCCAATAAAGAGGCCAGGTTGGTGGATAAGAATGATTTCTTTTTTTTTTCTGAATGCTGGCAAACAGCGGGGGAGGGAGCATGCTCATCCAAAGACTGACTCCTGCCCCGCTCCTCACCCCGGATGGTCAGTGGGCAAGACTTTTTGTAGGCAGAGGGAGTAGGCTACGTGCAGAAAAAGCACAGTCAACTCTGACAATCATCTTGAAATTGGCCATGGGTGATCAGACCAGCATCTTCTTGATGGCCCTTAATCCCCAGTTCCAGGGCTGGTTTCCTCCCATTTCTCTGAGGCCAGTCTCAGCACTGTGGCAGCTTCCTTGGGCCATGGGTACAGTCTGGTTGTTGCATAGTTAGCTTCTTCCATCTGGTGGGGGTTCAGTATCTATAGGACACAGGATATGGCTCAGAATATTATCTGTAGACCTTGAGAAGAAATGAAATGTCCTTGACTACGCTTAATGACTAACCTCTAACTATTTGGTCTCCTTTCACTGTTTTCCTTTGTTTCTTCATTCTCTTTTCTCTGATTAAACATAGTGTTTGGCTTAAGTTTTTCCACAGACACAGGGCAAGCAGAGGGCATGGGGGACAAGGACCATAGGGTCTTGCTCCATTTCATTAATGCCTGTTTTCCTCTCCTTGCTTATGGAAAAGTGACCCACAAAGGACTGGAAGGAAGTGAAGTGATGGCCGAGTGTAATCATTTTTTATGTGGTTGAATAACTTATTTCAAAATGTTTAAGCAACTTTCCCAAGGTTGTGTAACTGATTAATGACAGAGCTGATCTAAAAAGGTAAGACTGAACGAGCATCAAGTATTCAGTGTTTGTAGAAATTATATATGAGCTCAACGCCATCAGTTTTTTGGCTGTTCTCAGCCTGATATACTCTGCTGTAAATGTTTCTGTATTGGTTTTGATCCACTTACCCAAAGAAGTCTTCCTAACCTGGCTCAAAGTCTTCTGGGTACAAGGCATCTTCTCCTACAGTGCTTTTGTGTCCAGAACTTTACTCACCATTCTGAACATGTTCGATTGCTTTCTTCCTTCTTTTAGACTCTAAACTTCTTGATGGCTAAATTTGACTCTTATTTGTGGTCACCTCAAAACCCAGAAAAATATTGAATATATAATAAGGAGTCAATTTTTAATGCATTCAGAATTGCAAAATTATATGCTGATTTATATTGCTTTTACATTATCTCTAGTGTACATGTTTTATCTCATAAACATATTATTTGCAATCTAAAATGTGCTATAATCTCATATCAGAACAAGCAGTGCTGCATACATTCAAAACAGCCCTGTCTGTTGATTACTATAATATTTTTTATTTGTAAAGCTAAATATAAAACTAAACTTTATGAATCATATTTAATGTTCACCATATTCTTTAAATTTATAAATGCCTTGTAATTTAAAGGAAGACAGTATAATATCATTTTTTCTAGATTTTTATTGGGGTATAGCTGATTTACAGTGTGCTAGTTTTGCTGCACAGCAAAGTGAATCAGTCATACATATACATACATCCCTCTTTTTTAGATTCATTTTTCATGTAGATTATTACAGAGTATTGAGTAGACTTCCATGTCCTATATAGTAGATCCTTATTAGTTATCTATTTTATATTTAGTAGTATGTATACATCAAATCCATCACCAGATGGTCAACACTGAAATCAGATTGATTATATTTTATGCAGCCAAAGATGGAGAAGCTCTAGACAGTCAACAAAAACAAGACCAGGAGCTGACTGTGGCTCAGATCATGAACTCCTTATTACCAAATTTAGACTTAAATTGAAGAAAGTAGGGAAAACTGCTAGACCATTCAGGTATGACCTAAATCAAATCCCTTATGATTATACAGTGGAAGTGAGGAATAGATTTAAGGGCCTAGATCTGATAGATAGAGTGCCTGATGAACTATGGAATGAGGTTCCTGACATTGTATGGGAGACAGGGATCAAGACCATCCCCATGGAAAAGAAATGCAAAGAAGCAAAATGGCTGTTTGGGGAGGCCTTACAAATAGCTGTGAAAAGAAGAGAGGTGAAAAGCAAAGGAGACAAGGAAAGATATAAGCACCTGAATGCAGAGTTCCAAAGAATAGCAAGAAGAGATAAGAAAGCCTTCTTCAGCGATCAATGCAAAGAAATAGAGGTAAAAAATAGAATGGGAAAGACTAGAGATCTCTTCAAGAAAATTATAGATACCAAGGGAACATTTCATCAAAGATGGGCTTGATAAAAAGATCTTCACGACCCAGATAATCATGATGATGTGATCACTAATCTAGAGCCAGACATCTTGGAATGTGAAGTCAAGTGGGCCTTAGAAAGCATCACTACGAACAAAGCTAGTGGAGGTGATGGAATTCCAGTGGAGCTATTTCAAATCCTGAAAGATGGTGCTGTGAAAGTGCTGCACTCAATATGCCAGCATATTTGGAAGACCAGGAGAGGCCACAGGACTGGAAAAGGTCAGTTCTCATTGCAATCCCAAAGAAAGGCAATGCCAAAAAGTGTTCAAACTATCACACAATTGCACTCATCTCACACTAGCAAAAATAGTTCTCAAAATTCTCCAAGACAGGCTTAAATAGTACGTGAACTGTGAACTTCCAGATGTTCAAGCTGGATATTGAAAAGGCAGAGGAACCATAGATCAAATTGCCAACATCTGTTGGATCATGGAACAAGCAAGCAAGTTCCAAGAAAACATCTACTTCTGCTTTATTGACTATGCCAAAGCCTTTGACTGTGTGGATCACAACAAGCTGTGGAAAATTATTCAAGAGATGGGAATTACAGACCACCTTACCAGCTTCCTGAGAAATCTGTGTGAAGTTCAAGAAGCAACAGTGGGAACTGGACATGGAACAACAGACTAGCTCCAAATCAGGAAAGGAGTACATCAAGACTGTAATATTGTCACCCTGCTTATTTAACTTATATATAGAATACATCATGTAAAATACTGGGCTGGTAGAAGCACAACCTGGAATTAAGAGTGTGGGGAGAAATATCAATAACCTCAAATATGCAGGTGACCCCACCCTTATGGCAGAAAGTGAAGAAGAACTGAAGAGACTCTTGATGAAAAGGAAAGAGAAGAGTGAAAAAGTTGGCTTAAAACTCAACATTCAGAAAACTAATATTATGTTATCCCATCCCAACACTTCATGGCAAATAGATAGGGAAAGATTGGCGATCAAGACAGATTTTATATTTTTGGTCTCGAAAATCACAGCAGATGGTGACTGCAGCCATGAAATTAAAAGTTACATGCTCCTTGGAAGAAAACCTATGATCAACCTAGACAGCATACTAAAAACCAGAGACGTTACTGTGCCAAAAAAGGTCCATCTAGTCAAAGCTATGGTTTTTCCAGTAGTCATGTGTGATGTGAGAGTTGGATTATAAAGAAATATGAGAGCCAAAGAATTGATGCTTTTGAACTGTGGTGTTGAAGAAGACTCTTGAGAGTCCCTTGGACTTCAGGGAGATTCAACCAGTCCATCCTAAAGGAAATCAGTCCTAAATATTGATTGCAAGGACTGATGCTGAAGCTGAAACCCAATACTTTGACCACCTGATGCTCAGAACTGACTCATTGGAAAAGAGCTAGAGCTGGAATAGATTGAAGGCAGGAGGACAAAGCAACAGAGGATGAGGTGGTTGTATGGCATCACGGACTTGATGGACATAAGTTTGAATAGGTTCTGAGAGTTGGCGATGGACAGGGAAGCCTGGCATGCCGCAATCCATGGGATCACAAAGAGTCGGACATGACTGAGCAACTGAACTTAAATGAAGTATTTTTAGTATACAATATTCGTTTTTCAGGACTGTATCTTTTCTAGATGCCTCGTTCTCAGTTCAAAACCCTGATATCTAACAGTTTCTTAAATCTTGTTGGTATATAGATTTCCTACTGCTTACTTTATATTCTGAAAGTAACCTAACAACACATTTTTTATTGACATTTCATTTACCAGTTGGAATAATCTGATTTATCCTATGTAAGCTTCTTCTGTTACTCTGGGACAAGTATCACTTTTTGAATCCTCTTTCCATACTTTCATTTACTTTCCCCACATTACCTGTGTGTTCTCATCCCCAAGTTATCTCTAAAACAAGATTTTATTGTAAGATTTCTATAGACTCTTTCTTTTCTTTTGTACCTCATTCTGCATATCTACTGTCTCTACACTTCAGCCACAAAACTACACAAGATCCTGAGTTACAACAACAAATGTTATCATTTTACAAGAAAAAAAAGTCCATCTCTCACTCAGTTTATGTGACACTTCCTAAATGCAATGCCATTTTTAAAATTTTTATAAAATTCTTTATATTTTTGCACACCTAAGCCAGTGCTCCATGAATCTCTTTTGTTTGGTTTTACTTATACATGGACCTATACTTTATTCTTAATCTGTGATTATTCTCTTTTATTTTATTTGATTTTGACAATTTCCATACTTGACCCCTGATTAGCATGTCAGTTCTGCACTTTCAGCATACATAATTTGTGATACACATAAGCCCTTATGTGACTCTTAATCACCTCATAACCAATATTAATTCATATAAAATCCATTAACTGTTGTCTTATCAAGTCTTTAAGTATCTACTCCACTTTTGAAACATGTCTCTAAATGATGTCAGAAATGCTTAAATTCTCACAATCGTGAATCCACTGTCCTAATGTGGATGTCCTAATGTGTCCTAATGTGTCCTAAGGATGACTGGTATTTCTTTGCTGGAATTTAATTATTTAATTTCAAAAATAATATATAGATATTTAATGATGATGATACAATTATGATTGTGACAGACATCATGTCCTGACCTCTCCCACATCCATGACACCTCCTGCCCACCCTGGACAGCACTGATGGATTTGGGGCAAATTGTTTTCACAGTCATTTCTGAGGATGATCCCTTAGAAATTAAAACAATCAAGATATTAGTTTTTTTTGTTGTTGTGTTTATTAGAAGACTTGTATTAAGCGATATTCCCTTCTAGAATTAAAAATTACAAAAGCAATTTAAATAATGTAATTACCTATTAAATTTTGAACTGTGGTATTGGAGAAGACTCTTGAGAGTTCCTTGGACTGCAAGGAGATCAAACCAGTCCATCCTAAAGGAAATCAGTCCTGAATACTCATTGGAATCACTGATGCTGAAGCTGAAGCTCCAATATTTTGGTCACCTGATGCGAAGAACTGACTCATTGGAAAAGACCCTGATGCTGGGAAAGATTGAAGGCAGGAGGGGAAGGGGATAAGTGGAAGAGGATGAGGTGGTTGGATGGTATCACTGACTCGATGGACATGAATTTGAGCAAGCTCTGGCAGTTGGTGATGGACAGGGAAGCCTGGTATGCTGCTGTCCATGTGGTCACAGAGTCAGACATGACTGAGTGACTAAACTGAACTGAACTGATTAAATTAGTATTCAAAAAACACATACATATATCAGTATAAATATATGTGTATATAAATGCATATATATATATTTATCATAATTTATAACAATTTAATTAATATTAAAACTATATATACAAACATTAAATCTCATTTAGTTATGGAGAACATAGCAATTCTATTACCCATTGCTATTTGAAAAGTAGATAAAATTGTCAAAATTTGCAAAATTTGTAAATATTCAAGACATACATTTCTGATACATTTTGTTTAATGACCATAATAATTTTTATTTCACATATAGTCTTTTTTGTTTCCCAGTAGAATCTATAATGTATTTGAATACATTTTCAGAACTTAGGATTTCATGAGGCCCAAATGAATGATATACTTTATTTAGATTTATATGCAGTTCTTAATACACTTTAAGAAAGTCTGATACAAATAAAATAATTGTTTCATCTACTGCACTTCCATGTATGTACTATCCATGAGCATTGCACCAACAGAATCTTTCAGGCACATCCAGTTTAGTTTCACTCAGTTGATTTTACTAATGAGGTAAACAAATCATTTTCTACATACAAAAGTGGCAGAAGTTGTGTTTTTCCTCCTGTTGTGTCTGCATTTCTATTGTGAAGATGACATTTATTCATGTAATTTAAGAAAAGGAAAAAAGAAGGCTTCTTTGTGAAACTCAATTCTATAGAGACTAATACTTTCTCTGTAAATACGTTTTGATTACTCAAGATTAACAAAATAATATAATCTTTCATTTTAATTAGAAGTAGCAGTTAACAAAACATACCAAGTCAAAGACTAAAAATAGTTATTTAAGAGTCAGAGGCAGGGTCTTATTGCCACTTCTCTTCTTGGAGATCTATTAGAAGGAATAGAATACATCTGTCAATTCCCTAAAAGTGTAGAAATAATGTTGAGTGATTATAATTAGGAATATTGATTAAATTACCTCCTAAAATAACTTGTTACTCTCTGTATATACATGGCATATATTCATATTTAGCTTAGTTAAGTGGATTTAATTAGAATGAATATTGATTAAATTAGCATAAAAAAACACATTTCTTTGGAGAAATGCCTGGTTACATATTTTGCCCATTTTTTTAATTTTTATTTTTTGATACTAAGCTGCATGAGCTGTTCGTATATTTTGGAAATTAATCCCTTGTCAGTGGTTTAATTTTCAAATATTTTCTCCCATTCCAACTGTTGTTTTTTCATCTTATTTATGGTTTCCTTTGTTGTACAAAAGCTTTTAAAGTTAATTTAGGACCCATTTGTTTATTTTTGTTTTTATTTTTGTTACTCTAGGAGATGAGTCAAAAAAGATCTTGCTGCCTCTATGTAATTTATTTATTTATTTTTTAAATTTATTTATTTTTTATTTTACTTTACAATACTGAATTGGTTTTGCCATACATTGACATGAATCCACCATGGGTGTACATGAGTTTCCAATCCTGAAGCCCCCTCCACCTCTCTCCCCATATCATCTCTCTGGGTCATCCCAGTGCACCAGCCCCAAGCATCCTGTATCCTGTATCGAACCTAGACTGGCAATTCGTTTCAGGATATCTAACTATGATATTGGTATTTTGTGAAACATTTATTCCTATCAAACAGATCTGATAATACTTTTCAGTGTAGAACATGAAACCAATGGTATATTTTATCTTCTATCATAATCAAATCATTGTAATGAATAAAGTATAAAAGGATCACTGAAGAGATGTTTAATTAAAATAGAAAATGCAGTTATCAAGGTAATTCTTACATCTGAGCTGGATAGTATTTTTTGCAATTTTGTATTCCATTATTCGATGTTATCTAGCCTGAGAAATAAATCTCTTTATTCTGTATCAAGCTGACTTCTATGCCTTGTGGTTGGTTTGGTCCATGTGAGCACTGAGGGTCTGAGAGAATAAAAGGAGTTAGTTACTGATAAGATACACTGATGGAGAGGGTACTGTTAATAGACTCTTGTGTATGATTTGTTATATGGTCTGTATATCATAGGGTGATATATGAAAGTGCTATCTAACATACATAAGTAGAAAAATATTGTTGGTCTGTTGGGGGGAATTGATTCAGTTGACTAGACAGGTGTTTCATGTTTTGTTTTTTTTTATTCCATTGCCAAATTAAAGTTAGTTTGTACCTGCATCCTCTTGATTAATTGGTCTCTTTGAAGGACTCTGTAATATAGCCAGAGTGATTGTTTCTTCAAGTGTTTTACAGTCATTTATATAGTGACTATTTATTAAGAAAAGTAAAATATTTTTAATTTTCACACAGTTATAAAGTATTACTGATGCCAATTACTAAAAACCATTAACACCAGCCACAAGTGAAGTTTCTTGATTTATGGACTGTTGCTGTGAGACTGCTTCCCAGATGGTCCAGTGGGGCTGGAACCTGTACTACTACTAAAGAGTGTTTTTTAGTTCAACAAAGGTATAATTTAAAAACTGGAAAAATTCCAACAATGATCCTTGATCCACAGAGTGTTATTTTGAAAGGAAAAACCAAATAGTAAGTCCTTAGAACTGTCTCTCATCTTTATTGTTTTTGTTCAGTTGTTAAGTCGTGTCCAACTCTGTGATCCCATGGACTACATTGTGCCAGGCTTCCCTGCCCTTCACTATCTCCTGGAGTTTGCTCAAACTCATGTCCATTGAGGGTCTGTCATCTATATCCTTTTATATTCAAAAGGGAAGAAAGTGCAATAGAGTATCTCTGAGAGACTTCAGAAATTAATGCAAAAATCAAGGATTTTAAAGATGCAAGATTAATAATTTATATCTCATATCAGTTCACTTTTTGCCTGTGTAAAGTAAAACAGGTTGTGGAAGATGACTATTATTATATACTAAATCTGAAACTAATTCCAATCATAGTTCCTAGGTAATATACTGCAGAAACAGATCAGAACAGACCAGACACCTGGTACGTACCTCTTAAGCTAGTGAATGAATTCAATTTATATCAGCAAAAGTAATCAGAAGCAATATATATTAATGTGACAAAGAACATTTTTATATATCAATTCCCTTTGTCTCTCTTACCATGCTTGTTTCATATTCTATGTTATAGTACATTTGACTAACAAACTCATTTTATGACAATGTATAATCATATGGAATTTATAAAGATTAATATGTGCCTATCAACGAGAAGTAACTGACTTGGTACAATGAGTTAATAGCATGCTAGGTGAGATAACAATGTGTCTGAGGTCAGAGTTATTTCTTCAGTTCAGTTCAGTTTAATCTCTCAGTCTTGTCTGACTCTTTGTGTCCCCATGGAATGCATTATGCCAGACCTCCCTGTCCATCTCCAACTCCTGGAGTTTACTCAAACTCATGTCCATTGAGTCGGTGATTCCTTCCAACCATCTCATCCTCTGTTGTCCCCTCTCCTCCCACCTTCAATCTTTCCCAGCATCAGGGTCTTTTCAAATAAGTCAGCTCTTTGCATCAGGTGGCCAAAGTATTGGAGTTTCAGCTTCAGCATCACTCCTTCCAATGAATATTCAGGACTGATTTCCTTTAGGATGGACTGGTTTGATTTTGCAGTTCAATACTTGTGTATGGATATGAGAGTTGGACTATAACGAAAGCTGAGCACTGAAGAATTGATGGTTTTGGACTGTGGTATTGGGGAAGACTCTTGAGAGTCCCAAGAGACTGCAAGGAGATCAAACCTGTCAATCCTAAAGGAAATCAGTCCTGAATATTCATTGGAAAGACTGATGCTGAAGCTGAAGCTCCAATACTTTGGCCACCTTGTGCGAAGTACTGATTTATCTGAAATGACCCTGATGTTGGGAAAGATTGAAGGCCAGATAAGAAGGGGATGGCAGAAGAAGAGATTGTTGGATGGCATTACTGACTTGATGGACATGAGTTTGAGCAGTCTTCGGTAGTTGATGATGGACAGGGAAGCCTGGTATGCTTCAGTCCATGGGGTAGCAAAAATTTAGAGGTGACTGAGCAACTGAACTGAACTAAGTGGCAGGAAGAAACAAACTACTAGTGTCAGATTTTTTTTTCCCCTGCCGGCTTTAGAACAGGCAGAGGAACCAGAGATCAAATTGCCAACATCCACTGGATCATGGAAAAAGCAAGAGAGTTCCAGAAAAACATCTACTTCTGCTTTATTGACTATGCCAAAGCCTTTGACTGTGTGGATCACAATAAACTGTGGAAAATTCTGAAAGAGATGGGAATACCAGACAAAAGTTATGTCCAACCTAGATAGCATTTTCAAAAGCAGAGACATTACTTTGCCGACTAAGGTCCGTCTAGTCAAGGCTATGGTTTTTCCTGTGGTCATGTATGGATGTGAGAGTTGGACTGTGAAGAAGGCTGAGCATTGAAGAATTGATGCTTTTGAACTGTGGTGTTGGAGAAGATTCTTGAGAGTCCCTTGGAATGCAGGGAGATCCAACCAGTCCATTCTGAAGGAGATCAGCCCTGGGATTTCTTTGGAAGGAATGATGCTAAAGCTGAAACTCCAGTACTTTGGCCACCTCATGCAAAGAGTTGACTCATTGGAAAAGACTCTGATGCTGGGAAGGATTGGGGGCAGGAGGAGAAGGGGCAAACGAGGATGAGATGGCTGGATGACATCACTGACTCGATGGATGTGAGTCTGAGTGAACTCCGAGAGATGGTGATGAACAGGGAGGCCTGGTGTGCTGCAATTCATGGGGTCGCAAAGAGTTGTACACGACTGAGCAACTGAACTGATACAAAATTAAAAAGAGGTTTCTTTTAAAATACTGTGTTGCCATGATGACACCTGGTGCCACCTTTTCTTTTCTCAAACCTTGAGCTAACTAATGTGTTCTTCTTATGGAAATGATTTAATTAAGCTATGTTAATAAACTATGTATTTATCCTAGCCTCTGTGTTTCTTCAAATTGGTTCTGCCTAATATTCAGAACCAATAATGGCCCAAGAAACCAGTATGTTTTATGCATACAATTGTTCTCCTAATGTATAGTAAGGAGACTATGTATTTGCCTGGATACTTTCCTTTCTTCAAGGTTCATGTCAATCATTTTATGGCCTGGGATGACTCACCTTGTGCTAATGTTATCTCAAAATGCATGTTGTGGGTGAAGGGCCTGGTGCCACTCTCTGAGTTTTGAGACATTCCCTTTTTCTAATTAGCAGGCTGCTAGTTGGTATATACCTTCCTGCTAAAGACTGGCAGGGAGCACTCTTTCTGCCCCCTTCTCATGCTTATGTCAGAAGCTTTCTCTATGTCTTTTATACTTTAATAAAACTTAATCGTGCAAAAACCCTGAACAATCAAGCCTTGACTCTGGCCTTAGATTAAATTCTTCTCCTCCAGAGGCCAAGAATCCCAGCATCTTTCACGGCTCAACAACAACCTTTCAGTATTTTGTTGTAGTAACCTTAACAGATTAAGACCACATACTTGGAGTTTAAATGGAAACAAAGAAATTGCCAAAAAAAAAAAAAGCCCAATAGAAGCTCTAAAAAATTTTAAAAATATTAAAAGTGATTTCAAATTGTAGAGCAAAGTATCTTAAAAATACAAGAAAAAAAAAAAAAGAAGAAGAAGAACACAGAGAATCAATTTAGCAAAAAATACAAGCAACTGTAAATGTTTCCCAGTGTTGAAATCCAAAATTCATCTTTTAGAGGGTCTAGCACCTATTATTTGGAGACAGCAATGGCAACCCACTCCAGTACTCTTGACTGGAAAATCCCATGGACAGAGGAGCCTGGTAGGCTACAGTCCATGGGGTTGCTAAGAGTCGGACACAACTGAAGCAACTTAGCAGCAGCAGCAGCAGCTATTATTAAAAGATGCTTACTCCTTGGAAGGAAAGTTATGACCAACCTAGATAGCATATTGAAAAGCAGAGACATTACTTTGCCAAGAAAGGTCTGTCTAGTCAAGGCTATGGTTTTTCCAGTGATCATGTATGGATGTGAGTTGGACTGTGAAGAAAGCTGAGAGCTGAAGAATTGCTGCTTTTGAACTGTGGTTTTGGAGAAGACTCTTGAGAGTCCCTTGGACTCCAAGGAGATCCAACCAGTTCATCCTAAAGCAGATCAGTCCTGTGTGTTCATCGGAAGGACTGATGCTGAAACTCCTATACTTTGGCCACCTCGTGTGAAGAGCTGACTCATTGGAAAAGACTCTGATGCTGGGAGGGATTGGAGGCAGGAGGAAAAGGGGACGACAGAGGATGAGATGACTAGATGGCATCACCGACTTGATGGACATGAGTTTGGCTGAACTCTGGGAGTTGATGATGGACAGGGAGGCCTGGCATGCTGTGACTCATGGGGTCGCAAAAAGTCGGACACGACTGAGCAAATAAACTGAATGGAACTGAACTGATCACCTATTATACAGAGTGAAATAACTCAGAAAGACAAATATCAATATCGTATACTAATGCATATATATGGAACCTAGAAAGGTGGTACTGATGAATTTATTTGCAGGGCAGCAATGGAGAAACAGACTAATGGACATGGGGAAGGAAGGAGGGGCAGGATGAAATGCATGGAGAGAGTAACATGGAAAGTTACAATGCCATATGTAAAATAGATAACCAATGGGAAATTACTACATGATTCAGGGAACTCAAACAGGGGCTCTTTAACAATTTAGAGGGACGGGGTGGAGAGGGAGATGGAAGGGAGTTTCAGGAGGTAGGGGAAATGGGTGTATCTGCTGATTCTTGTTGATGTTTAACAGAAAGCAAGATTCTATAATTATCCTTCATTAAAAAGTAAATAAAAACACAAATATGACCCTGCAATTAACAATACTTAGTCATAATGGCATATATTCTCTTTTGATGTTCAGGTTTTAAGATCTACCTATAGATAAAACAAATACAACTTAGTTTTAAATACTTAAAACTTTACCACTCTGGCTGCAGGAAATAGGAGGCTTCTACAACATCATCTGTGGAAATGAAAGCTGGTTCCAGTCCCAGGGATCCTTGCTCATTTGGGGGGAATCAGCTTCCATCTACTCCCAGTATTCGTCACCTCACTGAAAGTATGGATTTCTCATAGCATGCTTTTTACTTCTATTTGTGCTGGTCACCTGCAGGATCTAAGACTCTTGGGTCATCCCTTATTACAGAAACTTACCCCCCTAAAGTGGCTATTTAATATAGGGTGAAAAGAAATTGTTAGTCACTGAGTTGTGTCCAACCTTTTACAACCCCATGGACTGTAGCCCTCCAGGCTCCTCTCCATGGAATTCTCCAGCAAGCATACTGAAGTGGGTAGCCATTTGCTTTTCCTGGTGATCTTCCTGACCCAGGGATGGAACTTGGGTCTCCCACATTTCAGAGAGATTGTTTCCCATCTGAGCCACCTGGGCCTCTCAATATACGGTTCCCCAATTCCTATATCCCTTTTACAGTGCCTTTTGGGACTCACTGTCCACCAATCATATCTTTTACCTCATCTTCTTCTCTGACCTTCTGCTAAATTCTTGGCATCAAAACTGACTCTTTCTTGAAGCTACTTAAAGGACACTACTTAAATCATGAAGAAAGATAAGCCCCTAGTAACAACTTTCCTAATTTTCAGTCTCAATGACCTTGCTTACCTCTCCATTAAGGAAATACATCAGTAGGAAATCCCACCTATGATTGTTCTCCTATCAGAATAACTACCAATGTACCTGCATTTGTGCTCTACATTCCATATTGTGAGTAAAAATTAAATGTTCATACTATAGTTTGAAATACATTCTTCACTATTTCCTTCCCAGGGACATTTCTCCAACAGTTATTTTCTCAGTGTTGTATCATTTGTTATTTGGCAAATTTTATCATCTCAGCCTCCTTGAAGTATTTTCTTATCACTTGATTTAGATACATCACACACTCCTTAAGGTTTATCAGTCTATCAAAATGTCTGTTTCTTCTTATTCCATCTCATTTATACATTTTCTCTAACATTGGAGTGAGTTCTCATTTCTGTGTACTTTTTAAAAATCTAAATAAACCCGTCTACACTTTTGACATCAAATATTAATACTATGTTTTGAAAATCCCCAAATGTATAAATGTCTCTACTATGAAATCTTGTATATTCAATAGATTTAAAATTCTACCTCAGATTTCTAATAAGTCCCCAAATAAAATTTTTAAAATTTATACATCTGACCGCTTCCAAAAATTAATTTTGGTTTCACTGCAGCCTTCCATATCTTGTTAAGCAAGTCGATGCTCTGATTTTCTCAGGCTAATAATCTTATACTATTTTTGAATTATTCCACCCTATCTAACTCATCACTAAGTCTTGTTATGTATAATATCTATCCAGATCCTGATTACATCTCACTCACTTCCCTGCTAGGATTTTGGTCCAGTCCACCATGGTTCACCACTGTGTGAGGGTTTAGTTTCTTAATAGTTTCTTAGTCATCTTACTTCTGTTCTTTTCACCCAACAGTCACCCTCTGAGAATGTATTTTAGATCCTATGATTCCTCTGGTCAACATCCTACTTTGGTTTTACAGTTCAGAAAGAGTAAAAGCCTATGTACTACAACAGTCTTCAGTGCACTATTATGATGGAACCATCTGATGACTTATCAGCCTCATGCCCTGTCTCCTGCACTCCATCAACACTGACTTACTAGCTCTTTGCTAACGAAATAAGCATGCTGTCTTTTGAAGACCTTCTACAATTTTCCCTGCATTCAACATTCTTTCTCCAGACACCCAAGTGCCTCATTGCCCTTCTTCTTCATATTATTTAGGTATCTGCTCAACTGTGACCTTAGCAGTGTTTTTTACTTATCTGGTACCAAAATATGGCACGAGAAAGGAGAAAACTATAAAGATGTTGAGAAAATGGAGCATATGTATTCTTGGACCTGCGTGTCCATGCCACGTTGAAGCTGGTGAAAAATAGAGCATATCCTTCTTGTGGTCTGATTCCACAGTGAGAAACCCAGAAGAACAGGTTATGTCAAGAGTCTCTGTGACCCAAGACCAAAAGGCTGAGGGAGATTGAGCCACCTTAGAGCATGTGTCAGTCAGTGATCCAAATGCATTTGATTTCTAAAGCATGGCCATGTGACACTCCAGGAAGCTAGGATATCTCTGTAATAGCCACTCTCACAGTCTTCAACTGGGGCTGTAGAATTTAACTAGCTATCCGATATGGGCAGGGTGGACTAGCCACATATCCTAAGACCAGTTTAGGACCTCATTTCCAATGTCCCATAAAAATCCACATGGTACAATCAGGGAAATTCAGAAAAGCAAACAATATGTAGCTGTATCAAACTACAAACAAGATGGTTTCATGTCGTGAAACTTTTCTAGCTTGTGTGGCAGCATTTTGATGTTATGAAGTGTGAAGTGGAAACATGTTTTTCAAAGTATCTTAACAGAACTCAGAAAGCTGCCCCTATAGCAATGTAAAGTAATATACGTATATATAATATATAGGGTATTGTACCTTTAATATCATGTATATATGATGTGCATGTGTGCTCAGTCATATCTGACTCTTTGCAGCCCCATGACTGTATCCCTCCAGACTCCTCCATCCTTGGGATTCTCCAGGCAGGAATACTGGAGTGGGTTGCCATTTCCTTCTCCAGGGGATCTTCCCAATCCACGGATCAAACCCATATCTCTTGCATCTCCTGCAATGGCAGGTGGATTCTTTACCACTGAGCCACCTGGGAAGCCCAGTATATGATAGTGTATTTCTAAGAAATGAAATGTTTTTAAAACAACCATCTTTTCCCAGTATCTTCCTTCCAGTAATATTTGTCTCAAGGTTCTTTTTCAAACAACAAAAAAAGAGTAAGTAGTTATTTTTCATATGAGTAGCATAATGTGTAAACGTTTCATCTAACTGTGTAACTCTCATCAAAGTCAATGTATCTTTTCTAAGCTAAAAATATCTCAGTTACAGGGTCTAGCTGACCCCTCAGAACACAAAAAGTTATTCATAGAATAGAAAAAAATGATACTGAGTCACACAATGTATGCTTACATATCATTAATTAGTGTAAGAAAATATGGATTGATATTATTTTAAAACTTCAAACTATTTTATAAATGATATTTTTAGTTAAGGGAAAGTGTTTCTTTTTTTTACTGTTTTTAGTGATAGCAAAAATTCCTTGTCCTTATAGGATTTTTCCAAGATCTTAAAAGTACTTAATTAGAATCTGAGCATAGAAGTGGTGGATGGCTCTTCGTGTTTGTACAGTGTTTTATATAATGTATAAATTCTTAATTCAAAGCCTTCAGGATCCTGTTGATTGAGAAATGTAAGTGGAAGAAGATGTCTATTAGAGAATCCTATATGTTATTAGTTTAATGTTTTAAAAATTAGATGCTTTATGAATAAACGTAGAGGTAACAAATTATTCTCTATCCATATGAGTTATGTTGTGGTCACACTACCTTTGCAAAATCAATTTGATATTTGTGCTAATATAGGGGGTTTTATGGTAATCAAACATCAGATTTTATTTGCTTTAAACTTAACCATTGGCTACTAACCTCTCTCTGGTTACCTCCGAGTACTTAATCAGTTTATTATTGTGACAATCAGCCTATATCTTTCATGATAACTTTCCAATTATCAGCTCCTTGGGGAGAAAATTCTAGCTGGTCTAGAAAAATTAGCTTTGCACATTCAGGAAGCTATTATCCTTCTAGGTTTCTTGTGGTGTATTTGATTTTGTTTTGGCTTGTTTTGTTGTTGTAACCTCTTTTTGAACAGGAATAGCCCACCCCACACTTACCAATCTATTGTTCTGTTGGAATGTAGAGTGGGGTTTCTCTTTTTCCCAGATGAATGCAGAGAGGCTGTATCATACAGGTGAGAAGAGATCAGACTTGGTGGAAACAGAGATCTGTCTGTCAGTACTAATGTGCTTGTAGCTTTGCCTCTACTCTGCCACTAGCAGCTGAAATAAAGATTTTATTCCATCATTGCTTCTTTATTCATTTTTTTTTAATTTCCAGCTGCTACCACGAATTCTATAAAATGCCCTAGTTTTAGAACCTGTTACTTAAAATTACCGTACTAATCACTGCTGTGCTTATAATTCCATCTTTACTAAACTATTAGCACAATTATAATTTTAAGCATGTGTCTACAACCATCAAAAATACCACCAAAGTAGTGTTCTTCACATCCGATCTTCTTTGTCAGTCATAAAACCTCCTGGAGAGACTGTCAATAAAGTTTTCATGCTCCATTTATCATTCTGACCCAACAAAGACCAACTGGCCCTTGACTGTCTCAGTCAGCTTTTCTTTCACATTGATTAATCTATTTATAACTGTAATATCATCAGCTTTTCAAATGGCAAATTTGGGGTTTTCAATAATTACTTAAATCCTTTCTGCTGACATTTGTCTTTTGCATGGTGAACATTTGGCTGAGGTCCATTCTTTCTCAGCTGAGCCACAGCAGATTCAGTGGGGTTCTTTCGGAAGTATGTCTTCTAACAATTTTTGATGAAATCAAACTGCAGTTACTTTTATTTTATTTCTTGTACCTTAGTGGCTCCCCAAACTATTTGATGCCTGCATGTGTGTGATGCATTATTTTTTCTTCTATGATATCTAAGAACTTTAAATATTTTTGACTTTAGAAATTTTTCTTTTATTGGTCACTGAGATTACTTGCCAGATTAATTTATATTATCCATTTGTTCAATCAACATTTTTCAGGGTCTGAGGTTTCCAATTTAAAAAGATAAAGCTCTTCTGGTTATTTATTCATTGCCAGAGTTAAAATTAAAGTATAAGTGATGCTGTGACTTAATTAAGGAACAATAAGATAGAGATAATTTTATTAAGAAAAAGGTGGTCCTTACTTATTAGATATAATTTTAGTGGAAAGAATTTTATTTTATTTTTTATTTTCCAATTATTTGTTTCTTTATTTTTTTTAATTTTTAATTTATTTTACTTTACAATACCGTTTTAGTTTTGCCATACATTGACATGAATCCATCATGGGTGTATAAGAGCTCCCAATCCTGAACCCTCCTCCCACATCCCACCCCATATCCTCTCTCTGGATCATCCCTGTGCACCAACCCCTAGCATCCTGTATCCTGTATCGAACATAGGCTGGTGCTTCGTTCTTACATGATAGTATACATGTTTCAATGCCATTCTCCCAAATCATCCCACCCTCTCCCTCCCCCACAGAGTCCAAAAGTCCGTTCTATACATCTGTGTCTCTTTTGCTGTCTCGCATACAGCGTCATCATTGCCATCTTTCTAAATTTCATATATATGTGTCAGTATACTGTATTGGTGTTTCTCTTTCTGGCTTACTTCACTCTGTATAATAGGTTCCAGTTTCATCCATCTCATTAGAACTGATTCAAATGAATTCTTTTTAATGGCTGAGTAATACTCCATTGTGTATATGTACCACAGCTTTCTTATCCATTCATCTGCTGATGGACATCTAGGTTGTTTCCATGTCCTGGCTATTATAAACAGTACTGCAATGAACATGGGGGTACATGTGTCTCTTTCAATTCTGGTTTCCTCGGTGTGTATGCCCAGCAGTGGGATTGCTGGGTCATAAGGCAGTTCTATTTGCAGTTTTTTAAGGAATCTCCACACTGTTCTCCATAGTGGCTGTACTAGTTTGCATTCCCACCAACAGTGTAAGAGGGTTCCCTTTTCTCCACACCCTCTCCAGCATTTATTGCTTGTAGACTTTTGGATCACAGCCATTCTGACTGGTGTGAAATGGTACCTCACTGTGGTCTTGATTTGCATTTCTCTGATAATGAGTGATGTTGAGCATCTTTTCATGTGTTTGTTAGCCATCCGTATGTCTTCTTTGGAGAAATGTCTATTTAGTTCTTTGGCCCATTTTTTGATTGGGTCATTTATTTTTCTGGAATTGAGCTGCATGAGTTGCTTGTATATTTTGGAGATTAGTTGTTTGTCAGTTGCTTCATTTGCTATTATTTTCTCCCATTCAGAAGAATGTCTTTTTACCTTGCTTATAGTTTCCTTTGTTGTGCAGAAGCTTTTAATTTTAATTAGGTCCCATTTGTTTTATCAAGCCTTTCCTATGTTGTCTATGAAAGACCTCCGCTGCGAGAGCCGGGCCGGCGCACTACGCGCGGTCCGCTGCCAGAGCCGGGCCGGCGCACTACGCGTGGCCAGGAGGAGCTGCCCCACGTCCGAGGACAGGGACAGCAGCCTAGAGTGCCAGGCTGCGACGGCGCAGGAACGCCGAGAGGAGCTACCCTGTGCTGAGGTCAGTGGCGGCCCGGGTGGAGACACCCGGTGTCCGAGGTCAGGGCGGCAGCTGGGTGGAGCTACCCCGCATTCGAGGTCAGTGGCGGCCGGGGGGAGACACCCCGTGTCCGAGGTCAGGGGCGGCCGGGAGGCGACACCCCGCGTCCGAGGTCAGGGTGGCGGCCGGGAAG
The DNA here is from genome assembly GCA_006410635.1 of Cephalophus harveyi. Lineage (NCBI taxonomy): Eukaryota > Metazoa > Chordata > Mammalia > Artiodactyla > Bovidae > Cephalophus > Cephalophus harveyi. The sequence continues at coordinate 273,405 of SJYT01018608.1, forward strand.
AGCTGCCCGACGTCCGAGGCCAGTGACGGCCGGGAGAAGACACCCAGCGTCCGAAGTCAGGGCGGCAGCTGGGTGGAGCCACCGTGCATCCGAGGCCAGTGGCGCCCGGGGGGAGACACCCCGCGTCCGAGGTCAGGGGCGTCTGAGGTCAGGGTGGCAGCTGGGTGGAGCCACCCCGCATCCGAGGCCAGTGGCGGCTGGGGGCAGACACCCCGTGTGGTCCGAGGTCAGGGCGGCAGCCGGGAGGAGCTGCCCCACTTCCGAGGCCAGTGGCGGCCGGGGGGAAACACCCCGCATCCGAGGTCAGGGGCAGT
>SJYT01018608.1:279707-293145 GCA_006410635.1 Cephalophus harveyi
TTTTCTATTTCTTCTTGGTTCAGTTTTGGAAAATTGTACTTTTCTAAGAATTTGTCCATTTCTTCCACGTTGTCCATTTTATTGGCATATAATTGCTGATAGTAGTCTCTTATGATCCTTTGTATTTCTGAGTTGTCTGTTGTGATCTCTCCATTTTCATTTCTAATTTTATTGATTTGATTTTTCTCTCTTTGTTTCTTGATGAGTCTGGCTAATGGTTTGTCGATTTTATTTATCCTTTCAAAGAACCAGCTTTTTGCTTTGTTGATTTTTGCTATGGTCTCTTTTGTTTCTTTTGCATTTATTTCTGCCCTAATTTTTAAGATTTCTTTCCTTCTACTAGCTCTGGGGTTCTCCATTTCTTCCTTTTCTAGTTGCTTTAGGTGTAGAGTTAGGTTATTTATTTTACTTTTTTTTGTTTCTTGATATATGCCTGTATTGCTATGAACTTTCCTCTTAAGACTGCTTTTATAGTGTCCCACAGGTTTTGGGTTGTTGTGTTTTCATTTTCATTCGTTTCTATGCATATTTTGATTTCTTTTTTGATTTCTTCTGTGATTTGTTGGTTATTCAGAAGCGTGTTGTTCAGCCTCCATATGTTGGAATCTTTAATATTTTTTCTCTTGTAATTGAGATCTATATTTCAGTCAAAAATTTAGACAATGACTCTGTTTTCCAGAAGTCAAAAAGAAACAATCTGAAGTCAATTAATACATTGTATTTTGGACTTAGATTAAAATAATTTTTATTTATTTCCTCTAATATAAATTTATTTATTTTAATTGGAGGCTAATTACAATATTGTATTGCTTTTGCCATACATTGACATGAATTCACCACAGGTGTACATGTGTTCCCCATTCTGAACCCCCTCCCACCTCCCTCCCCATCCCATCCCTCTGGCTTATCCCAGTGCACTAGCCCCGAGCATCCTACATCACACATTGAAACTGGACTGGTGATTTGTTTCACATATGATAAGGTACATGTTTCAATGCCATTCCCCCAAATCATCCACCCTCGCTCTCTCCCACAGAGTCTAAAAGACTGTTCTATACATTTGTGTCTCTTTGCTGTCTCATATACAGTCTTATTGTTACCATCTTTCTAAATTCCATATATATGCCTTATTATACTGTATTGGAGTTTTTCTTTCTGGCTTAGTTCACTTTGTAAAATAGGCTCCAGTTTCATCCACTCATTAGAGCTGATACAAATGCTTTCTTTTTAATGGCTGAGTAATACTCCATTCTGTATATCTACCACATTTCTTATCCATTCATCTGCTGATGGACATCTAGGTTGCTTCCATGTCCTGGCTATTATAAACAGTGCTGCAATGAACGTTGGGGTACATGTGTCTCTTTCAATTCTGGTTTCCTTGGTGTGTATGCCCAGCAGTGGGATTACTGGGTCATATGGCAGTTCTATTTCCAGTTTTTTAAGGAATCTCCACACTGTTCTCTATAGTGGCTATACTAGTTTGTATTCCCACCAACAGTGTAAGAGGGTTCCCTTTTCTCCACACCCTCTCCAGCATTTATTGCTTGTAGACTTTTGGATCACAGCCATTCTGACTGGCATGAAGTGGTACCTCATTGGGGTTTGGATTTGCATTTCTCTGATAATGAGTGATCCTGAGCACCTTTTCATGTGTTTGTTAGCCATCTGTATGTCTTCTTTGGAGAAATGTCTATTTAGTTCTTTGGCCCATTTTGTGATTGGGTCGTTTATTTTCCTGGAAGTGAGCTGCAGGAGTTGCTTGTATATTTTTGAGATTAATTCTTTGTCAGTTGCTTCATTTGCTATTATTTTCTCCAGTTCTGAAGGCTGTCTTTTCACCTTGCTTATAGTTTCCTTTGTTGTGCAGAAGCTTTTAATTTTAATTAGGTCCCATTTGTCTATTTTTGTTTTTATTTCCAATATTCTGGGAGGTGGGTCATAGAGGATCCTGCTGTGGTTTATGTCAGGAAGTGTTTTGCTTATGTTCTCCTCTAGAATATAGGGTTTTCTATGTAGAGGATCATGTCATCTGCAAACATTGAGAGTGTTAGAAAGTGTTCTAGTTTCATTCTTTTACAAGTGCTTGACCAGTTTTCCCAACACCACTTGTTAAAGAGATTGTCTTTAATCCATAGTATATTCTTGCCTCCTTTGTCAAAGATAAGGTGTCCATAGGTGCACGGATTTATCTCTGGGCTTTCTATTTTGTTCCATTGATCTATATTTCTCTCTTTGTGCTAGTACCACACTGTCTTGATGACTGTGGCTTTGTAGTAGAGCCTGAAGTCAGGCAAGTTGATTCCTCCAGTTCCATTCTTCTTTCTCAAGTTTGCTTTGGCTGTTCAAGGTTTTTTTGCATTTCCATACAAATTGTGAAATTATTTGTTCTAGCTCTGTGAAAAATACCGTTGGTAGCTTGATAGGGATTGTATTGAATCTATAGATTATTTGGGGTAGTATACTCATTTTCACTATATTGATTCTTCTGATCCACGAACATGGTATATTTCTCCATCTATTAGTGTCCTCTGATTTCTTTCACCAGTGTTTTATAGTTTTCTATATGTAGGTCTTTTGTTTCTTTAGGTAGATATATTCTTAAGTGTTTTATTCTTAATTTGGGGTAGTATACTCATTTTCACTATATTGATTCTTCTGATCCACGAACATGGTATATTTCTCCATCTATTAGTGTCCTCTGATTTCTTTCACCAGTGTTTTATAGTTTTCTATATGTAGGTCTTTTGTTTCTTTAGGTAGATATATTCTTAAGTGTTTTATTCTTTTCATTGCAATGGTGAATGGAATTGTTTCCTTAATTTCCCTATTTTCTCATTATTAGTGTATAGGAATGCAAGTGATTTCTGTGTGTTGATTTTATAACCTGCAACTTTACTATATTCCTTGATTAGCTCTAGTAATTTTCTGGTGGAGTCCTTTGGGTTTTCTATGTAGAGGATCATATCATCTGCAAACAGTGAGAGTTTTACTTCTTCTTTGGAAAGAATTTTAAATGTGAAACTCTGTTGTACAAAATGTCCTTTTAAAAAAAAACTCATAATATTGCCATTATGATTGAAATTTTATCACAAATATTACCTATTTTAAAATAAACAAAAACAAAGATGGCATGAAATTAGGTTCCACAATATGAAATTATTTACAGCAGCAGCAGACCAAGATCTCACATAAAGGCATCGAAATAAGTGTGTCTGGAAAGCTGGGAATTTATGCGGCCGGACCCCATAGCATCTGGAGGTCGACAGCTGGTTATTATGTACACCTAATTTACCAGAGTGGTAAATACTGCGAGTGGAGAGATCAGTTCACCAAAGGTCTATGGTTCAGTAGGTTTAGCACTTCATGCTGAAAATAAAATGTGGAAAAAATTAGGAACCAACCTTTTTTCACACTGCCTCACTAAGAAAAGAACTCCCATGGTAGAAAAAGGCACTAAATGAATTGTCTTTGATATAATTATGTGGATTGTAATAAACCTAGTCTTGATCTGCTTTATGAAGCTATCATAATAATATTAATGAGTTTAACCATGTAACAATCCTGGACAAATGGCAAATCTGTTTTCACTATCAAATTACTCATATTTAAAAGAAAATAAATTAACAGTTCCTGCTGATGGGATATTAGCAGAGAAGGCAATGGCCACCCACTCCAGTACTCTTGCCTGGTAAATCCCATGGATGGAGGAGCCTGATAGGCTGCAGTCCATGGGGTTTCAAAGAGTTGGACACAACTGAAGTGACTTAGCAGCAGCAACAGCTAATGGAATATTACAGGAAAATTAGATGAATCAAAATTCAGAACATGTAGACAAAAAATAGTTTATAAAGGAAACACAGAATTTTGGATTAAGCTTTATGGTTATTCATTTTTGTTAATTCAGAAATATAGCTAATATTTAAGAATACAAGAATACAGTGTCAATAATTTAAGAATTATCTCCTTTCACTGTATTAGTCATTAAGGAAAATGATTATAAAATGCATCCTACCATCTAATCTTAAAAGGGAAATCAAAATCTTATATATAAAACATATATATTTATCTCATTCATCTTTTTATATAATCATCAAAATCTTAATGACAACAACATCACTGAGGATAACAACCAATAAATCTCAACCAGGATTAACTAAATACTCAGATAAATTATTCTTGTTCAGGCCTCATAGCATGTGATATTTATTTTCTATTTCAAATCAGTTTTACTGAACTAAGTTTTACATTCCATGAACTTCACTGCTTTTTAAAGGGAAATTTCAATGAGCTCTGAAAAATGTATTCAGTTGTGTGGCTGCTACCAAAATCAATGTATAGCATATATCACCACAGAGACTTATACTGTCTATGCTATTACACATCATCCCCCTCCCCCAAACTCATCACTTGGCAATGGCCATTCTGCTTATTGTACTCATAGACTTTTTTTTTTCTCTAGACATTCTATAAATGCATTTGTGCAATATGCATCCTCTCTGTTCAGCTTCTTTCACTTACCATCTTGTGTTTGAGATTAATATATTTTGTGGCATGTATCAGAAGTTTAAGCTTCCCTGGTGGCTCAGATAGTAAAGAATTTGCCTGCAATGCAGGAGACCCAGGTTTGCCCCCTTGAGAAGGGAATGGCTACCCACTCCAGTATTCTTGCCTTGAGAATTTCGTGGACAGAGGAGCCTGGCAGGCTACATTCCATGGGATTGCAAAGAGTCAGACAAGAGTGAAAGACTAACATTTTCACTTTTCACTTTCACCAAAAGTTTGATCCTTTTTAATTACTAAGAGAAATTATATAATCCTTTAAGGTGCACTCAAACTCATGGCTTCTGATACAACTTTAGACGTGCAGTTGTTCAGCTCTTTTAAAATCTTATCTATGTTCTTATGAGTGTTCTTGGTTTTCAAAGTAGGTTTGAGAGAGAAGTGGATCTTTATTCAGTTCATTCAGTTCAGTTCAGTCGCTCAGTCATGTCCAACTCTTTGCGGCCCCATGAATCGCAGCACGCCAGGGCTCCCTGTCCTTATTAGGTGTGAATAAAAGCTTTGTAAGCTACTTTTGGCAAAATACAGAAAACCTTTTCCTTATTCTTACTTATTTACTTTGTTCAAACTAGAACTATTTCTTTAAAACGATCCTATATAATTTTCAAAACTTAAATATGCATTTGGTAAAACTAAGGATGACATAGTATTTATTTAAAATTTTGAGAGCTTAATGGCTTCCTCTTTTTCAAAGTATTTCAGAAACTATCCTGCTTTCATCTAACATCAAACTGGCTAGCTACTCTCCAGGTGAAAATATCTTTTATTATTTATACATTTCATATCTCATGTGCTTATTTTAAAGTTCTAATATAGTATATTTGATTTCAATGCTTATAAGGTTCAATCTTATTATTACAATGACTATTTAAAGAAAAATAAAGCAGTGATTAAAAAAAAACATTCTTGACATAAATCTAGTGTTATTTAGTCTTTACTAGACATTCTTGAGATTCTTAAATAAACAGAACTATAGATGTTTGGGCAACAACCAATCAATGCAATTGCTAGTAATGTTTTAAATGTCTCACAATAAAGGCTTTTTTTCTTTTTGTTTGGTATTTGTGTTTTTTGTTTGTTTTAATACCTTTTTTTTTTTTTGTAGGTATAATCACTCATGAACATGGAGGTATAACTGTAACTGTTACACTCAGTATTACAGTGTTATTAATACTTTTGGTGTCTGGATAGACACTGGTCTTCCTTAGCTCACATTGCCTGAAAACATTCCAATTGTTTCTGAATCTTACTTTTTTCTTCCTCCTTTTCTCGCTAACCCTCTCTCTCCCTCTGCTCACCCTCTTCCCCTTTCTCTCAATCACCGTTTTTGAGGTCACCATGTCTTTGTTTTCCTCTTGTGTTTTTGACCTCTTCTTTATATATTTTCTTGGGTCCATTCTTATTACTTTTAATGTCCATGAAACCCTGAGATTTCAACTTCCTTCCACTGTTCTATTATGTTTAGATCTCCCCTAATCAATTCATATGTCACTTCAACGTCCATAACCTCTAAATATAAATATTTAGTGCTGAACTTCTATTCAAAATTCTGATTTCAAATTTCCATGTAGAATGTCTCCACTTGGATGTTTTAGCCTCAAATTAAACAATCATTACATCAGCCCCATGTTTTACCATAATCCATTCATCTGTAGGTTTTCCAATTTCTTTCAGTGATACTCTTGTCTCTTGGTGACCAGGTTCTAGAACAATGCATCATTTTTCTTCTTGCTTTCTTCCTTTAGTTGTCCTGTTGATTTTCTCTCTACATTATTATGCATCTGATATATATATATCAGTAATATATATATATATTGCAAAATGCGATAGCTTTTGCCTTGTTCTAAACTTTTACTTTTATATTGGAGTTTAATTGATTAACAATGTTGTTATAGTTTCAGGTGGACAGCAAAGAAACTCAGCCATACATATACATGATATTAATACATGCCCTTCTTAGCAAAGTTATTATATTTACTCTAGTTTGGGCCAATGTGACTCCAGTTTTGAGCTACTCCAGTTGTTTCCTTTGTTCCTTTTCTCCTCTTCTCCAACCCCTTCTGCATGTTTTAGATACATTAATCTTAAAAATATCTCATAAGGCAATATTATTATTATATTTTCTTATCAATAAAAAGAAGGAAGTACTCTTCCAGCTACAACTTAGATGAGCATTATGCTAAATGAAAGAAATCAATTACAAAAGACCACACATATTGAATGCTTCCATTAATGTGAAATGTCCAGTATGGATAAATGAGAAAGTAGGTTAGCAGTTGCCCTTGGGAGGGGTGGGGAATGAGAAGAATGGGAAGGGACTGCTAATGAGCACAGTATTTATCTGGGGTAAGGAAAATGTTCTAAACTTACACTGTGGTAAGAGTTGTACCTTATGAGTTTTGGTATATGAATTATATATCAATAAAGATTTTTTAAATAAACAAAAAAATCACTTTTATTTTTTTGTTCCATACTCTTGCCTACAACATTTTGATGCCTATTTTAATGTCAAGGTTCAAACTAGGACAATTTACTAATAGAAGCTGAAAGTTGGCTGGCTTTAAATAAGAAAGGACTCCACGTTATTAAATTTGATTTAGTGGCTGAATAAGGAGCAACGGTTGTAGATATAACTGTGCTTGTACCTGTAAGTGGGTGAAAAAAGCAAGTAATAAATATCTCAAATGCAATTTTCAGTCTTGGCCTATGGGACGAGGTTTTGAAATTTAATATTTAAACATAAAGCACTTGTACCACAAATTCCATTCAGGATGAAGAGAGCCAAAACTAGCCAATAAAAAAAGAGCCACATAAGTGGGGTGGGGTTATCAAGTCAAGGATGATACTGAACTGAGTTAGATAAGGTGAGGAATTAGTTAAATTATGATAAGAAGTAATAGTGTCTTATATATTCTTATAGAAGTGAGGTCCAAAAGTGAGTTTTACTGATTAAGACTTACTCTTAAATGTCACAATTTATTGAAGCAACATGGAAATTCTTTTCAAATTTCATTTTAGGGAACTTTGGCATTAATGCATAGCAAGCCATCAGGTTAAATACCAAAGGCTCAGATAGTATATCTACTTAACTCACTGAGTGCTACAAGAGTGATTTTCTGTGGTAGTGCCACTACCTAATTAAAAATTCAGTTTCTTTCATAGGTGCATGGTCAGGCCACTCAAGATGGCTGTTTTCTTGCTCTCTGTCCATCCCCTGCTTGACCAGTGCCTGCTTAACCTGCACCCTACTTGCATGACTGACTTTCCTACACACTTAACGCACATCCCAGCTAGTGATGGTTTCAGGCTTAAATCAGGATTTTCTACTATGATTGTCAAAGGGGCAATGAGCCATGTGCCCACCTGCTGGTTTCCTTGGTCACCAATGAGCCAACCTGACATCACTTCCTCTACAACTGGCAACCTCCTCCTCCCCTGGAGGGGAAGAACACCACCAAGTCTGGCACACGTACTACAGCACATGGTGGGGTATGTCTCCAGGACGCTGCTTCAGACATGTGAAATCCCTGATGCATTAAACCGCTGATGAATCTGTCCCTGACTTTGGGCTTTTTCTCTGATCTTAAAGCTGGGAAAGGGCTCCCCTGGTGGTTTAGATGATAAAGAATCTGCCTGCAATTCAGGAGACCTAGATTTGATCCCTGGGTAGGGAAGATCCCCTAGAGAAGGGAATGGCAACCCACTCTGGTATTCTTGCCTTGAGAATCCCATGGAAAGAGGAGCTTGGCGAGCTACAGACCATGGGGTCCAAAAGAGTTGGACACAACTTAATGACTAACACACACACACACACAATAATTAAATGAATGACCCACCAAGTTTAATTGAAAGATATTCTAATTAAAGCTGTGTAAGTATAGCGCTTGTAGGCCTGTGGGATGCATAGCAATAGCAGCAAATATTTCTTTTAAAATTTTATTTTATTGACTTATAGCTGACTCACAATGTTGTATTAGTTTCTGTTATACAACAGTGATTCAGGTATACCTATATATAATACTTTGCATCTACTGATCCCAAATTCCCAATTCATCTCTCCCTCAACCTCTTGGCAACTACAAGTTTATTCTCTATTTCTGTCAGTCTGTTTCTGTTTTGTAAATAAGTTTATTTGTATTATATTTTAGATTTCACATGTAAGTGATATCCTGTTGTTTGTCTTTTTCTTTCTGACTTACTTTACTTGGTAGGATAATCTCTAGGTCCATCCATGTTGCTGAATATGATACTGTTGTTCAGTCACTAATTCATGTCCAGTTCTTTGTGACCCCATGGACTTCAACACACCAGGCTTTCCTGTCTTTCACTATCTCCTGGAATTTACTCAAATTTATTTCCATTGATTCAGTGATGCTATCTAACCATCTCCTTTTGCCTTTAGTCTTCTCCAGCATCAGGGTCTTTTCCAGTGAGTTGGCTCTTCACATCAGGTGGCCAAAGTATTGGAGCTTCATCATCAGTCCTTCCAATAAATATTTCAAGGTTGATTTTCTTTAGGATGGACTGGCTTCATCTCCTTGCTTTCCAAGGGACTCTGAAAAGAGTTTTCTCCAGCACCATTCTCGAAAGCATCCATTCTTCAGTGGCCAGCATTCTTTATGGTCTAACTCTCACATCCATACATGGTTACTAGAAAAAACATAGCTCTGACTGTACAGACTTTTGTTGGCAAAATGATGTCTCTGACTTTTAATATGCTGCATTGGTTTCTCTCTTTTTATGGCTGAGTAGTAACCCACTGTAATTCTGTACCACGTCTATTTTATCCATTCATCTGTTGAGGGATATTTAAATTGCTTCCATGTCTTGGCTGCCATGAATAGTGCTTCAGTGAACATAAGGGGGAATGTATCTTTTTGAATGATAGTTTTGTCTGGTTATATGCCCAGGAGTGGGATTGCTAGATCATAGGTCAACTCTGTGTTTACTTTTTTGAGGAAACTCCATACTGTTTCCACAATGACTGCACTAATTTACATTCATACCAACAGTGTAGGAGGGTTTCATTTCCTCCACATCCTCTCCAGCACTTTTTTTTCGTAGACATTTTAATGATGGTCTTTCTGACCATTGTGAGGTGGTACCTCATTGTAGTTTTGATTTTCATTTCTCTAATTAGTGATGTTGAGCATCTTTTCATGTGCCTGTTGGCCATCTGTATGTCTTTTTTGGAGAAATGTCTATTTAGGTCCTTTGCCCATTGTTTGATTGGGTTGTTTTTCATTATTGAGTTGCATGAGCTGGTGTATATTTTAGAGTCATTGCTGTTGAAATCATTCATAATGCTAAATGACTACGCAGTATGTTCGATCAGGGTATGAAATTTACTTTCAAAATCATCCTACAAAGAAATTATCAAGTTCCTTTCAGTCCTTAAAACATTGCCTAATATGACACCACCCTTATGGCAGAAAGTGAAGAGGAACTAAAAAGCCTCTTGATGAAAGTGAAAGAGGAGAGTGAAAAAGTTGGCTTGAAGCTCAACAGTCAGAAGACGAAGATCATGGCATCCGGTCCCATCACTTCATGGGAAATAGATGGGGAAACAGTGGAAACAGTGTCAGACTTTATTTTTGGGGGCTCCAAAATCACTGCAGATGGTGACTGCAGCCATGAATTTAGAAGACGCTTACTCCTTGGAAGAAAAGTTATGACCAACCTAGACAGTATATTCAAGAGCAGAGACATTACTTAGCTGACTAAGGTCCGTCTAGTCAAGGCTATGGTTTTCCCTGTGGTCATGTATGGATGTGAGAGTTGGACTGTGAAGAAGGCTGAGTGCCGAAGAATTAATGCTTTTGAACTGTGGTGTTGGAGAAGACTCTTGAGAATCCCTTGGACTGCAAGGAGATCCAACCAGTCCATTCTGAAGGAGATCAACCCTGGGATTTCTTTGGAAGGAATGATGCTAAAGCTGAAACTCCAGTACTTTGGCCACCTGATGCGAAGAGTTGACTTATTGGAAAAGACTCTGATGCTGGGAGGGATTGGGGGCAGGAGGAGAAGGGGACGACCGAGGATGAGATGGCTGGATGGCATCATGGACTCGATGGATGTGAGTCTGAGTGAACTCTGAGAGATGGTGATGAACAGGGAGGCCTGGCGTGCTGTGATTCATGGGGTCGCAAAGAGTCGGACATGACTGAGTGACTGAACTGAACTGAACTGAACTGAATAAATATCAAAAACTTTCTAAAAAGTTATTGTAATGTTTAAAATAATAAATTATTCCACAATTAGAATTGTCTTTTGAATTGTCCTCATACTATATGTAAAACAATGTCTAATTCAATAAAAATTATCCACGGTGAAGAAATAATTCTTTCCATATCTGCGCATTTTCTAATTGAGAATTCTTCTATGTATAATGCTTCTCTCTTTCTCTCTCTCTCTTTAAATTTGATTTACAGCTTTCTATGCTTTGAAGCCCGTTCATCTAATAAAGCTTGAACCAGTGATTTTATTTCAGTAAATTGTTTCCTTTCTAAAATGCAGTAGAATAGTTTGCCTTTAATATTCGAACAGCATTTAACAATGCTCCTCACTATTGTGGGGGTTTTTTGAGTATCTTTTTTTTTTTTTTTTAATTGGAGGATAATTACTTTACATTATTGTGCTGGTTTCAGCCATACATCAACATAAATGAGTCACAGGTATACATATATCCCCTCCCTCTTGAACCTGCCTCCCATCTTCCACCCCATCCCACCCCTCTAGGTTTTCACAGAGCACTGGGTTGAGCTCCCTGCATCACACAGCAAATTCCCACTGGCTCTCTGTTTTACATATGGTAGTATATATGCTTTTATTCTACTCTATTTGTCCCACCATATCCTTCATGCACTGTGTCCACAGGTCTGTTCTCTATGACTGCATCTCCATTGCTGCCTTGCAAATAGGTTCATCAGTAGCATCTTTCTGGATTCCTTATATATGAATTAATATACAATATTTGTCTTTCTCTTTCTGACTTACTTCACTCTGTACAATAAGCTCTAGGCCATCCACCTCATTACAACAGACTCAAATGTGTTCTTTTTTATAGCTGAGTAATATTCCATTGTATATATGTACCGTGTATTTGGGAAGATCCCCTGGAAAAGAAAATGGTTACCCACTCCAGTATTCTTGCCTGGAGAATTTCATGGAGAGAGGAGCCTCTTGGGCTACACTCCATTGGATCACAAAATATTGGATATGACTGAGCAGCTAACACTTTAACTTTCACCATAATTTCTGTATCCATTCATCTGTCGATGGACATTTAGGTTGCTTCCATGGACTAGATATTGTAAAAGAGCTGCAGTGAACATTGTGTCTCTTTCAATTATGTTTTTTCAGGGTGTATCCCTAGTAATGGGATTGTTGTGTCATGTGGTAGATCTATTACTAGTTTTTAAAGGAATCTTCACACTCTTTGACTCACCTCCTAAAGTAATGGAAATAAAAACAAAAATAATAAGTGGGACTTAACTAAACTTAAAAGCTTTTTCTCAGCAAAGGAAACAATAAACAAGACTAAAATACAACCTCAGAATGGGGAAAAATTGCAAATGAAATAACTGACAAAGTATTAATCTTCAAAACATACAAGGAGCAAAAAATAGGCAGAAGATCTAAACAAATACTTCATGTTGACATATGGCAAAACCAATACAATATTGTAAAGTAAAAAAATAATAAAATAAAATAAAGACATACATCTGTGTCTCTTTTGCTGTCTTGCACGTAGGGTCATCGTTACCATCTTTCTAAATTCCATATATATGCTTTAATATACTGTATTGGTGTTTTTCTTTCTGACTTACATTGCTCTGTATAATAGGCTTCAGTTTCATCCACTTCATTAGAACTGATTCGAATGCATTCTTTTTAATAGCTGAATAATATTCCATTGTGTATATGTACCACAGCTTTCTTATCCATTTGTCACAGCTGTAAAGAACAGACTTTTGGACTCTGTGGGAGAAGGCGAGGGTGGGATGATTTGAGCGAATAGCATTGAAACATGTATATTACCATACATGAAATAGATCGCCAGTCCAGGTTTGATGCATGGGACAGGATGCTCAGGGCTGGTGCACTGGGATGACCCTGAGGGATGGGATAGGGAGAGAGGTTGGAGGGAGGTTCAAGATGGGTAACACATGTACATCCATGGCTGATTCATGTGAATGTATGGCAAAACCCACCATAATGTTGTAAAGTAATTAGCCTCCAATTAAAATAAATAAATGAATAAAGGGAAAAGAAAAACTAACATGAAACTTAAAAAAAAAAAAACATACAGATAGTCAACAAACACATGACTATGCTTTTTTTTTTTTTACAACTGTAAAGTCCAGTTGTAAATTCCTCAGATCAGAAATACAATCTTATACATCTTCATTCCTTGAATAATGCTCATTGTAATCTGAAGGGAGGTGCAGAACAAAACTTTGATACTTTCATGGCTGATAGGTTGATCTCTGTTCCAATCTGCAATGCATATTTTAGTGAAAGCTTATTAATATCTTGATATAAGTTAAATATTGGCCCTGAGAACTGCTGTACACTGACCACAGGACACAGTAATGACAGCACCAAAATGCAAATCAAAATAAGTAAGTTCTAACTTTAGGTATGCCTGTAGTCTGTGATAATTCACCTACTTCTTTGTCACAGATCTCTTAGCCCAAAACTCAGATTATTTACTGATACAAGATTTTATCATGTTATGACTAGATTATCCCTATAGCTCTCAAATTTCTTGAGTTTAAAAATAACCTACTTAATTTGTAAAATGCTTGACTCTCTTTATATGAACCTACCTTTTATTTTTTGTAAGTAAAGAATGATTCTTAATCATTTCAAT
>SJYT01018608.1:293593-304305 GCA_006410635.1 Cephalophus harveyi
TGTATTGTGCTCTTTCATTTTTCTCTCATTATACAAAATTTCTTAAAATATCAGTACTTACTATGTTCTTATATTATTACTGATTTTAATCATCCCATAAACATAGAAAATGGTATTGCTCATCTAGATGTTTCTTAAGTTTTTTTTGAGTAAAATAACTAAGATGGGGAAATTAGTAAATAAAATATGAATTCCCTTAGTATTTCCTTAAATCAAATTCCATACTGAAGTCCAGGCAAAAGTAAATGTTACTAGTATTAACATGAAAGTGAAGTGAAACTATCAGTTGCTTAGTCATGTCTGACTCATTGCAACCCCATGGACTGTAGACCACCAAGCTCCTCTGTCCATGGAATTCTCCAGACAAGAATACTGGAGTGGACAGCCGTTCCCTTCTCCAGGGGATCTTTCTGGCCTAGGGATCAAATCCATGTGTTCTGCACTGCAGGCAGATTCTTTATAGTCTGAGCCACCAGGAAAACCCAGTGTTAACATAAGTCAGTTTAATTTGAAATGCTGTAAACTGCAAAGCCTGTCGTAAAGATCTTACACATTGTCCCAATAAAAGGAAACAGTTATGTTTACAGATAAACTATATGTTAAATGCCACCTGAAAGCAAACAATCAGTGTAGTGAAAGAGAGTCATGATTTACTCAACATGGTCCTATGCATATAAGGCATTTTGTACTGACAACCAAATGTTTCCTATTTTCCAAAGCTTCAAATAAGGATCATTACCTGTTCCTAACTACCAAGGGTTCTAACCAAGATTTACACCAGCACATACAGGTTTTATAAAGGCAAAAACTGGTGAAAAGCAGCTTTCTCTTCCTAAGCAATCACGTTTTGGTCTTTAAATGATTTCAAGTTTATTTTTGTGTATAGTGTTAGGAAGTGTACTAGCTTCATTTTTTATACATAGCTGTGCACTTTTCTAAGCACTCCTTATTAAAGAGACCATTTTTTTCTCCATTTTATGTTCTTGCCTCCTTTGTCAAAGATAAGTTGCCCAGAGAGAGTAGCACTGACACATACATTGAGTTCAGTTCAGTCAGTTTAGTTGCTCAGTCATGTCCAAATCTTTGCAAACACATGCCAGGCCTCCGTGTCTATCACCAGCTCCCAGAGTTTACTCAAAATCATGGCCATTGAGTCGGTGATGCCATCCAACCATCTCATCCTCAAATTAGATAGCCAGTGAGAATTTGCTGCATGATGCAGGCAATCCAAATCATGTACTCTGTGGCAACTTAGAGGGGTGGGATAGAGTGGGAAGTGGGAGGGAGGTTCAACATGGAGGGGACATATGTATACCTATGACTGATTCATGAAAATTAGAGATACCAAGGGAACATTTCATGCAAAGATGGGCTCGATAAAGGACAGAAGTGGTAGGGACCTAACAGAAGCAGAAGATATTAGAAGAGGTAGCAAGAATACACAGAGGAACTATACAAAAAAGATCTTCATGACCCAGATAATCACGATGGTGTGATCACTCATCTAGAGGCTGACATCCTGGAATGTGAAGAGAAAAAGTTGGCTTAAAGCTCAACATTCAGAAAACGAAGATCATGGCATCTGGTCCCATCACTTTATGGGAAATAGATGGGGAAACAGTGGAAACAGTGTCAGACTTTATTTTTTGGGGCTCCAAAATCACTGCAGATGGTGATTGCAGCCATGAAATTAAAAGACGCTTACTCCTTGGAAGGATGTTTTTTCCAGTGGTCTTGTATGGATGTGAGATTTGGACTGTGAAGAAAACTGAGTGCCAAAGAATTGATGCTTTTGAACTGTGGTGTTGGAGAAGACTCTTGAAAGTCCCTTGGACTGCAAGGAGATCCAACCAGTCCATCCTAAAGGAGATCAGTCCTGGGTGTTCTTTGGAAGGACTGATGTTGAGGCTGAAACTCCAGTACTTTGGCCACCTGATGCGAAGAGATGACTCATTGGAAAAGACCCTGATGCTGAGAAAGATTGAGGGCAGGAGGAGACGCAGACTATAGAGGATGAGATGGTTGGATGGCAGCATCGACTCGATGGACATGGGTTTGGATGGGAGTTGGTGATGGGCAGGGAGGCCTGGTGTGCTCTGGTTCATGGGGTCACAGAGTTGGACACGATTGAGCAACTGAACTGAACTGAGAAGGAATTCTTGACATTTTGAGGCAAAAAAGAAGATAACTATTGGAGGCAGAGAGAATTTATATACAATGGGCTTCATAGAATTAGGAATATGGGCCATAACTTCAGTCAAATGTTACTTTTTTTAATTAAAGATAATTATGTATGATGAAAATATTTCATGGGAAGTGTGTGAAATTGCAAAACTTGAAACTGGGCATTTATTTTATAAATAGCCCCCTCTTTTTCTTATCCAAAATGTAGTCTTTGCACTCCTACCTGAATTATTTTTCCTCTTCAGCATAAGAAAACTTCTTAAGTGGGGGGAGGGAGGAAAAAGGCATGCAAGAAAACCCCAGTATTTATTGCTGGGACTTATTTTTCCAAGTGTAAAATGAAGTCTGGATAACTGAGACTTGACTAAGTGTTTAAAATACTTAGAGACAGAAGCTGTCATTGAAGAGTTCTGCAGTAATGCTGGTGAGCAAGTATTTCAGTATCAGAACCCAAACTCCCCCATTAATTTCCCAGTCTTCTAAGTAGGCTAACTCATCTGTGAATGCCTTCCATCTGTTCCAACAGGTCCCTGTGTTTGTTATTATTCAGATGGGTGCACTCCGTCCATCTGTGACACAAATTCACAAATCAGCTGTCAGGAAGTTGTGAAGACAAAGATGTAGGAAAGCAATCTCAAGTTTGAATACACTTTGACTCATAAAGTATCAGAGTTAATCCTAATGCTATAGTTTATCAGTGGCCTTGTATAAATGCCTTTATTAGCAAATTGTATATTATGGTTATTGTAATCTACTCTTTAGGAAAGATCTCTAGTTATTCTGAGTTCCAGAAAATAACTAGAAATGAAGAGAATAGATTTTATTTTTCTTAAACCTTATTAGAAATAACTTGCAAGATTATATGTGATTTTTGTTTATCAAAAACAAATGAATAATTGTGGTAAGAAAATAAGGAGATACATAATAACAAAAACCATGAAGCCACAGAGATGAAATTGTTCCTCAGCTGAGATTAGCTTTAAGAAGTATGTCAAAGATATTTAATCAATAATGATCTCTATTCTGTTTTTGAAGATTGTTAAGCAATCTACTTATCATTAAAGACCCAGATAAATATCTCTGCTCCTTAACACTTCATTGATTATTCACAGCAAAGTTAATAATTATCAATTGTCACTTCCAATTATTATCAGTGTTACTCCCATAATCATTTAATTATTGTACAAATTTGTATTTGTCACGTACTGCCTGGCATAAATCTTTTCTGAGTGGGGTATTTATCCTTCTAACTACTTTGCATAATCTGTTTTTTACAAGAGCATCATTGTTCATGACTAAACCTATATATTCCTTTCTTTATTGTCTTTTAAAATGAAAAAAATTATGTAGTAAAGTTACTTTCCATTTACAGTTATTAAAAAAAAATTGGCTATATTCCCCATATTATACAAAATACTTTTGTGTCTGTCTTACACCTAATAGCTTGTACCTCTTAAATCCCCTTTATTGCCTCTCTCCTCACTCCCCACAGTTTGTTTTCTATATCTGTGACACTGCTTATTTTTTTTATATTCACTAGTTTGTTGTATTTTTTAGATTCTACATATAAGAGAATCTCATAGAGTATTTCTCTTTCTCTGATTTATTTTACTTAGCATAACACCCTCCAAGTCCATTGATGTTGCTACAAGTGGTGTAACATCATTCTTTTTATGGCTGAATAATATTCCATTCCATAACTTTTTTAACCATTCTACCTATTGATGAACACATAGGTTACTTCCATATCCTAACTATTATAAATAATGCTGCTATAAATATTGAGGTACATGTATCTTTTTTTAATTAGGTTTTTTTTCCCAAATATATGTGAGTCTGGAATTTATGGGTCTTATGATAGTTTTAGTTTTTTTCGGAAACCTTCATACTGTTTTCCATAGTGGCTGCACCAATTCCAGTTCCCCCCAACAGTGTAGGCGGATTCTTTTTTCTCCATGTCCTTGCCATCATTTGTTATTTGTGGGTTTTTTTCTTACTGTTTTTTTTCTTTTTAAGATAGGCAATCTGACAGCTGTGAGCTGATATCTCACTGTGGTTTTGATTTGCATTTCCCTGATGATTAGTGATTAGTGATGTTGGGAATGTTTTTATGTCTTATATTGACCATCTGCATTTTAAACCTATGTATTTTCAATCAGACAATTGTGGGTTTCAACAATGGCTCATACTATGACTTGTAATATAGCCTTTGATTATTTATCCTCCTTTGGCTTTAGTCTTCTCACATGAAATTACTAGTGTTAATATTACTTACTTCTAATTATGATGAGTATTGAATCAAATAAAGACTATCAATTCATTATGGTGCCTTAAATACAGTAGCTACTCGGTGAAAAATAATTATTAATGTGTTGTTGATATCAAGCAAAAGTTAGTCTAAGATCCTATACCCTACTCACTGATTGTTCCAATACATTGTATGATACATTTCAGTATTTTCTGCTGGAAAACAAATCTTAAAAAAAAAATTCAGCATATGACACGGCGGCTGCAATTGATTCTACAGCTTAACTGAATTCAGGATAATCTGTTGTCACTCTTCATGATCCACCTGGTGTCTGCAGAGGCAAGCTTGTAAATTTAATACAGTACCCTTGAGTGATACAGCCTTTGTATCCATTAGATACCAGAGAATCCATTGGTGTCTGCTGTCTTGCTTCACAATATTACTTTGGATTTATTATCTTGGGAGTCAGTTACAGAAGCTTGTATTTGGTATCACTCTTTCTGATAGGCACACAGCATGATACGGGGATTTCAACAACTACCAGGTACATCAATCCCAATCATATCCTCTTAAGCCCAGGAAATGACTACAAGATGGTCTAGGAACCCAGTTTACCTACTGCTTGCTGAGCTATGTGAAGAAATGTATTTATTACCTCGTCTAACTCAGTCAAACAGAGAACCGTGATGGTTCTTCAGATCTCCGGGTATTCATGTAACTCAGGCATTGAAAGATCATCCTCTAAAATCTGGATGTTTTCCTTTACCCAATGCAGTTATCCAAGTAAATAGCCATGAGATCCTCTTGGAGGATGTGTGGAGGTACCATTTGCATGTGTTTCTGGAATGGTCCTTCCTCCTGGAGATCTGGAGTAAAAAGGAGTTTGATCTTCCAAATCTAAAAATGAGCTAAGGTCTTGAATCTGGGCAGATAAGTATAACTTTTTAGAAGAGTAGAACCAAAAGTCTTATACCTAGTTTCTCCTGACATTATAAGCTAGGTAATACCCTTTTGGACCACCTACTTCTTTGCACTTATGGGCACTGTGTTCTTCTTCTATCTCCATAAGTATCTGTGGCTTAGACAAGCCTAGTCTAGTCTAACCCTGTGAGTCCAATCCCAGTTGCTCATTGCAATAATTGCATCCTACTGGCTTCTGGTGGTTGAGAAAATTTACTAGACCTTTTCACTTTGCAGTGGTATCATGTCTGTTTCTATTCAGTTCAGTTCAGCTCAGTTCAGTTGCTCAGTTATGTCTGACTCTTTGTGACCCCATGAATCACAGCATGCCAGGCCTCCCTGTCTATCACCAACTCCCAGAATTTACCCAAACTCATGTCCATCGAGTTGGTGATGCCATCCAGCCATCTCATCCTCTGTCATCCCCTTCTCCTCCAGCCCCCAATCCCTGCCAGCATCAGGGTCTTTTCCAGTGAGTCAACTTTTCGCATGAGGTGGCCAAAGTATTGGAGTTTCAGCCTCAGCATCAGTCCTTCCAATGAACACCCAGGACTGGTCTCCTTTAGGATGGACTGGTTGGATCTCCTTGTAGTCCAAGGGACTCGCAAGAGTCTTCTCTAGCATCACAGTTCAAAAGCATCAATTATTCTATTAATTGTTGCTAATTCTGTAACAGCCTCTCTTACAGTTAGCCCTGGCTTACTGAGGAGAGGAACTGATGAACATTTTAATAATTCTAGTGCTCTTCTACACGGCGAGTGTTGAATTCCCCAGTGTTTCCCAGGGAATGAAACCACCTTTTTTTTCCCAAATATATGTGAGTCTGGAATTTATGGGTCTTATGATAGTTTTAGTTTTTTTCGGAAACCTTCATACTGTTTTCCATAGTGGCTGCACCAATTCCAGTTCCCCCCAACAGTGTAGGCGGATTCTTTTTTCTCCATGTCCTTGCCATCATTTGTTATTTGTGGGTTTTTTTCTTACTGTTTTTTTTCTTTTTAAGATAGGCAATCTGACAGCTGTGAGCTGATATCTCACTGTGGTTTTGATTTGCATTTCCCTGATGATTAGTGATTAGTGATGTTGGGAATGTTTTTATGTCTTATATTGACCATCTGCATTTTAAACCTATGTATTTTCAATCAGACAATTGTGGGTTTCAACAATGGCTCATACTATGACTTGTAATATAGCCTTTGATTATTTATCCTCCTTTGGCTTTAGTCTTCTCACATGAAATTACTAGTGTTAATATTACTTACTTCTAATTATGATGAGTATTGAATCAAATAAAGACTATCAATTCATTATGGTGCCTTAAATACAGTAGCTACTCGGTGAAAAATAATTATTAATGTGTTGTTGATATCAAGCAAAAGTTAGTCTAAGATCCTATACCCTACTCACTGATTGTTCCAATACATTGTATGATACATTTCAGTATTTTCTGCTGGAAAACAAATCTTAAAAAAAAAATTCAGCATATGACACGGCGGCTGCAATTGATTCTACAGCTTAACTGAATTCAGGATAATCTGTTGTCACTCTTCATGATCCACCTGGTGTCTGCAGAGGCAAGCTTGTAAATTTAATACAGTACCCTTGAGTGATACAGCCTTTGTATCCATTAGATACCAGAGAATCCATTGGTGTCTGCTGTCTTGCTTCACAATATTACTTTGGATTTATTATCTTGGGAGTCAGTTACAGAAGCTTGTATTTGGTATCACTCTTTCTGATAGGCACACAGCATGATACGGGGATTTCAACAACTACCAGGTACATCAATCCCAATCATATCCTCTTAAGCCCAGGAAATGACTACAAGATGGTCTAGGAACCCAGTTTACCTACTGCTTGCTGAGCTATGTGAAGAAATGTATTTATTACCTCGTCTAACTCAGTCAAACAGAGAACCGTGATGGTTCTTCAGATCTCCGGGTATTCATGTAACTCAGACATTGAAAGATCATCCTCTAAAATCTGGATGTTTTCCTTTACCCAATGCAGTTATCCAAGTAAATAGCCATGAGATCCTCTTGGAGGATGTGTGGAGGTACCATTTGCATGTGTTTCTGGAATGGTCCTTCCTCCTGGAGATCTGGAGTAAAAAGGAGTTTGATCTTCCAAATCTAAAAATGAGCTAAGGTCTTGAATCTGGGCAGATAAGTATAACTTTTTAGAAGAGTAGAACCAAAAGTCTTATACCTAGTTTCTCCTGACATTATAAGCTAGGTAATACCCTTTTGGACCACCTACTTCTTTGCACTTATGGGCACTGTGTTCTTCTTCTATCTCCATAAGTATCTGTGGCTTAGACAAGCCTAGTCTAGTCTAACCCTGTGAGTCCAATCCCAGTTGCTCATTGCAATAATTGCATCCTACTGGCTTCTGGTGGTTGAGAAAATTTACTAGACCTTTTCACTTTGCAGTGGTATCATGTCTGTTTCTATTCAGTTCAGTTCAGCTCAGTTCAGTTGCTCAGTTATGTCTGACTCTTTGTGACCCCATGAATCACAGCATGCCAGGCCTCCCTGTCTATCACCAACTCCCAGAATTTACCCAAACTCATGTCCATCGAGTTGGTGATGCCATCCAGCCATCTCATCCTCTGTCATCCCCTTCTCCTCCAGCCCCCAATCCCTGCCAGCATCAGGGTCTTTTCCAGTGAGTCAACTTTTCGCATGAGGTGGCCAAAGTATTGGAGTTTCAGCCTCAGCATCAGTCCTTCCAATGAACACCCAGGACTGGTCTCCTTTAGGATGGACTGGTTGGATCTCCTTGTAGTCCAAGGGACTCGCAAGAGTCTTCTCTAGCATCACAGTTCAAAAGCATCAATTATTCTATTAATTGTTGCTAATTCTGTAACAGCCTCTCTTACAGTTAGCCCTGGCTTACTGAGGAGAGGAACTGATGAACATTTTAATAATTCTAGTGCTCTTCTACACGGCGAGTGTTGAATTCCCCAGTGTTTCCCAGGGAATGAAACCACCTGGTGACATTTCCTGCCTTACCTGTTTTAATCCCTCAAGGTGTCCTGCTTTCCCAAGCTTTTGAATCCTCTCTTCTCTCCTCTACAATTGGGTTTTGACATTTTGATTTACCATGTTCATCCTTTTTCCAACTTTCAGAAGTTATCTTTGCAGCCAGTTCATATTGTCCCTGGGATTCTTTACAAGATTTTAAAATGTGTGTCTTCGAGGATATCTCCTAAATAAATAAATTCCCCCATTTCAATCTTATATTCTGTCTCCCTGAATCAAAAAGTCTCAGAATTAAATACTATTTTTATTTCCCCAGCAACTTAAGGTACATACTAATTAGGTCATTGAAGATTGTGTTCCTTTCCTTCATTATGAGGATCAGCAAATTTCCAGCTGGGTTATGCCACAACTAAACATAAATTATATGCCTAGTGTGTACAGCATAGAAGGATGGGGCCAATTGTGAGGGGAAACATATTGTCTCAGAGAACAGATGTCCCTTTCTACATTGTTTGTAGAAAGTCTTGCTCCTAAAAGGTAGAGATGTGCCACCTTTTCAAGTTTCAAGAGTTCAGAGTCTGCTGCTGCTGCTGCTGCTAAGTCACTTCAGTCGTGTCCAACTCTGTGCGACCCCACAGACGGCAGCCCATTGGGCTCTGCTATCCCTGGGATTCTCCAGGCAAGAACACTGGAGTGGGTTGCCATTTCCTTCCCCAATGCATGAAAGTGAAAAGTGAAAGTGAAGTCGCTCAGTCGTGTCTGACTCAGCGACCTTATGGACTGCAGCCCACCAGGCTCCTCCGTCCATGGGAGTTTCCAGGCAAGAGTACTGGAGTGGGATGCCATTGCCTTCTCCGTTCAGAGTCTAGGGTTTCAAAATTTCCTAGGTATCCTAAAGTTGGTTTTCCCGCTAGCATAAATGATTTTCCTTGATAAGGTATTATTAAACTTCTCTAGAGTTTGATTATTCTGACTGAGATATTTCCATATGGTGAATCTCTAGATTGTTGGCAAAGAAAGGAACAAAAAACCAATTGAAATATTTTGCTATAATTTAAATAATCGAGGACTTTAAAAAATTTTATTGGAGTATAGTTGATTCACAATGTTGTGCTAGTTTCATGTGTACAGCAAAGTGATTCAATTATACATATACTCATCCTTTTTCAGATTATTTTCCCATAAAAATTATTACAGAATATTGAGTAGAGTTCCTTGTATTATACAGTAGACCCTTGTTGATTATGTAACATATATAACAGTGTGTTAATCCTGAGCTCCTGATTTATTCTTTCCCCGCAACACATTTCCCATTTGGAAACCATAAGTTTATTTTCAACATCTATAAATGTGTTTCTGTTTTGTAAATAAGTTCATTTGTATCCTCTTGTAAATTAGATTCTATATATAAGCAATGTCATATAGTATTTGTATTTGACTTACTTACTTAGTATGTTAATCTCTAGGTCTATTCTTAATACTGCAAATGACATTATTTGATTTTTTATGGCTGAATAATATCCCACTGTATATGTACAACACATCTTCTTTATCCATTCCTCTGTCAAAGGACACTTAGGTTGCTTCCATGTCTTGACTGCTGTAAACAGTGTTGTAATAAATATTGGGGTGCATGAATCTTTTCTAATTGTAGTTTTCTCCAGATATATATCTAGGAATGGGGCTACTGGATAATATGAAGTCTCTTTTTAGTTTTTTGAGGAGCCTCCATATTGTTTTCCAGAGTAGTTATATCAATCTACATTTTCACCAACAGTGTAGGAGGGTTCCCTCTTCACATCCTCTCCAGCATTTACTGTTTATAGACTTATTATGGCCACTGTGACTAGGGTAAGATATCTCATTGTAGTTTTGATTTGCATTCCTCTGATAATCAGTGATGTTGAGCATCTTTTCATGTGCCTTTTAGCCATCTGTATGTCTTTTTTTGGAGAAGTGTCTATTTAGATCTTCTGCCCATTTTTGATTGGGTTGTTTTTCTTTTTTTTTAATATAGAATTGGATGAGTTTTTATATATTTTGGAGATTAATCTCATCAGTCATTTCATTTACAAATATTTTCACACATTCTATGGATGGCCTTTTTGTTTATGGCTTTGACAAATCTCAAGACATGAAGATGATTTGTTTTTGTTTTTGTTTTTTTGCCCCAAGGATATTTACTATAGCTTTACTTGTAAGAATAAAAGATTGAGATGATACAAATTACCAATTTGTCCTCAAATCCCCATGCTGATTGTTGCCTTCTGAAGTTTCTCATGTTGGTCATTGTCCTTATTAGATTGTGGTGCTCAGAACTGGACACAGTACTCCAA
>SJYT01018608.1:304787-315722 GCA_006410635.1 Cephalophus harveyi
TCCATCTTCTCTGGACCAGTCTCTTTTTTGTCAGAACTTGCCTTTTTGTATGTATCTTTTCTCTATGAAATGTGAGGGAATCAGATCACTGAATACATGTCAAGATGTTAATAGAGGATGCAAGCTTAATGTATTTTTTTGCCATTGGGGTATTTGCAGTTTTACAAGGGGATGCCTCCTAAGCAGCATAATAGATAAGATGTATGTTTTACAACCAGAGAGACCTGGGGTTGAAAGAATCTAAGTTCTACCATTTACTAACTAGATGACCTTGAATAAAGTGATTTAACCTAAGAATCAGTTTGTTCATGTGAACTAGTAGACAAATATATATCTAGTGAGATTGTTGGAAGATTAAATGATGTAATATTTGTAAACCCAGCAATCAAAGATGATTTTTAAAAAGCTAGGTTTAGGATCTACTTTAGAAGCTGGAGACAATTATGAGACTTTTTAGAGAGTTTGTTAGCTGTGTGTCATTCAGTAGCTATTTATCTAGAGCCTATATTGTGCTGTCTAGATCAAGACACTAGTTATATGGTGTCTGCCATAACTTTCCAAGTTGGTAGTGATATAATAGGTTTTAATCAGAACTGCAGGAGGAGAAATCAGGGAGCTTGGCTTCTAACACTGAAGTAAGTGAAAAGTGAACGAAGACTTATTTTTAAAGAGTCTTAGGGGAGACTGTCTCTCCCAGAACTTGTTAGGATCCAGTTAAGGTAAGAAGACAATTAGGCAATGCTTTGAGATAGTGTTGATGATGTCAGAATGGTGTTGATTAAAAGGAGGAGTCCAAAATAATATAATAAAATATTTGACAGACAGAAGCCGGGTTTGACCTAAGATGAGGAATACAGAATGTTAGGAATGAAGAGACAGAAGATATATAAAGAAGGTAAACTCAGAGCTCAAAACTAGGACAGAAATATAAATACAGTTTGACATTCGTATATGACAGGTCAAACTGTATTTATATTCCTTCTAGTTTTGAGCTCTGAATTCCTTCTTTATATATCCTCTGTCTCATTTCTGTGTACTTGCTAAGTCACTTCAGTCATGTCCAATTTTTTGAGACGCTATGGACTGTAGCCCTTATTCTTAACATTCTGTATTTCTCTTCTTAGGTCAAACCCCACTTCTACATAACAGTCAGTGCTAATAATTCTGAATACTAAATCTGTACAATTTATTACAAGAATTAAAGTGAATGGACACTTCTGAGGATGGCATATGGACATTGTCAGCTCCCAGGCAGATCTCAGTTCTTTTTAATGATTGGTTTTCTGCAGTTAGAACAAAAATACCCAGTAGTGGCTATCACTGGACTCTAAGAAATACAGAATTTTTTTCTGGTATGAATGAATGCAGTATATGCCATCATTACTTAGATACAATATACATTTTTTTTCTTTTAAAACCCATAAAAACAAATGTAATTATCCTGTGGATTTTGCTAAAATTATGAACATTCCTGCTTTTGCATTAAAGATAATCATTATTAAAGAATTAACACACTTCCTGGCTTAAAGATGGCCAGAGTACTTTGTTGAGGCAGCTCTGATAAACGATAATCTCATGGGCTCCTCTCACTCAGTATCCATCTTCCTCAATGTTAAGAAGAATTAAAATAGATTTAATAACATTAAAACTAATATTTTCCTATAACACATGTATTGCAGTGTATACAAGGTCAGGGTCTTTTTGGGTCCATGTTAAACTTTTAAGTCAAAGAAAACAGCAAGTAATATATTTAAAGCCTCTTCTCTAAATCTTACATGAGTATGAGTGAAATCATGTGCAAAACATAAAGAATGTACCATCATTCCATATTCCATGCTCTTGATTTGATAGTTTCCAACAATAATACTGAATTATCTCATGAGTTTTCAATATACATATTCAATTATCATTGTCTATATTTATCATTAGTCTATTGATAACTTTTGCTTCAAAGAGCTTCAGTTAGGTTGTTTGCCAATATATCATGGATTTCCACGCTGCTGCTGGTAACTAGCTTCAGTCATGTATGACTATGTGACCCCATAGATGGCAGTCCACCAGGCCTCTGTCCCTGGGATTCTCCAAGCAAGAATACTGGAGCGGGTTGCCATTTCCTTCTCCAATGCATGAAAGTGAAAAGTGAAAATGAATTCGCTCAGTTGTGTCCGACTCTTTGTGACCCCATGGACTGAGAGCCTACCAGGCTCCTCTGTCCATGGGATTTTCCAGGCAAGAGTGCTGGAGAGGGTTGTCATTTCTTTCTCTATGGATTACCATACTTAGATTTTATAACTTTTTTTAAAGTGCCTGCAATAAATCAGTTGTATTTTTTTATTCACACATGACTGCATTGCAAATCAAAGCACTTGGCAGTATTTTAGAATCATGATGAAATCATCATAGGACAAGATATTCATCACCTTATTTGTCAAAGCTGTACCTAAGCCACAGCAAGGAGACAGGGGGCATACACAGAAATGCGTTCATTGAAAATAAACATATTTCATATTAACTAGTTGGAGTTACTAGCATGGATAGTCTAAGATTAAGACTTTAAAGCAGAAATAAAAGTAAACAAATATCATAGCTAAACTTTTACAATTAAAACTTTATGAGTAGATATAGATGTTGGGAGGATATGAGTAGATATAGATGGTGGGAGGAATCAAGACCATCCCCAAGAAAAAGATATGCAAAAAAGCAAAATGGCTGTCTGAGGAGGCCTTAAAATAGCTGTGAAAAGAAGGGAAGTCATTAAGTCGCACAGTCGTGTCCCACTCTTTGTGACCCCATGGAGCCCACCAGCCTCCGCCATCCATGGAATTTTCTAGGCAAGAGTACTGGAGTGGGTTGCCATTTCAGAGAAGTGAAGAGCAAAGGAGAAAATTAAAGATAAACCCATTTGAATGCAGAGTTCCAAACAATAGCAAGGAGAGATAAGAAAGCCTTCTTCAGTGATCAATGCAAAGAAATAGAGGAAAACAGTAGAATGGGAAAGACTAGAGATCTCTTCAAGAAAATTAGAGATACCAAGGGAATATTTTATGCAAAGATGAGGTCAATAAAGGATAGAAATGGTCTGGACCTAACAGAAGCAGAAGATACTAAGAATGGTGGCAAAAATACACAGAAGAACTGTACAAAAAAACCTTCACAACCCAGATAATCACGATGGTGTGATCACTCACCTAGTGCCAGACATCCTGGAATGTGAAGTCAAGTGGGCCTCACGAAGCATCACTATGAACAAAGCTAGTGGAGATGATGGAATTCCAGTTGAGCTATTTCAAATCCTGAAAGATGATGTTGTGAAAGTGCTGCACACAATATATGCCAGCAAATTTGGAAAACTCAGCAGTGGCCCCAAGACTGGAAAAGGTCAGTTTTCATTCCAATCCCAAAGAAAGGAAACGCCAAAGAATGCTCAAACTACTGCACAATTGTAATCATTTCACACGCTAGTAAAGTAATGCTCACAATTCTCCAAGCCAGGCTTCAGCAATACGTAAACCATGAACTTCCAGAAGTTCAAGCTGGTTTTAGAAAAGGCAGAGAAACCAGAGATCAAATTGCCAACATCTTGCTGGATCATGGAGAAAGCAAGAGAGTTCCAGAAAAACATTTATTTCTGATTTATTGACTATGCTAAAGCCTTTGACTGTGTGGAAAATTCTGAAAGAGATGGGAATACCAGACCACCTGACCTGCCTCCTGAGAAATCTGTATGCAGGTCAGGAAGCAACAGTTAGAACTGGACATGGAACAAAAGACTGGTTCCAAATAAGAAAGGGAGTACGGCAAGGCTGTATATTGTCACCCTGCTTATTTAACTTATATGCAGAGTACATCATGAGAAATGCTGGGCTGGAAGAAGCTCCAGCTGGAATCAAGATTGTTAGGAGAAATATCAATAACCTCAGATATGTAGATGACACCACCCTTATGGCAGAAAGCCAAGAGGAACTAAAGAGCCTCTTGATTCAGAAAACTAAGATCATGGCATCTGGTCACATCACTTTATGGCAGATAGATGGGGAAACAGTGGAAACAGTGGCTGACTTTATTTTTGGAGGCTCCAAAATCATTGCAGATGGTGATTGCTCCCATTAAATTAAAAGACACTTATTCCCTGAAAGGAAAGTTATGATCAATCTAGCCAGCATATTCAAAAGTAGAGATATTACTTTGCCAACAAAGGTATGTCAAGGCTATGGTTTTTTCCAGTAGTCATGTATGGATGTGAGAGTTGGATTATAAAGAAAGCTGAGCACTGAATAATTGATATTTTTGAACTGTGGTGTTGGAGGAGACTCTTGAGAGTCCCTTGGAGTGCAAGGAGGTCCAGCCAGTCAATCCTAAATAAAATCAGTCCTGAATATTCATTGCAAGGACTGATATTGAAGCTGAAACTCCAATACTTTGGCCACCTGATTCGAAGAACCGACTCAATGGTACAAAGACCTTGATACTAGGAAAAACTGAAGGGAGGAAGAGAAGGGGATGATAGAGGAAGAGATGGCTGGATGGCATCACTGATACAATGGAGATGAGTTTGTGTAGGCTCTGGGAGTTGGTAATGAACAGGGAAGCCTGGTGTGCTGCAGTCCATGGGGTTGCACAGAGTTGGACAGGACTGAGTGACTGAATTCAACTGAACTGAGGAGAGAGCTGATAATCTTCTTTATATTCCTTCAAAAAACACTCATGTCTAAGGAGTCTCTGGCATTCTCTTACTCTCCTAGGAGTAACGGTGGTACATGTACCATTTTTTAAAAAATAGTATTATGAGATAATAGAAAACATTTACATTTAAAACACATGCAGTTTATAATAATTGTCATCTTTTTAATTTTTATGTGGATTTCAATATTTCTTAGAAACAGCCATGCCAGAAACTTATACAGTATAGAAGATGGTGGAAATATACTTTTAATACAAAACCTAGAATTTTAGTCCTGGATGTCCTGGATGCTGGTAGCCCAAATCAAAGGGAGTTATCCCCATCCTAGAGAAGAGAAAACTGCCAAATCTCAATAATGTGGTCTAACTAACAGTATTTTAGTTATAATCAAGGTTTTTCTTTTATTGTATGTAGAAACAATGAGAGTAACATTACTGTAAATAAGATTTAAACTAGTTTTCTGTTGAAAAATACCAGAATGTGTATAAATACGTGTAAAGCTTGATATATTTATGTATATGCTTGCAAAGCATATAACATAAGCAGTGAAGTCTAGATTTAATCTATCCTTCCCATTTGTTCTATTCTTAATACCTGTAGCATTTATACGTATAGATAGATTGATGAAGAGATTGTATAAATCATATGTAGGTTAAGTTAAGTGAGTCAATGTTGCTCATTTGTGTCCAACTTTTTGTGATCCCAAGGACTGTAGCCCACCAGACTCCTCTGTCCATGGTATTCCCCAGGCAAGAATACTGGAGTGGGTAGCCATTCCCTTCTCCAGGAGATCTTCCCAACCCAGGGATCTAACTTGGGTCTTCTGCATTGCAGGCAGATTCTTTACTATCTGAGCTCCCAGAGAGGCCCAAGTTATGGAAACCAAGAGTTTAATAAGAAATTAGTCTACCCTCAAATTGCTCACTCTCTAGGGTAGGTTAAAAACATTAGCATGATAAAACATGGCATGTTCTTTGTCACTTATATACATATTTTCTTCTTATTTATTTATGTGATTTAGCCTATTATAAAAAAAAAAGAATCAACGTTCTAGTTTATTTTCCCTATATCTTATTCAAGCAATTACTATTTAATGAGTTCCTGCCATGTACTCTGTAGCAAAAAACAAAAAATCTGTTATCAATTTACATAATGGTTGCAGCCCTGGCAAATTCAGTGTCTATGAAAACTGTACCAAAATATCTTCTACTTACATGTAAAACAGCATTTTTTTTAATGCTGGTCTGGAAGATGTCCTGGGTATTTGGCAGGTATTTAAATATTATGTGGGACTTAGAACAAATCTTTAATTTCGAGAAAGGTTCCATAGCTTGAAATTTTCTAGCTTCTCTCTACACAGTCAATGAAATCAAGCAATGTCCCCCAAAATATCCATACAAATTTCTGAAGTGTGTGTTATAAGGCAGTTTCCAGCCGAGGCCCACTGTGCTGTAAAATATCTACTCCTTTTCTCATCATGATGGCTGTTTATGTTCTGTAGACACATTTTACTAGAAAATATTCCTAATCAGAGCATCAGGTCTGCTAATTCACCTCAAGGTTTCACCATCCCAAAAAAAAAAAAGGAAGCTCCTGCTGGTGATATTAGACATCTCAGATAATCAGTGGTTTCTCGGGACCCAGCTAAGTATAAGTTCAGAGATTTTTCACCTGCAAACTTTCCCTCTGTATGTGTTCAATTCACTTTAAGTTTGAAATTTGGGGCTATTTCAAAGTTTGAGGTGAAACCAAATATAGGTTACTTTCAGGAAAAACTTTATTCTTGTAAATAATGCATAAGCTTTATTTACTCTCCCCGCATGCACCATCCATACACACACCAACATCCTTCACCACAGAAGTAAACAAAAGTGCCTCTAATTTTCTGAGAATGTGTAAGACAACCTTGTCTCTTGTTGTCAGAAGCAAGTAGTATTGTAGGGTGTTGGGGTAGATCAGATTTACCACTATGTATACTTGTATATATAATTAAAAAGTTAATATAGAAGAAATTAGGATTATATCAAAATTTCTGTAACTACTTGGTAGGACATTAGCAGTTCTGTGCAATGTCTTCATCTTTTCAGAAGACAATCAGAGCACTATGACATGGTTTCGCTCTAAAATTTCGAATACATTTACGATTACACATACAGTGAATTTTTACACCACTGGAGATTCATATCCATAATTTAAGCATTCTTAGTAATTTAGTAATTTAGGATGTTTGAAGTTAAACATATTTTCATAAACTAGAAGATCATAAAATACAGGTTAGGTCATATGTCATTAATATTTTACTTAACCTATAGACGAAGATGTTTAGAGGTCAAACATAATTTCTAAACAGAACTGCTCATCCCCAACATATAACTTGTTAATAATGGAAATTAAAGGTCATGATTTTCTGAAGGAAGATCATTCTTTTTGCAGAACTTAAAGCTAAAATTTATTTAATGTATCTTGTTTTTTTGTTATTCTGCTGAAAAAATAATATATTGGTTCAAGGCATATATCCATGAAATTACTTTCTTGAAAGAAAGCAGTAAAGTCATGTTCAGCTCTTTGCAACCCCATGGGCTGTAGCTTGCCAGGCTCTTCTGTTCATAGAATTCTCCAGGCAAGAATACTGGAGTAGGCTGCCATTTCCTTCTCCAGGCGATCTTCCTGACCCAGGGATTGAACCCAGGTCTCCTGTACTGCAGGCAGACTGTTTACTGTCTGAGCCACCAGGGAAGCCCCTGTTAAAAAGCAAAGTTATCTTCTAAATAATTACAAGGCAATTGTATATCTATTGTATTCTGCTAGTAAACCACCTCACCAATTCTTAGTATGCTTGGTAAGTCTTTATTAAATTGAGTAGAGATGTGGAATTAAATTTGATTTATGCTCAGAATAACTTTGTTTTTTTATAAAAATCATTTTATATCTTAGCAAGTATTTGACTTATAGTATTGAACATAGTATGTTAGATTTATATTTAATATATTTAATTTAAGGTGAAATAGTATGTTAAACATCCAATGTAAACATAATAAAACAAAATAGTAAAACTATTCATATAATTGCTGATTTTTAAACTGAAATCCACTTAAAATCAATAATACATAATCAAAATTACCCCAATAATTCTGGAAATATAAAATTGCCTAAGATTACTTATTTTCCTAAAATCAATGCATTGCACTTAAAATAAATTCATGTTGTGGCAACCTGCAAAAAGATAAAATGTTTTTCTTTTCTAATTTTTGTGTATAAGAGACAGATGTTAAACATCCAATGTAAACATAATAAAACAAAATAGTAAAACTATTCATATAATTGCTGATTTTTAAACTGAAATCCACTTAAAATCAATAATACATAATCAAAATTACCCCAATAATTCTGGAAATATAAAATTGCCTAAGATTACTTATTTTCCTAAAATCAATGCATTGCACTTAAAATAAATTCATGTTGTGGCAACCTGCAAAAAGATAAAATGTTTTTCTTTTCTAATTTCTGTTTCCATTCATTTTATTTAGAATGATCAAAATAGCTCATCACTTGAGAGATCAGTGTCTCTCTTCTAGTGGTGCTTATTAACATTTGTATAACATAGGAGCTGAAAATGCAAGAGAATTTAAATCTCAACTCCAGCTGTGGAACCTGAGCAAGTTACTTAAACTCTGTGGGGTTCTGTTTTATCCCCTGCTGTCATGGATGTGGGTTTTATCAATAGATATCAAAAACATATCTTGTGCTTCAGACACTAGAGATATTACCAAATTCTACTGAAATTACCAACAGAAAAAAATAGAAAAATGTGGAAAACTGGCACTAAATAGACCCCCCAAAAGAGAAAATTTGCTTATAGTATAGGGCTAAAGTAGAGTGTCATCATTTTCAGTCTTGACTAGCAAGGTGTGCTTAGGGAAGCTCAGAGATTTTGCCCCTCTGTGCATGTCCATGAATAAACATGGAAACAGTCCAAGTGTTGATTTGGTTTTACAAATAAATTTTAGCAAATAGATGAATTTGCAAATAGGTAATCTGTGATTAATGAAGATCCATTATTATTTCGTAGGAACACAAGGCTTAAGATATATATATATGTCTGCTGCTGCTGCTGCTAAGTCACTTCAGTCGTGTCCGACTCTGTGCGACCCCATAGACGGCAGCCCACCAGGCTCCCCCATCCCTGGGATTCTCCAGGCAAGAACACTGGAGTGGGTTGCCATTTCCTTCTCCAATGCATGAAAGTGA
Source organism: Cephalophus harveyi (assembly GCA_006410635.1). Taxonomy (NCBI): domain Eukaryota; kingdom Metazoa; phylum Chordata; class Mammalia; order Artiodactyla; family Bovidae; genus Cephalophus; species Cephalophus harveyi. The sequence goes on from SJYT01018608.1 coordinate 313,717, forward strand.
AAAGTCAAAGTGAAGTCACTCAGTCGTGTCCGACTCTTAGCGACCGCATGGACTGCAGCCTACCAGGCTCCTCCATCCATGGGATTTTCCAGGCAAGAGTACTGGAGTGGGGTGCCATTGCCTTCTCCGATATATATGTATAAGTAACCCTAATCTAAATTATAAGAAATCACAAAAATAACTGGAAAGATTTCTCTTAGTATTATTTCATCTACTATCTACACTTACTAATTTTCTAGTTCGTGGTTCAATTCAGTTCAGTTCAGTAGCTCAGTTGTGTCTAACTCTTTGCTACCCTATAGACTGCAGCACGCCAGGCCTCCCTGTTCATCACCAATTCCTGGAGTTTACTCAAACTCATGTTCATTGAATCGGTGATGCCATCCAACCATCTCATCCTCTGTCATTCCCTTCTCCTCCTGTTTTCAATCTTTCCCAGCATCAGAGTCTTTTCAAATGAGTCAGCTCTTCACATCAGGTGGCCAAAGTATTGGAGTTTCAGCTTCAACATCAGTCCTTCCAATGAACACCCAGGACTGATTTCATTTAGGATGGACTGGTTGGATCTCCTTGCAGTCCAAGGGACTCTCAAGAGTCTTCTCCAACACCACAGTTCAAAAGCATCAATTCTTCAGTGCTCAGCTTTCTTTATAGCCTAACTCTCACATTTCATGGCTACTGGAAAACCATAGCTTTGACTAGATGGACCTTTGTTGGTAAAGTAATGTCCTTGTTTTTTAATATGCTGCCTAGGTTGGTCATAACTTTCCTTCCAAGGAATAAGTGGCTTTTAATTTCACGGCTGCATTCACCATCTGCAGTGATTTTGCTGCTGTTGCTGCTAAGTCGCATCAGTCGTGTCTGACTCTGTGCAACCCCATTGACGGCAGCCCACCAGGCTCCCCTGTCCCTGGGATTCTCCAGGCAAGAACACTGGAGTGCAGTGATTTTGGAGCCCCCCAAAATCACTATTTGCCATGAAGTGATGGGATCAAATGCCATGATCTTAGTTTTCTGAATGCTGAGCTTTACACCAACTCTTTCACTCTCTTCTTTCACTTTCATTGTGATCACAATAAACTGGAAAATTCTGAAAGAGATGAGAATACCAGACAACCTGACCTGCCTCTTGAGAAATGTGTATGCAGGTCAGGAGGCTACAGTTAGAACTGGATGTGGAATAACAGACTGGTTCCAAATATGAAGAGGAGTATGGCAAGGCTGTATATTGTCAACCTGCTTATTTAACTTATATGCAGAGTACATCATGAGAAATGCCATGCTGGATGAAGCACAAGCTGAAATCAAGACTGCTGGGAGAAATATCAATTACTTCAGATATGCCGATGACACCACCCTTATGGCAGAAAGTGAAGAGGAACTAAAGAACCTCTTGATGAAAGTGAAAGAGAAGAGTGAAAGAGTTGGCTTAAGGCTAAACATTCAGAAAAATAGTTTATGGTAGTAAGTCCCAATTCTGAGATTTAGTTCTCTACAGACTCCACTGTTCTGGAGGCAAAGTTCATTGAAAACAGTACTACATTCATATCTTTTAACTGAAGATGCAACGAAGAACATTATAAACTTCACTAGCTGCTGCTCTGCTTAGTTGCTTCAGTCATGTCCAACTCCATGTGACCCTATGGACTGTAGCCCTCCATGCTCCTCTGTACCTGAGATTCTCTAGGCAAGAGTGCTAGAGTGGGCTGCCATGCCCTCCTCCAGGCGATCTTCCCCACCCAGGGATGGAACCTGGGTATCCTGAATTACAGGCAGATTCTTTAATACTGAGCCACCAGCGAAGCCCCAGTCATCACTACAGGGCCCCTTCAGTTCAGTTCAGTTCAGTTCAGTTCAGTTCAGTCGCTCAGTTGTGTCCGACTCTTTGCGACCCCATGAATCGGAGCACACCAGGCCTCCCTGTTCATCACCATCTCTCAGAGTTCACTCAGACTCACATCCATCGAGTCCGTGATGCCATCCAGCCATCTCATCCTCAGTCGTCC
>SJYT01018608.1:316514-328305 GCA_006410635.1 Cephalophus harveyi
ACGTTCACCCTTGTCATCTCTTGTTTGACCACTTCCAATTTGCCTTGATTCATGGACCTGACATTCCAGGTTCCTATGCAGTATTGCTCTTTACAGCATCGGATCTTGCTTCTATCACCAGTCACATGCACAACTGGGTATTGTTTTCGCTTTGGCTCCATCCCTTCATTCTTTCTGGACTTATTGCTCCACTGATCTCCAGTAGCATATTGGGCACCTAATGACCTGGGGAGTTCCTCTTTTGATATCCTATCATTTTGCCTGTTCATACTGTTCATGGGGTTCTCAAGGCAAGAATACTGAAGTGGCTTGCCATTCCCTTCTCCAGTGGACCACGTTCTGTCAGCCCTCTCCACCATGACCCGCCCGTCTTGGGTTGCCCTGCAGGCATGGCTTGGTTTCATTGAGTTAGACAAGGCTGTGGTCCTAGTGTGATTAGATTGACTAGTTTTCTGTGAGTATGGTTTCAGTATGTCTGCCCTCTGATGCCCTCTTGCACCACCTATCATCTTACTTGGGTTTCTCTTACCTTGGGTGTGGGGTATTTCTTCACGGCTACTTCAGCAAAGCACAGCCGCTGCTCCTTACCTTGGACGAGGGGCATCTCCTTACCGCCGCCGTTCCTGACAGGGCCCCTTAGACCATTATATATACCCATTTGAATGCAGACTTCCAAAGAATAGCAAGAAGAGATAAGAAAGCTTGGCTCAGTGATCAGTTCAAAGAAGTAGAGGAAAACAATAGAATGGGAAAGAGTGCTTCAAGAAAATTACAGATACCAAGGGGATATTTCATGCAATGATTGGTTCAGAAGGGACAGAAATGGTATTGCCATAACAGAAGCATAAGATATCAAGAAGAGGTGGCAAGAATACACAGAAGAACTATACAAAAAAGATCTTCACAACCCAGAAAAACACAATGGTATGATCACTCACCTAGAGCCAGACATCCTGCAATGCAAAGTCAAGTGGGCCTTTGGAGCATCACTATGAACAAAGCTAGTGGAGATGATGGAATTCCAGTTGAGCTATTTCAAACCCTAAAAGATGATGCTGTAAAAGTGCTTCACTCAATATGCCAGCAAATTTGGAAAACTCAGCAGTGGCCACGGAACTGGAAAAGTTGTTTTCATTCCAATCCCAAAGAAAGGAAATGCCAAAGAATGTTGAAAGTACTGCACAATTGCACTCATCTCACATGCTAGCAAAGTAATGCTCAAAATTCTCCAAGCAAGGCTTCAGCAGCATCTGAACCATGAATTTCCAGATGTTCAAGCTGGTTTTAGAAAAGGCAGAGAAACCAGAGATCAAATTGACAACATCCGCTGGATCATTGAAAAAGCAAGAGAGTTCCAGAATTTCTCCTTCATTGTCTATGCCAAAACATTTGACTGTGTAGATCACAACAAACTGTGGAAAATTCTGAAAGAGATGGAGATACCAGACCACTCGACCTGCCTCTTGAGAAATCTGTAGGCAGGTCAGGAAGCAATAGTTAGAATGGACGTGGAACAATAGACTGGTTCCAAATAGGAAAAGGACTAAGTCAAGGCTGTATATTGTCACCACATCACAAGAAATGAGGGCTGAATGAAGCATAAGCTGGAATCAAGATTGCCAGGAGAAATATAAATAACCTCAGATATGCAGATGATACCACCCTTATGGCAGACAGAAAAGAAGAACTAAAGAGCCTCTTGATGGAAGTGAAAGGGGAAAATGAAAGAGTTGGCTTAAGCTCAACATTCAAAAAACAAAAATCATGGCATTTGGTCCCATCATTTCATGGCAAATAGATGGTGAAACAATGGAAACAGTGAGAAACTTTATTTATTTTTTTAGCTCCAAAATCACTGCAGATGGTGCCTACAGCCATGAAATTAAAGACACTTACTCCTTGGAAAAAAATGTTTTCACCAACCTAGATAGCATATTAAAAAGCAGAGGCATTATATTGCCAACAAAGTTCCATGTAGTCAAGGATATGGTTTTTCTAGTAGTCATGTATGGATGTGACAGTTGGATTATAAAGAAAGCTAAGCACCGAAGAATTGATACTTTTGAGCTGTATTGTTGGGGAAGATTCTTGAGAGTCACTTGGACTGAAGGAGATCCAACCAGTCCTTCCTAAAGGAAATCAGTCCTGAATATTCATTGGAAGGATTGATGTTGAAGCTGAAACTCCAATACTTTTGCCATCTGATGCGAAGAGCTGATTCATTTGAAAAGACCCTGATGCTGGGAAAGATTGAAGGTTGGAGGAGAAGGGGATAACAGAAGATGAGATGGTTAGAAGGCATTAACGATTCAATGGGCATGAGTTTGAGTAAACTCTGGGAAATGGTGATGGACAGGGAGGCCTGGCCTGCTGCAGTCCATGGGGTCACAAAGAGTCAGACATGACTCAGTGACTGAATTGAACTGAACTGAGGTAAACCATTATAAATTGGCCAAAGTTTCTCTGAGGCTTTGGAAAAAAAATTAATGTTGATATTGCCTCCTTCTGAGGATATTTTGCATTCCTTGCGAGCTGAGCATAACCAGACCTGTGATAGCACAGAATCTCTTTCACCTTCAAGTCTGGGGTGTTCCTTCAACAAAAACAGCTCATTTTCTTATGGAATAATTTCCAAGGGACTCTCTGTCTGTTATTGCCAAGTATTTCATGTGTGCTTATTTGTGTCTGAATCTTTGTGATTCCATGGACTGTAGTCCACCAGCCTCCCCCCGTGGGATTCTCCAGGCAAGAATCTGGAGTGAATAGTCTTTCCTTCTCCAGGGGATCTTCCTGGCCCAGGGATCAAGCCTGGATCTCCTGCATTGCAGGTGGATTCTTTACTGTCTGAGTCACCAAAGAAGCCCCTAAACTACTTCTGTAAATATTTTCTCTTTGACATGTGAATGAATTAGATCTATTGTTTAGTATTTTGAGATTTCCTTATTATCTTACTGTTGATTAATAATTTAATTTCACTGTAGCTAGAGAAAACATTTTGTATGATTTCAATTCTTGTAAATTTTTCGAGGTTGTTTTATGGCCCAGGATACAGTAAGTCATATTTTAAATTTGTCAATACTTGAATGCATCTTCTACTCCTTTTCATGGAGGGTTCTGTGAATTTTGATTGGATCCTGGTGATGAAATGTGTCCTTGAGATCTTCTATATAATTACTGAATTTGTCTCTAGCTCTCCTATCAATGGTTTTGAAAGGACTATGAAAATCTGTAACTTTAACCAAATTTGGACATCTGTATTTCTCCTTTCAGTTCAATCAGATTTTGCTCTGCATATTTTTCATCTCTATGACAGTCCATGCACACATTTAGACTTCCCCATTTTTCTCATGGATTGACACTTTTTACACGATGTAATCTCTCTCCTCACTCAGTGACTTTCTTTGCTCTGAAGCCGAATTTATTTGCTATTAAGATAACCACTTTGGCTTCCCTTTGATTAACGTGTTCTTTGGAAGGAATGGGCTTCTCTGGTGGTGCAGAGGTTAAAGCGTCTGCCTGCAATGTGGGAGACCTGGGTTCAATCCCTGGGTTGGGAAGATCCCCTGGAGAAGGAAATGGCAACCCACTCCTGTATTCTTGCCTGGAGAATCCCATGGATGGAGGAGCTTGGTGGGCTACAGTCCATGGGTCGCAAAGAGTCGGACACGACTGAGCGACTTCACTTTCACTTTCACTTTGGAAGGAATAATGTTAAAACTTAAACTCCAATACTTTGGCCACCTCATGCAAAGAGTTGACTCGTTGGAAAAGACTCTGATGCTGGGAGGGATTGGGGGCAGGAGGAGAAGGGGACAACAGAAGATGAGATGGTTGGATGGCATCAGCCACTCGATGGACATGAGTTTGGGTGAACTCTGGGAGTTGGTGATGGACAGAGAGGCCTGGCGTGCTGCAGTTCATGGGGTCGCAAAGAGTCAGACACGACTGAGCAACTGAACTGAACTGATGTGTTTTCAAGTTGTTCCCTGCTGTATCTCTTCTGAAGTTGTTAACTTCTATATTTGTTAGGATTATATTAATTAATGGAGCAGGAAGCAAGAAAAAATAATCTTAAAAACTAGGTATACTTTGACTCAGAAGACGGACAATCCAGAGTGATGACTGACTCTACAACTGGTCAGTGTTGCACCTTCAAGGATCCAGCTCTTCTCGTAGTTTTATGTTGTCATCCACAGCACTGGCTATGTACTAAGTCTCATTCTCCTCATAATTATGGGATGTTTACTGGGTTGAAACAGGCCTAAATTTCTCATTCATGGTTTTTAAGACTATGTGTCTTAGTCCATTTAGACTGCTATAACAAAATTTTGTAAACTGGGTGGATTATCAACAGAAACTTATTTCTCATAGTTCTGGAGGTTGGAAATCCAAGATCAAGATGGACATATTTGGTGTCTGATGAAGTCTACTTACTGGTTCATACATGTATGGCAACTTCTTGGTGTGTCCTCACATGGTAGAAGGGGAAACAGTTTTCTTGAGCTTTTTTTATAATGACATCATCCTAATGCCCTAAATCATCTTCCGAAGACTTTACCTCCTAATAATGACCTTAAAGGGTAATATTTTATCTGGTGAATTTTAGAAGTGCATAAATATTCAGACCATAGAATTATTAATTCTTTGGGTACTGAGGAAAGTTTCTTATATCTCATTAACTGTATTGGACTATGTATCTATTCCTGGGCCAGCCTCTGCTTACTGAAGAATATCATTAAAGAATAATATTAGGCCCACAGTCTTCACAAAACATAAAACAGGACAGAAAACAAGAAAACAAAAGCTTATCAAAAGATATTAGAGTCAGATATTATAAATGTCCCTCAGTAATCAAAGTCCAAACAGATACTTTGGCCACCTGATGTGAAGAGCCAACTTACTGAAAAAGATCCTGATGCTGGAAAGACTGAGGGCGGGAGAACAAGGGGACAACAGAGGATGATATGGTTGTATGGCATCACTGACTCAATGGACATCAGTTTGAGCAAACTCTGGAAAATGGTGAAGGACAGGGAAGCCTGGCATGCTGCAGACCCTGGGGTCACAAAGAGTCAGACATGACTGAGCAAATGAACAACAGGATGGTGTGAATTTATTTATTTATTTATTATTTTTTTAATTTTATTTATTTTTTAATTGAAGGATAATTGCTTTACAGAATTTTGTTGTTTTCTGTCAAACATTAACATGAATCAGACATGGTATAAATATGTCCCTTCCCTCTTTTTTTAAAAAAAAATTTATTTTTACTTTATTTTACTTTACAATACTGTATTGATTTTGCCATACATTGACATGAATCCACCACGGGTGTATATGAGCTCCCAATCCTGAATCCTCTTCCCACCTCCCACTCCATATCCTCTCTCTGGATCATCCCCATGTACCAACCCCAAGCATCCTGTATCCTGGTATGAATTTAGAGAATCATCTACAGTATTCAGTTCCACTAGCTCAAATCCTAGAACTGGTTAAAGTGATATGTTGAGCTTTCTTCTATCTTTGAGAAACAATATATATTGCCCAGATAAAACTGCTCAGTTTTACCAATTCAGCATAATGTCAGTGATCAAAGATTTTTTGTGAAAATTAAAATTATTTTAACTATTTAAATGGTGATGATATTTACATAAGAAATACAGTATTACAGTAGACTGTATATTATAGTAGAGTGGAGGAGATATAATCTCTGACCTTTACCCATAAAACTATGCAAACTAAATTTGAAAACAAAGCTGCTTTTCTGCAAAAGTGATAGAATTAACTTCAGAATGCTGCTGCTGCTACTAAGCCACGTCAGTCATGTCCGACTCTGTGTGACCCCATAGACAGCAGCCCACCAGGCTCCCATCCCTGGGATTTCCCAGGCAAGAGTACTGGAATGGGTTGCCATTGCCTTCTCCAAACTTCAGAATACTTCTTGGCTAAAAATATAGCTGATTGAATGAATATCAATGTAGAAGGAAATGGCTATCTACTCCAGTGTTTTTGCCTGGAAAATCCCATGGACAAAGGAACCTGGTGGGCTACACTCTGTGGCGTAGCAAAGAGAGGGACATGACTGAGTGACTGAGCAGGCAGCATGAATGGACACCAAAAACAAAAAGCCAAATGATTTTATGTTCTTACTTGAATATGCACTTCTTTAGAGCTTTGTTCCTCTATAATTATATTACTGATTATATACAAATTGGAGACTCTTTCTTACCTTGTCTTTATTTATCACTATGGAGTGGTGGTGTTTCAGACTGTTGTAGCAAGTGAATGATGGTGCTATGAGATGAAGGAAAAGCTTGGGTATTCTGGATACAAAAGAAAAAGAAGAACTGAAAGAGAGCAGAAAGACAATGCACTATGTTAAAAAGAGAGTTAAAAACTCAAGGAGGTTGCACAAAACTTAAAAGCCAAAATTTTATCATGTGGCTATTATGGTATTATAGCCATTGTCCTATTTTGAGTGACAATGACTATAACATTTAATATAGTCTCTTTAGTTTGATTGTTCTTTCTAAATATGTATAATGTCTTCCAAATCTATGTTTTGAATATTTTGAGTATCAAGTGATAGATGGCAAAATTATTACACAGGAAATATGTACTCATTTTCTAAAAAAAAAAAAAAAAAAAAAGAGTAAATTTTGTTTAGTTATAATTCTCTGCTTTTGATAGCACTGTGATTGATTTGATATGGACACTGATCAATTGACTATCCCTTAGAGAGATGAAAGGGCTTCCTTGGTGGCTCAGCTAGTAAAGAATCTGCCTGCAGTGCAGGCGACCTTTGTTCAATTCCTGAGCTGGAAGAGGAATGGCAATCACTCTAATATTCTTGCCTGGAGAATCCCCATGGAAAAAGGAACCTAGAGAGCCTCAGTCCATAACATTGCAAAGAGCTGGACACAACTGAGTGACTAAGCACAGACAGTTGAAAAAAGTAAACTTGTAAGGTCAATGATTTGATTACTATTCAAGGAAATGTAAAACAACTTACAATCCAGTAGTTTTCAGCATGTGATCTCACAATAATTCTCCAAAAACTAAGACCAATTACATTTTAAAATTTTGGTATTAAGATATGAAAGAGTGTAATGCCTTGAAAACTGTCTCAACCAGGTTTAAAAAATGAAGAAAAAAAACCTGAATTTGAGAGTGGCCTTGTAATTTCCAATACAAAGGCAAATAATAATTAAAATTAAGCTCAATGCCTATATCAGTATCAGAGGAAGTAGACTTCAGAGCAAACAGACAGTAAGATTATTACAAGATAAAACAATCAATTCTCTAAAGAGATGTATCTAAAGGTGAGAGGGGGATTCAGGATTGGGAGCTCATATACACCCATGGCAAATTCATGTCAATGTATGGCAAAACCAATACGGTATTGTAAAGTAAAATAAAGTAAAAATAAAATATAAATAAATAAATAAATAAATTCAGTTCAGTTCAGTTCAGTCGCTCAGTCGTGTCCGACTCTTTGCGACCCCATGAATCGCAGCACGCCAGGCCTCCCTGTTCATCACCATCTCCCGGAGTTCACTCAGACTCACATCCATCGAGTCAGTAATGCCATCCAGCCATCTCATCCTCGGTCATCCCCTTCTCCTCCTGCCCCCAATCCCTCCCAGCATCAGAGTCTTTTCCAATAAGTCAGCTCTTCGCATGAGGTGGCCAAAGTACTGGAATTTCAGCTTTAGCATCATTCCTTCCAAAGAAATCCCAGGGTTGATCTCCTTCAGAATGGACTGGTTGGATCTCCTTACAGTCCAAGGGACTCTCAAGAGTGTTCTCCAACACCACAGTTCAAAGGCATCAATTCTTCGGCGCTCAGCCTTCTTCACAGTCCAACTCTCACATCCATACATGACCACAGGAAAAACCATAGCCTTGACTAGACGGACCTTAGTCAGCAAAGTAAAGTCTCTGCTTTTGAAAATTCTATCTAGGTTGGACAGGATCTCCTGCATTGCAGTAAAATTATTTATTGTCTGAGCCATCATCTAACTAATATATAGTTACCTATATACTATGAATCTAAATAATTTGTCATATATGTGACTTGCAAATACTTTATCTCAGGTTTGCATATTGTTTTTTAATCTACTTGGCATATTCTTTTTAAGAACAAAACCTTTTAGTTCTAAGTAAGTCAGTTAATATATTTTTAAAATTTTATTGATCATGACTTTGGGGTCATGAGTAAGCATATTTTTCTTTTTTACCTTGTCTTAGGTAGCAATTTTTTTTCCTATACTTCTAAATTTTTGCTTTGTTTTATGTTTAAGTCTGTTATGCATTTGGGTAAACTTTGCTTTTTTGCTTTTTTAAAAATTTATTTATCTTTTTTATGAGACTTTTTTTATGTGCTTACTTGGTGGTGCAGTGGTAAAGAATCACCTGCCAATGCAGGAGATGGGGTTCAATCCCTGGTTCAGGAAGATCCCCTAGAGAAGAAAATAGCAACAATCTCTAGTATTCTTGCTTTGGAAAGCCCATGGACAGAGGAGCCTGGCTTACTACAGTACATGGGGTTGAAAAAAAGCTGGGCATGATGTAGCATCTAAAGAACAACAAATAACTTATGAAAAATTTTGTGATAGTTTTAGGTAGAAAGCAATGGAGCTCAGCCATACTTATACATGTATCCAGTCTCCTCCAAATTCCCCTTTTGTCTGGGCTGTTATATGACAGTGTTACATTACAACACTTTTACTTGAGCAGTGTTCCTTGTGCTATACTAGTTCCTTGTTGGTTATCCATTTTGAATATGACAGGGTGTACTTGTCCATCCTAAACTCCTTAACTATACCTCCCCCACTTCTTCCCCCAGGCAACCAGAAGATTGTTCTTGTAAGTCTGTGAGTCTGTTTCTGTTTTGTGAATGTGTTCATTTGTTTCATGTCTTTTTAGATTCTATATGTAAGAGATGTAATAATATATTCCTCGTTCTCTGACTTACTTCATTCAGTATGACAATCTCTAGGTCCAACGATGTTGCTGCAAATGGCATTATTCTTACTGATGGCTATGTAATATTCCATTGAATACATATATCACAACTGCTTTATCCATTCCTCTGTTGATATAATTTAGGTTTCTTCCATGTCTTGGCTACTGTACACAGTGTTGCAATGAACATCGGGGTACATGTATACTTTGGGGCCATATTTTCTTTCAGATATATGCCCAGGTACAGGATTGTTGGTCATAAAGTAGTTCTATTTTTAGTTTTTTAAGAAACTACCATACCGTTCTCCATAGTGGCTGTACCAATTTATATTCCCACCAACAGTGTAGGAGGGTTCCCTTCTCTGCCTACCCTCTCCAGCATTTATTGTTTGTGATTATTTTGATGATAGCCATTTTGACTGGTGTGAGATGATATCTCACTCTAGTTTTGATTTGCATTTCTCTTATAACTAGCAATTAGTGATGTTGAACATCTTTTTCATGTGCCTTTTGGGAATCTGTATGTCTTCTTTGGATAAATTTTAGGCCTATTTAAGTTCTATTTACATAGATCTTCAGGTCTAAATAGACCTATTTAAAGTCTATTTAGTCCTGCCCATTTTTGGATTGGGCTGTTTGTCTTGATGATGCTGATCTTCATGGACCATTTGTAGATTTTTGGAGACTAATCCATTGTCAGTCACATCATTTGCAAATATTTTCTCCTAATCCGTGAGTTGTCTCTTTCTTTTGCTTATTGTTTCCTTTGCTGTGCAAAATCTTTTTAGTTTAAGTAGGTCCAACTTGTTTATTTTTGTTTTTATTTCCATTATTCTGGAAGGCACATTAAAAAATATCTTGCCACGATTTATGTCAGAAAGTGATTTGCCTATGTTTCCCTCTAGGAATTTGACAGTGTGCAGTCTCACATTTAGGTCTTCAATCCATTATGAGCTGATTTTTTGTGTATTTTGTGAAATAATTATCTAATTTCATTTATACATACCTGCCCAGTTTTCCCAGAACAATTTGTTGAAGAGACTGTCTTTCTAACATTGTGCTGTCTTGCCCTCTTTGTTGAGAAAGTTTTTTCAAGTGAAATTTTGATTGAGTTTGTAATTATCTAATATCATTTATTGATAAGATCATTCCTATTCCATTTATTTGCTTTTTCACATTTGTCTAAACTTAGTTGACTGTTTTTAGGTGGGTCAGTTTCTGACTTCTTGATTCTATTCTTTTAATCATGTGTCCTTTGCCCTCCCAATAGTACACTTTTTTTTTTTTTTTCTAACTTGCTGCTGCTAAGTCACTTCAGTCATGTCTGACTCTGTGCTTATTAAGTCTTAAAATCAGATACTATAATTCTTCCAATTTATCCTTCTTTTTCAAAATTGTTTTGGTTCCTTTGCTTTTTCTTTTAAAATAAGTAACTGAATTATCTACATCTACAAAGAATAGTGTTGGGGTTTTAGTACAAACTGTGCTCTATTGCAAGGAGCAGGATGTAAAAATAAAATATACAGTATGTATTTATTTGTATTAATACAATACATACACTTCAATCTTAAAGTTCATTCATCCTGCTTATCTTTTCTCCCCCTAAGAATTAGACTTTTTCCCCTGAAGAATTAAGAAGAACCTTCTTTTCTCTAGTTTCCTTCCTGAAGACCATGTCTTGTCTTGACCTAGCATCTTTCATAAATTCAAATGCTCTAGTCCTTTCTCTGGAGCACCAAATCCTATTGTTTGATCTCATGTATTAGCTGCTACTGCTGCTGCTGCTGCTAAGTCGCTTCAATCGTGCCCAACTCTGTGCGACTCCATAGATGGTCCGACTCTTAGCGACCCCATAGACTGCAGCCTACCAGGCTCCTCCGCCCATGGGATTTTCCAGGCAGGAGTACTCGAGTGGGTTGCCATTGTGGAGAAGGCAATGGAACCCCACTCCAGTATTCTTGCCTGGAAAATCCCATGGGCGGAGGAGCCTAGAAGGCTGCAGTCCATGGGGTCGATGAGGGTCGGACACCACTGAGTGACTTCACTTTCCCTTTTCACTTTCATGCATTGGAGAAGGAAATGGCAACCCACTCCAGTGTTCTTGCCTGGAGAATCCCAGGGACAGGGGAGCCTGGTGGGCTGCCGTCTATGGGGTCGCACAGAGTCAGACACGACTGAAGCGGCTCAGCAGCAGCAGCAGCAGTATATACATATATTTATATATATATTACTCAGCAACTATGTTACAGAAAAAAAAAAAAAAAAGAATATTGCAGTGGGTTGCCATTTCATTCTCCAGGGGATCTTCATGACCCATGGATTGAACCCACATCTCTGGTTTGGCAGGCTGTTTCTTTACCACAGAGTGATCAGGGAAGCCCTCAACATGCAGTTGGCACGAATTGTTTCCTCCCAGGTTATGAGAGACCTAGTGACAGGAATATTAACTACCTTCCCCCAAAGTCACATATGTCAACAACCCAAATGGTTACCTCCAGATTCTTATCCTTAAATCATGTCAATAATTTTTTCTTGCCTCTAAGTAACTATTTTCCCTTTTATATTTAAATGTCATTATTGACAATTTCAGTGTTTCCAGTGTTTTCAGTGTTTCAGGATTATTATCTGATAATCCTTACTATTGTTAATCTTTATAAGTATTATTATTGCTGTTAGAATGTAAGCATTTTGGCTAATTTTTCTTTCAATTTAAGCTATTTTCGCTCATGTAAAGGAGCAGTAATAGCTTTCAAAAGTAGTAATGTGGGTTCTTTTTTTTTTTTTTCCTTTTATTATTATTATTTTATTATTATTATTTTTTTTT
>SJYT01018614.1:0-40192 GCA_006410635.1 Cephalophus harveyi
GGAGGCCTGGCGTGCTGCGATTCATGGGGTCGCAAAGAGTCAGACACGACTGAGTGACTGAACTGAACTGAACTGATAGATGTTCTTCTTATTTCAGGCATATTTATATGTTGGCTTATAAAGAATCATGTACTTTGGCCCAGATTACATATTCATCTCAGATATAATTCAAACATCAACATTTATTGTACAGAAGGTTAATAATTTCACAGCCAACTGGTATTTGCTGTTGTCACTGAGGCATTAAGGTAATGCTGAATTACTATATTTCATCACTACACTGATCTTCATTTTGGTATATTCCTAATTCTTGCCAGTTTTCATTTCATTTAAATCTAATAGGTTATATCCTTGAGAAAAATCTGAAGTCCGCAGTTTCTTCCATTTCTAAATATAAGTTAGCACAGGATAATTTAGCATGTTTCAAGGCTGCCATAAAATTCATGGTAATAGTTTTATCTCTCAGAAAGTGTCAATTCAATCTTAATAGTAAAAGATATTTACTTTGTCAGGAAAAAAGGATTTGAAAGCAATATGACTAGTTCATAGTTTCTGGAGAAGATAGAAATTTTAATTTACATATATTTTGAGGCAACATTTGTACAGGGATTTAAATGGAAAATGCCATGACCTAGCAAAAGACCCTGATCTTCTGTGTTTTCTTTATTTAATCCCATAATATTGTACTTATCTCACTTTGGATAGATAGAACACACTCTATTACAAGGAGTTGTTTTATATATATATATATATATATATATATGCAAGTTAGTTGTTTCTCATGCATATGGTGACTGCAGCCATCAAATTGAAAGACACTCACTCTTTGGAAGAAAAGTTATGACCAACCTTGATAGCATATTGAAAAGCAGAGACATTACTTTGCCAACAAAGGTCCGTTTAGTCAAGGGTATGGGTTTATATATATATATATATATATATATATATGCAAGTTAGTTGTTTCTCATGCATATGGTGACTGCAGCCATCAAATTGAAAGACACTCACTCTTTGGAAGAAAAGTTATGACCAACCTTGATAGCATATTGAAAAGCAGAGACATTACTTTGCCAACAAAGGTCCGTTTAGTCAAGGGTATGGGTTTTCCAGTGGTCATGTATAGATGCGAGAGTTGGACTGTGAAGAAAGCTGAGCCCTGAAGAAGATTGATGTTTTTGAACAGTGGTGTTGGAGAATACTCTTGAGAGTCCCTTGGACTGCAAGGAGATCCAGTCAGTCCATTCTAAAGGAGATCAGTCCTGGGTGTTCTTTGGAAGGAATGATGCTAAAGCTGAAACTCCAGTACTTTGGCCACCTCGTGTGAAGAGCTGACTCATTGGAAAAGACTCTGATGCTGGGTGGGATTGGGGGCAGGAGGAAAAGGGGATGACAGAGGATGAGATGGCTGGATGCCATCACTGACTTGATGGATGTGAGTTTGAGTGAACTCCAGGAGATGGTGATGGACAGGGAGGCCTAGCGTGCTGTGATTCATGGGGTCAAAAAGAGTCGGACACGACTGAGTGACTGAACTGAACTGAATTTAGTTGTGGCTTTACAACTAAATCATAAGTTCCTTTTATTACGATTTGCAGCAAGATATCTTTGTAAATTCCAGCATGTTACAAAGAGTTTATTTTAAATTTAAGCTCATTATTTCTAGAATATACTGTATAATAGTTACCTGAGATGTGAACGTATCTTCATGTGCTCTCACAGGAACCTTTAGGTGAGTAAGGAAACTCATCAGGTACTTGGATAAGCAAACATTCTTCCAGGAATTTCTACAGTCTGAGCTGACTCATCTCTCTACTCAGGACCTTGTTATCTAGAAGGAAGCCTACATGCAAACACAAAAGGTAGACTTGTGAACACAAATACAAACCACAGGATTAACACGTAGATTTAAGTGTGATGCAATTTAGGAAACAAAAAGAATAGCTGGCCAGAAATAGTTCTATATCCATCAAAGAAAACATTTTTTGTTGGAACTTATATGAAATATTTCACACAAGGGAGCTGACACTTTAGACTTAAAAAATAGTCACAATCTAAAAGTTGAGAGTTGTTTTATTTAGCAGAAATTTCTAGGATTTAAGCCTGGGAGATAGCATCTCGCATCTCTAGTTGCTCCATCTCACATAAGGAGCCATGTAATATAGAAGTTTGCAACAAAAGGCAGGTAATCTGAATATTTTATATGTGTATATATATATATCTTAACAAAAAGCAGGCAATCTGAATATTTTATATATATATATATATAGTGAATTAAAGAAAATCAGGTATCCCAAGTTAAGAAATTTAGCACTTTTCTATGTATGGGAATATGCAGTAGTCTAGGCTTACTGAAATCATTCCTTTCATATGCTTCTCAGCTATCTGGGGCCAGTATCCTGTTTCTCACATCCTGAGCTCCCTTTGGGCTCACCATAGGGAGTGGCTGCAGCCTCATGGTGGCTGATCTCACGTCTTCTTCTCCTTGCTAAGTGCCCTGAGGACTCAGGAATTCACTTACGGAGAGCTGAAAGCCATGATGACTGTAACAGCTTTATTTACCAATATGAAAGCAAATATTGCATTTCTCAACACATAGACTTTTCAGAGAGGGACAGGAAGATTATTTGAAATGAATGTGTCCACTTAGGAAAACTAATAATTATCATGTATAGATTGTAGTAAATGATGCAGAGTTTGTCTGCTTGAAACTAAGGCTGAAGTACGCTGAGCACTTAGGGCAACTAAGGTAAAAGGAAGGTGATGCAGAAGGAATAGTGAAGTCATAAATATATGGTTCTCAGAGATGACTGTGAGTCATTCTAGGTTCCAAAAAGGAGGATGACTAGGTGATATAAACACACTTATGCCTGATAATTCTTATCACTATGTACTATATACTATATGTATGTTACTTTTTGTGTGTATAGATGGCATCCATAAAAGGCATTTTTGTCATTTTAAAAAAACTTTTGCCTAACATATACATATGATTACAAGTTTTAAGCCTGCAAAAGACATACTGTATTTGACTGTGTGAAAAGAATAAATGTAAAGTTGCCTAACTGGTGATTCCAACATTCATATGGATAGATATATACTAGACATATAATGCATGTATGTATCAACATGTATATTTGTAAGATAGATGCATATATTCTATATATGAAGTGTATAATAAAATAAAACAACTACCCCAAAAGATAAGAATTTTATCATTTTAACTGAAAATTTAAAAATGATTATAATGTAAAGAAAGCACATAAATCTGAGAATAGTACTGAAAATATTCTCATATGTTTACTACAAAAGATGACTGTGAATGTTGATGTCTCAGCATACTTTTTTGTGAGGATGTGGGACAACCAAAGAAGTGGAATGAGTGCTATGGAACAGATGCTATGAGAATTCCCAGGGGCATTAAAAAGTTTTAGTCTACTTTGGTTTTAGTTGCAAATATTCATCTTAACGTACAAAGACCTCTAATTAGAATACAATAGATAAAGAACTTTAATCCAAGAGAAAAAATTTTTAGATGTTTGTTGAGAAATTTCATTGTAACAAATATAATAAGCCTGTAAAGAAGAAACAATGGGGCAAAAAGTAATCAAAATCTGCATTTCTGGCTTTGAAAGTTTGCAATCTTTTTGCAGTAATCCTTAAACACATCTAGACTTACTGTTTTCCAATACTATAAAGTAAAATTTTATTTTACTAGCACTAGAGGAGAAGGGGACGACAGAGGATGAGATGGCTGGATGACATCATTGACTTGATGGGCGTGAGTCTGAATGAATTCTGGGAGTTGGTGATGGACAGGGAGGCCTGATGTGATGTGATTCATGGGGTCACAAAGAGTTGGACACGACTGAATGACTGAACTGAACTGAGACACTCTTTATATCATGTAATACACTAAAGAAAACCCTCCCTTTTAAACCAACTTTTATTTCCTGGTAGGTATATAGTTCATTGGAGAAGGAAATGGCAACCCACTCCAGTGTTCTTGCCTGGAGAATCCCGGGGACGGGGGAGCCTGGTGGGCTGCCGTCTATGGGGTTGCACAGAGTCGGACACAACTGAAGTGACTTAGCAGCAGATATACAGTTAGGCTTGATATAAAAACTATAATTCAAAGAGATGCACTGGTTTTATCTCTAATTTGTTAATGAGTTTTCAAATTCATTATGTGACTACATAATCTACTAAATGAGGAAAGTATCAATTATAAAAAGAAAATGCACTCTAAGAAGACCATCTATAATTCAAAGGTATGCTAAAGTCTTTCAAATGCATGATTTTAACATTTAAATTGGAAATCAATTTAAATATGTTTTTCTTAAAAATACTTGGGTTGTTAATGTTAATTTTATGATAATTTTAATTTTATATGCCTGAAACTAGAAAGTCATGTTTTAAAATTAGATGTTGAAGGAAATCAGAATTTGCTGTACCAAAATATTCTACTTTAACAAAACAATTTTTTAAAATATTTACTAAGGTATAGTTGATTTACAATGTTATGTTAGTTTCAGGTGTACAAAAAAAGTGAAACAGTTATACACATACATATGTCCACTCTTTTTTAGATTATTTTCCCATATAGGTCATTACAGAGTATTAAGTAGACTTCCCTGCGTTATACAGTAGGTCCTTGTTAATCTGTTTTATATATAGTAGTATGTATGTCAGTTCCAGTCTTCCAATTTATCCCTCCCCTCTCATCCCTGGTTTGTTTTGCGTGGAAAGCAATTAACTTTCTGCCCTTCCCCTTTCAGTTGAAAAGCAGGACACAAATTTCCCTTTGCAAAGGTGTGACTTATTCCAGAACCAGGAAGGGGAGTATGACTCAGTTGCTAAAAATACTTTCAACTCTTTTAAATGATAAAAGCATCAAATTGAGTTGCATAATAAACCTTACTAAATAACCCTAATCTTCCATTAGTTTCCCCCCATATATTTTACCTATCCCAATTTATTGCCGTAGAAACACAACTTTCCCTTCCTTTGTCTAATTACTGCATAATTTATTGCCCATGGTTAAAATGACTTATAAGCCTCTAGATCTAACCACTTATTTGTGGTTTCCACTTCTTTTCTGTGAGGCTCCCTGTATGCATGCAAAATGAAACTTTCTCCTGCTCACTTTTTATCAATTTGATTTGCAGACTTCAGTTACTGAACCTGAGAGGATACAGGAAAGACTTCATTGTTGTTTTTACATCCTCTACAATATTAGAACATGGTGAAAAAATCATAATTTGAGTGGGAAATAAGGTTGGGAAACCCATAGCAAACCTGTCACACTTTTTCCTATTTTCATATCTTTACTTGTATATTTAATCTCTTATTCGGAAAGAACAAATCCTCATTTTCTACTTCATCAGGAGAAAAATGTGAGTGAATGCTCCCTGGGACTATACTGGGTCAGAAGAGAGTCATCTGAGATCCAGAGAAGAAGCAGAGCATACAGAACAGGCCAAACGATCCAGGCTCAAGTAGAAGGTAATGAAAAGTGTCCCCATATGCAATTATGACATCATGTACAGACAGGACTTGATTTACATTGTACTGACTAAACCAGTTATAGTCTACATGACCTCACTTCCTTTTCCTGCTCACTGGGCACCTGCAATTGGCAGACAACTCTGTGGATGTTACAGGCACATTTGTAATTTCTTTACATCATGTAAGTAAACTTTCATAAGCTTCAGTTACCTCATCTGTAAATATGTAATAATAGTAAGTAGCTCTTAACATTGGAGAAGGCAACGGCAACCCACTCCAGTACTCTTGCCTGGAAAATCTCGTGGATGGAGGAGCCTGATAGGCTACAGTCCATGGGGTCACTAGGAGTTGGACACGACTGAGTGACTTCACTTTCATGCATTGGAGAAGGAAATGGCAACCCACTCCAGTGTTCTTGCCTGGAGAATCCCAGGAATGGGGGAGCCTGGTGGGCTGATGTCTATGGGGTCACACAGTCGAACATGACCAAAGCAACTTAGCAGCAGCAGCAGCAGCAGCAGATATTAAGATTGATATTAGAATCATGAGATCATGAATGCAAATGTAAAATATGTATATAAGGCCCAGAATGAGCAACAAATATTATTATTACTATCAATAATTTGTTTAGGTAAATGTTATACTCCTCATAATACTGGGTTGTGCAATTTGAAAGTAGGTCGGACAATTTGAATAGCACTGAGATACTGGGCTTTTTGCTAGAACTTATATTGGGAGATTTAAAGACAAAGAATAAAGAGTTGTTCAACTCATTAATCCCTCAAACCAGACTCCTGAACCTCTAATTTATGCTTCAGTATGATTACAAACATAAGTTTGGAACCATACTGGTTGAGTTTAAATCCCAATTACAATTCTTAGTGACATTTTGAACTTTTGAAAATGTTTGTAACATCATTAGCCCCAAATCTCTTATCTGCAAAAGAGTAATGATGATAGTATACTTGAATTAAGGCACACAAAGCACTTAAATGAGTTCCATGCACTAGAGTTCAACAAATGTTTGTGATCATCTTTAGATTTAGCAATAGTTCATCACCTTTGAAAATCATATGCCACCATTTCCATCTTTAGAGCCAGCATCTTCAGGGATACTGAAAATTCACAGGATTTATGAAAAGCAACAGAGAGAGAGATTGAGTTGGCATCTAACTTTAATAGAGATTAGGGTATGGACAGTGAGAAATGGAATATTGCCTGACAGAGCGGTAAACAAGGATCCCACAGTCATCAGTGACTGCAGCCACCACGGATGGTGAGCTTGTGATCCCTGAGGGAACTCAGGCAGGAAAAAAATACCTGGCATCTAGCAGCCATCAGCCTGTAGCCACTTCCCACAGTGAGCCCTGAGGAAACTGAGGATGTGAAAACTCAGGATACTGGCCCAAGATAGCTGGAGGTGCAGATCAAAGGAATGATTTCAGGGAGCCCAGACTCTGGCATCTTCCCATATATAGAAAAGTGCTAAACTTCTTAACCTGACATATCTGGTTTCTTTAATTAACAGTACTCTTTTGACATTCAGATGACCTGCCATTCACTGGAAAACCTCTATATAACCTGGTTCCTCCCCTCACCTCCTAGGAGCAGTTTCTCAGAGCCATCTGAAATGCTGTCTTCTGGGCTGCAGGCCTCATTTTGCCCCAAGTTAAACTTAACTTGAAACTCCCACATTGTGCACTTTTTTACTTTTTCAACAATAGCAGCCTGTGCAGATTAAATTCAAAAGATCTCAGGTTCCTTCCTTAACCATAAACTACCAAATTAGGTTTTGTTACACAGTCCTTGACTATAACCAAGATTGATCCCAGACTATGCAATGATACTAAGATTAACCAGAATCCAGGTGGCAGCAATTGCAGCAATTATTACACATTTTGTGAAGGAATGCCTTGAGACAGATTAAAACATGGAAATTTTCCATTTTGTAAATGGCCAAAAAATCTGCCTTATTTTGTCTTATATGTGTCTGTCAGCCAGTTTTAAAATGTGTATTATTACTGGAGATGTGTTAGCACTGGCTTTGTTGGCTGACCTTTTTGTTTGTAAGCTTTTTTCTTTTAAAACTTTCAGTTATACAGTTTAAAACAGTTATACAGTTATAATTTTATAGTAAAATAAACATTTTCCCCTTTGTATCAAAATTTTATTATTTTTAATGAGTGCAAAATTAAGCAAATGAACAGAGGAACTAACTAAATAGGGACCTCAAAATACCTGATGTGATCCATATAGTAATCATTGCACAGGAAACTGAAGAACTGCATATAGTTCTGTCCTGTCATAATTAACCATGTGATTTGTGAGCATTGTAATAAAGCCTAGGTAGGTGACACTAGAAGTAAAGAACCTGCCTGTCAATGCAGGAGACGTGGGTTTGATCCATGGGCTGGGAGGATCCCCTGGAGAAGGAAATGACAACCCACTCCAGTATTCTTGCCTGGAGAATCCCATGGACAGAGGAGCCTGGTGAGCTACAGTCCATGGGGTCTCAAAGAGTCAGACACTACTGAAGTGACTTAGCACACACACATTCTTACTGGGTAAACAAGTAGGTTGAAATAAGGGCTTTCTTCTGCTGTTTGACCAGGAAGGAAGATGTTGAGGTCTATTTCCTGAGAAATAAATATTTTCTGCCATATCAGCAAGCAAGAATGTCACAGTCGTCAGCAATGCTGGGCCTCCAATGTGAGTTGGTGAGCCCTGAACGGACTCAGGAGGGAGAAGAACCCCTGGAATCTGACAGTCGTTAGACTGCAGCCACTCCCTCCAGCAAGCCCAGGGGAGCTCAGGCTGTGAAAACCACCAGGCACTGGGCCCAGAGAGCTGAGCACATGTGAAAAGAATGATTTCAGTAAGCCCAGACTCTTGCATCTCCCCATACACAGAAAAGCACTAAATTCCTTAATGTGAGATATCTAGTTTTCTTTAGTTCACAAAAATATCTTTGGCATTCAGATTACCTGCCCTCTGTTGCAAACTTCTATATAACCTGGTTCCTTCCCTTGCCTCCTTGGAGGAGCTCTCTCAGGGTCACTTGAGATGCTATCTCCTGGGCTTGGTGTCCTAAAAATACCCACCAAATAAAGCATAACTCTTAACTTTTAGGCTGTGAATATTTTTGAAGTCAACATCCCCGTCTATGCAGACAGCGGGTTCCAGGGCTTTGTGCTAGCAACCATCACTATCTACCTCTATCTAGGGTCATCTGACTCTAAACAGATGACTGGTCACATCCCTTTCTGTTTTCTGAGGCTGCCAGTCCCTGAGATAAAAGAATCACTGGAGTCCCAACTGCCACAGAAGAACAAAGATGACTCATGTAATTGTCAATCTTCTGATGATAAAATTACAACTGAATTTTCAGAGAACATGACAATGAATCAGAATCTTTTATTGAGACAATAACAGCTCAAAAAGTAATCCAAAAAAATAAAAATAAAAATAAATACAACCAATGAAACTGCTGCAGTGAAAAAGGGAAAAAAGGGAATAAGATTTTTTTTTTCTTCCCTGAGAACAAATAAGATAAAGAGAATAGTGAACAGGTCTGATAACTTCTATGTTTTAATTTAACTGTTACTAATCTGCAGTCTGTAACTAAGTTTGCTTTTCTAACTCTGTATATCTGTAAATAAGTTTGCTTTCAGTTCAGTTCAGTCACTCAGTCGTGTCCGATTCTTTGTGACCCCATGAATTTCAGCATGCAAGGCCTCCCTGTCCATCACCAACTCCCTTCAGTTCAGTTGAGTTCAGTTCAGTCGCTCAGTCGTGTCCAACTCTTTGCGACCCCATGAATCGCAGCACGCCAGGCCACCCTGTTCATTACCATCTCTCGGAGTTCACTCAGACTCATGTCCATCGAGTCAGTGATGCCATCCAGCCATCTCATCCTTGGTCGTCCCCTTCTCCTCCTGCCCCCAATCCCTCCCAGCATCAGAGTCTTTTCCAATGAGTCAACTCTTCACATGAGGTGGCCAAAGTACTGGAGTTTCAGCTTTAGCATCATTCCTTCCAAAGAAATTCCAGGACTGATCTCCTTCAGAAAGGACTGGTTGGATCTCCTTGCAGTCCAAGGGACTCTCAAGAGTCTTTTCCAGCACCACAGTTCAAAAGCATCAATTCTTCGGCACTCGGCCTTCTTCACAGTCCAAGTCTCACATCCATACATGACTACTGGAAAAACCATAGCCTTGACTAGATGGACCTTCGTTCGCAAAGTAATGTCTCTGCTTTTGAATATGCTATCTAGGTTGGTCATAACTTTTTTTCCAAGGAGAAGGCATCTTTTAATTTCATGGCTGCAGTCACCATCTGCAGTGATTTTGGAGCCCCAAAAATAAAGTCCGACACTGTTTTCACTGTTTCCTTACTGCTCCCTGGCTGGGCATGAGCTACATTTTGTACCTATAATCCTTTGCCTCTATGCTAATTACATCCTATATCTGGTGCTAAACTTTACAGCACTCTCCTCACGAACCACCCCTTGTATTTTTTCTCTTTCTGCATTATAGAAAGAAAGCCACAGTGCAATACACAAATGACAACAGACACAACTACTATATGGCTGGATGCCAGACCCAATTACCAGGTTTCCTGACCGCAGCCTATGACTGTTTTTGAAACAATGCAAGAGAAACAATATAAGATTCTTACACTGTTGTAAGTCACCATTATATAAGCCCTCATCTTATATAATATCCCAGATTTCCCATGGAAGGGAGGACACAGTTTCGGAGGCATGAGCCAGCTATGTCTTCCTTCTGCCAGCTGAGGATTAAAGTCACCTCTCTATTTCCTCCAAACTTGCAAAGTAATGTCTCTGCTTTTGAATATGCTATCTAGGTTGGTCATAACTTTTTTTCCAAGGAGAAGGCATCTTTTAATTTCATGGCTGCAGTCACCATCTGCAGTGATTTTGGAGGCCCCAAAATAAAGTCCGACACTGTTTTCACTGTTTCCTTACTGCTCCCTGGCTGGGCATGAGCTACATTTTGTACCTATAATC
Organism: Cephalophus harveyi; assembly: GCA_006410635.1. Lineage (NCBI taxonomy): Eukaryota > Metazoa > Chordata > Mammalia > Artiodactyla > Bovidae > Cephalophus > Cephalophus harveyi. The sequence continues at coordinate 10,535 of SJYT01018614.1, forward strand.
CTTTGCCTCTATGCTAATTACATCCTATATCTGGTGCTAAACTTTACAGCACTCTCCTCACGAACCACCCCTTGTATTTTTTCTCTTTCTGCATTATAGAAAGAAAGCCACAGTGCAATACACAAATGACAACAGACACAACTACTATATGGCTGGATGCCAGACCCAATTACCAGGTTTCCTGACCGCAGCCTATGACTGTTTTTGAAACAATGCAAGAGAAACAATATAAGATTCTTACACTGTTGTAAGTCACCATTATATAAGCCCTCATCTTATATAATATCCCAGATTTCCCATGGAAGGGAGGACACAGTTTCGGAGGCATGAGCCAGCTATGTCTTCCTTCTGCCGGCTGAGGATTAAAGTCACCTCTCTATTTCCTCCAAACTGGCTGCACATTTTTTATTCAGCTTAGGTGGGCAGAGAAAGCCAAGATTTTGGTGACAGCAAAAGCAAGGAAATATTTTCAGACAACAATTTAAGTAGTTTTGTTGTTCAGTTCCTAAGTCATGTCTGACTTCTTTGCAATCCCAATGACTGCAGCATTCCAGGCTCCCCTGTCCTTCACTATCTCCTGGAATTTGCTCAAACTCATGTCTATTAAGCCAGTAATGCCATCCAACCATCTCATCTTCTGATGCCGCCTTCTTCTCCTGTTCTCAATCTTTCTCAGCATCAGGGTCTTTTCCAGTGAGTCGGCTCTTTCCATCAGGTGGCCAAAGTATTGGACCTTCAGCTTCATCATCAATCCTTCCAATGAGTAATCATGGCTGATTTCCTTTAGAATTGACTGGTTTGATCTCCTTGCTGTCGAATAGACTCTTAAGAGCCTTCTCCAGCACGATACTTTGAAAGTATCAATTCTTCAGGGCTCAGCCTTCTTTATGGTCCAACTCTCACATCCATACATGACTACTGGAAAAACCACAGCTTTGACTATATGGATCTTTGTCAGCAAAGTGATGTCTCTGCTTTTAAATATGCTGTCTAGGTTTGTCACAGCTTTCTTTCCAAGGAGCAAGCATCTTTTAATTTTGTGGCTACAGTCACCATCCACAGTGATTTTTGGAGTTCAAGAAAGTAAAATCTGTCACTGTTTCCATTATTTCCCCATCCATTTGCCATGAAGTAATGGGACTAGATTCCATGATCTTAGTTTTTTGAATGCTGATGCAGTCTCAAAATGCTATTCAGAGTTTTCAGTAAGAAAAGAGACAAGAAAATTTCTGGAAGAGAATACTAATTTCCATATATTCTGGAGAATAATACACCAGTCTTGGAACTACTCTCCTAACATTTTACTGTAAAAATATTCAAACATGGAGAAAAGTTGGGGAAAAATGTTACAGTGAAGCCTTGCTTTACCCACAAACAAGATCTAGAATCACATTTTACCAGGTTAGCTTCTCACATATCTATCCTGTATCCATCCTTTTATCTACCCACTACTCCATCTCATTTTCTGTTAACATTTCAAATCTAAGATGTCAGTAGATTTCCTCTGAATACTTCCATATGCATACCATTGCATAGTTTTAATGTTTACTGAGTTTTGATATAAAATTTGCATAAAATAAATATTTACTGTGTTCACAGAGCTTTGGCAATTATACAAACATATGTATGCCTTAGAACTTATCATGAACAAACAGGGAGAGTGAATTTCAGATTTTAAATGGTTAGGAAAAACATTAAAACTAATAATGGGATTTAAGAAGCAGTATTTCAAGGTTGGAATTTTATCAGAAAATATCTCTGAAGGATTTTCTGCATCTCTGAAATTATTTTAACAACTACACATGATCTAGAAAGGAACCATCTGGGAGAATAAGAGGATGAAGCACATGTGCCTGTTGACCAATTACCAAAATGGCAGCAGTCATGAGGGAGGCCATTGAATCCATGAATTGCAAAATAACAAGAACAAAAATATTTAACTTGCAAAATTAAGCAACTCTTTGAGAAAAATTCTCCAGATAACAGAAGAATCACTTCTCAACCTCACAAATATAATTCAAAATAGTTCAACCTTACCAAAACTGGTAACTAAGGGTAGTATGTGTCTCAGGAGGAGGATGGAGACTTTGGGTTCCCTAAACTTTATTTTGTGACTCCAATCAATTCAGAGAAATTCTCACTAGAAACTGAGGTCCACATATTCATTAGGTGTGTTTCATATCACACTTGTTATCACAGGAAACTTTCAGCAATGATTTTAAAAATTCTTTTTAGAGCTATTTTAGGTTCAAAGCAAAGTTGAGACAAAGGTACAGAAATTTGCCATATACACCCCGGCCCCTCCCATGTGGACTAAACCCTCTCCCCAATATTAATAAACCACATCAGTGGTGGACTGGTTAACAATTGATCAACTCTCACTGACATGGCATAATCACCCAGAGTACATAGTTTACCATGTGGTTCACTCTTGGGGTTGTACATTCTATGAATTTGGAAGAAGGTATAAAAACATGTATTGTCATTATAGCAACATTCATTGTAGTTCAGACTTAGTCAACATTCAGTCTTAGTCAGCTACTGATCTTTTTACTGTATTCATAGTTTTGCCTTTTCCAGGATGTCATATAGTTGGATTCATATAGTTTGTAGGGTTTGCAGGTTGGTGTTTTTCACTTAAGAATAAGTATTTAAGACTCCTTCACGTCTTTTCATCAATGGCCAACACCAAAATCAGACTGATTATATTCTTTACAGCCAAAGATGGAGAAGCTCTATACAGTCAGCACAAACAAGACCAGGAGCTGACTGTAGTTCAGATCATGAAATACTTATTGCCAAGTTCAGACTTAAATTGAAGAAAGTGGGGAAAATTACTAAACCATTCAGGTATGACCTAAATCAAGTCTCTTATGATTATACAGTGGGAGTGTACTTGAACTGTGAACTTCCAGATGTTCAAGCTAGTTTTAGAAAAGGCAGAGGAACCAGATATCAAATTGCCAACATATGCTGGATCATCGAAAAGGCAAGTGAGTTCCAGAAAAACATCTACTTCTGCTTTATTGACTATGCCAAAGCCTTTGACTATGTGGATTACAATAAACTGTGGAAAACTCTGAAAGAGATGGGAATACCAGACCACCTGACCTGCCACTTGAGAAACCTATATGCAGGTCAGGAAGCAACAGTTTGAACTGGACATGGAACAAGACTGGTTCCAAATAGGAAAAGGAGTACATCAAGGCTGTATATTGTCACCCTGTTTATTTAACTCATATGCAGAGTACATCATGAGAAACGCTGGGCTAGAGGAAGCACAAGGTGAAATCAAGATTGCTGGGATAAATATCAACAACCTCAGATATGCAGACGACACCACCCTTATGGCAGAAAGTGAAGAACTAAAGAACTAAAAAACGTCAAAGAGAAGAGTGAAAGATTGACTTAAGGCTCAACATTCAGAAAACTAAGATCATGACATCTGGTCCCATCACTTCATGGCAAATAGATGGGGAAACAGCGGAAACAGTGAGAGACTATTTTCTGGGCTCCAAAATCACTGCAGATGGTGATTGCAGCCACAAAATTAAAAGACACTTACTCCTTGGAGGGAAAGTTTTGCCCAACCTAGACAGCATATTAAAAAACAGAGACGTTACTTTGCCAAAAAAAGTCCATCTATTCAAGGCTATGGTTTTTCTATAGTCTTCCATACTAGTCATGTATGGATGTGAGAGTTGGACTGTAAAGAGGGCTCTGCACCGAAGAATTGATGCTTTTGAACTGTGGTGTTGGAGAAGACTCTTGAGAGTCTTGGGCTGCAAGGAGCCCAAGGAGATCTAACCAGTCCATCCTAAAGGAGATCAGTCTTGGGTGTTCATTGGAAAGTCTGATGTTGAAGCTGAAACTCCAATACTTCGACCACCTGATGCGAAGAGCTAACTCATTTGAAAAGACCCTGATGCTCGGAAAGATTGAAGGCAGGAGAAGATGGGATGACAGAGGTTGAGATGGCTGGATGGCATCACCGACTCAATGGACATGAGTTTGAGTAGGCTCTGGGTGTTGGTGTTGGACAGGGAGGCCTGGCGTGCTGCAGCTCATGGGGCTGCAAAGAGTTGGACAGGACTGAGCAACTGAACTGAACTGAACTGACTTGACGTGTCTTTTCATGACTTGATAGCTCATTTCTTTTCAAAGCTGAAGGTAGTACAATTTAGGTGCTAATTTGGGCTTTCTCTATTTGGTGGCAAGTCGGGGCTACTCTGTGTTGTGTAGATGTTTTTTCTGGAACTCACTTGCCTTTTCAATGATCCAGCATATGTTGGCAATTTGATATCTGCTTCCTCTGCCTTTTCTAAAACCAGCTTGAACATCTGGAAGTTCACAGTTCAATACTGTTAAAGCTGGCTTAGAGAATTTTCTACCTTAGCTAATTAGCAATTTAGGTGAATTTATCCATTCACCTACTGAAGGATGTCTTCTAAGTTTTGGCAATTATGAGTAAAGCTGCTATAAACATCCTTGTTCATTTGTCTTTGTGTGGATACAAAATTCGAATTCCTTTGAGTAAGTTCCAATCACAATTTCTGGACCGTATAATAAAAACATTTAATTTTATAAGAAACCACCAAACTGGCTGTACCATTTTACTGTCCCACCACTGTGAAGGAAAGTGCCTGTTGCTCTGCATCCTTTCCCACATTTGATATTTTCCATTGTTCCAGAATGTGGTCATTCTATTAGGTGTGTGGTGGTATCTGAGTTTTGGCTTATTTTGCATTTTCCTAATCTCTGACTTACGATGCGGATTTTTTTTATATGTTTATTTGCTCTCTGTGTATCTTCTTTAGTGAGAGGCCTTTGAACAAAGCTTTGTTTATTTTGTTGTGCTGAGCCTTAGTTGTTGTGTGTGGGCTTTCTCTAGTTGGTGGCAAGTCGGGGCTACTCTGTGTTGTATTGTGTGGACTTCTCCTGGCAGTGGCTTCTTGTGTTGTGGAACACAGAATCTAGAGCATGCAGGCTTCGGTAGCTGTGGCCCATGGACTCAGGTGCTCCAAGGCATGTGGAATCTTCCCGGACCATGGATCAAACTTGTGCACCCCCTGCATTGGCATGATATTATTAACCACTGGACCACCAAGGAAGTCCCAGGACCATATTTAAATTGGTTGTTTTCTTATCATTGAATTACAAGAGTTCCTTTGTATATTTAGGATATCAGTCCTTCACCAGACGTGACTTTTGCAGCTATTTTCTACCAGTCTGTGACTTGTCTTCTCCTTCTCTCACAGAGAAGAAGTTTTTAATTTTAATGAAATCTAAGTTGTCCATTTTTTCTTTCATGAATAGTGCCTTTGGTTTTAAAACTAAAGGACACCATAATACCCAAATCATCAAAGTTTTTTCTTATATTATCTTCTAGAACTTTTATAGTTTTGCATTTTTACTTAGGTCTTGATCTATTTTAAGTTAAATTTGGTGAAGAGTATAGGAGTTTCATCTAATTTCATTTTTTTTTAAATGTGGATGTCCAGTTCCTTCAACATCATTTATTGAAAACACTTTCTTTGCTTCATTCTCCATTGTACTGCCTTTGCTCCTTTGTTGAAAGTCAGTTGCCTGTACTTATGTGGGCTGACAATTGTTTTTGAATGACCAGACTCATCATCTTCAGCCTCCATTAGCTGTTACCTCATTGTGTTTCTTTGTCACCTTTGTCTATTATTTCCTTTTGCCCAGCCAGCTTCCACAGCCCAACCAGTTCCATAGACTCTACCATAAGCATTATATTTTTGTAATAGCCCCAATTCCAGCCACCAGTTTCTCTACTGATTACCTATTTATCCATAATAAACTACCCCCTCAAATTTAGGAACCTTAAACAATCATTCACTTTATTCTAGCTCTGAAGCTTTATACTTTGGACTGTGTTGGATTGAGTTGCCGCCTCTGTTTCACATGGTGTAGGCTGGGCTCTTCAGGCATTTGGGCTTCCACTGGAATGTGTTGGTTGGAAATACTGGCATGTTTTTCCAGATGATCTCATCTCATAAGAGCCTAATCTGATTTTTAACATGGTCCCAGAAAAGTTTCTATAAGAGGGGAAGACTTAAAGCTCAAGTTTTCAAGGCAGTACTTTTCATATATGCTACTATACCAATGTCCAGAAAAGGGGAGGGGGGTGTCTCATGAGCAAGCCCAGAGTCAAACTGGAAAGATGAGGGTATAGAAGGTGTGATCCATTGAGGGGCTATTACCACGTCAATGCACCACAGATAACATTCAGAAATGGCAGAAGCCAATGGAGCACTGTGAAAGCGGCAAGGTCATCATGGTTACTTTAATAGGTTATGGATATAAACCTTCACTACAGTAATACTTTCTTACTACTGTACCTTATTTCTAAAAAACCTTGACTACCCCACAATCTCCCTGATGTCTCACAGGGCTGATGACAGTTTGTTCAGAAGCTTCAGCGATGCAGGCTATCCACCTACTTTGGTAAGAAATAGCAATGCTGAGAAGAAGGAAATTAAACTCAGAAACATTGAGGGACTTGGCATCTCAGTGAATTTTCTGGAGGTCTTACGTCAGACTCTGCTTTTCTCTCAGAAGTGAACGATGAGGTTCCATCTCTTCTACTCACTACCAATAGGAAATAGCATGTCATTTTCTGTTTTTTCTTTTCTAGAGATTTTTGATGAGACATTTACCATATTGTTTATGTTGCTTTTCTTTATCTACTGAAGAGTTGGTGAGGCTTCCTGCTTCAAGTGCTTCTGGGACAAAAGAATGCTGCCTTTTTCCTATTGCAGGGGAGGTTGAACTGCCAATTGAACTTCAGTTTCCAGTTCTCAGCAGACATAATAGAATTCGGACTATCTGCAATAGGTTTATAAGCTTAATAGCACTTGTGATATGCTCAGTAGAAGAAACACCATGCCTTGTTTCATTAAAAAGCAATGCTCTCTGCAGTGATAATTATTCAAGTTTTAAGAAACAACTCCTCGCTGAGTCCAACAGGAAATACTTAGCAGTAGGACTCTAAGTGATGACTGAACTGACCAGCCCCAAAGAATGTGGGTATTATCTTATCTTTCAAGTCCTACAGCTTTGTGCATGCAGCAGAATTCCATCATCAAGTGAATGTGGTATATTTTGAAAGAGGTAGACAGCAGGTTCTGATAGAAGTGTAACAGCACAGATTTGTTGCCTGCTCATATTTGCAATAGACCTATTCTACTTATAGCCTCCAGCGGTGTTTCATATAATGATTGTCCAAAAAGAAAAGATTCAAGCCTGGTTTACATACAATCAGTTCAGTTCAGTTCAGTCGCTCAGTCGTGTCCGACTCTTTGCGACCCCATGAATCGCAGCACGCCAGGCCTCCCTGTTCATCACCATCTCTCGGAGTTCACTCAGACTCACATCCATCGAGTCAGTGATGCCATCCAGCCATCTCATCCTCGGTCGTCCCCTTCTCCTCCTGCCCCCAATCCCTCCCAGCATCAGAGTCTTTTCCAATGAGTCAACTCTTCGCATGAGATGGCCAAAGTACTGGAGTTTCAGCTTTAGCATCATTCCTTCCAAAGAAATCCCAGGGTTGATCTCCTTCAGAATGGACTGGTTGGATCTTCTTGCAGTCCAAGGGACTCTCAAGAGTCTTCTCCAACACCACACTTCAAAAGCATCAATTCTTCGGCGATCAGCCTTCTTCACAGTCCAACTCTCACATCCATACATGACCACAGGAAAAACCANTTTTCCTCTATTTCTTTGCATTGATCACTGAAGAAGGCTTTCTTATCTCTTCTTGCTATTCTTTGGAACTCTGCATTCAGGTGCTTATATCTTTCCTTTTCTCCTTTGCTTTTCGCCTCTCTTCTTTTCACAGCTATTTGTAAGGCCTCCCCAGACAGCCATTTTGCTTTTTTGCATTTCTTTTCCATGGGGATGGTCTTGATCCCTGTCTCCCGTACAATGTCACGAACCTCATTCCATAGTTCTTCAGGCACTTTATCTATTAGATCTAGGCCCTTAAATCTATTCCTCACTTCCACTGTATAATAGAACTTGCTATTTGTCAGAATTGGACGACTGCAAGGTAACATTACCACCCAGGAGAAGCCCTGAACAACAGTAGCAAGAAAGATCTTGGCAGATAGAATTTCCAATAACCCATCAAGGTTTTTGCTTTGCTTGGAAAGTTACATGTACAGGAGTATATTCACAGATTTTTAATGATCAGTGAGTAGTCAGGTTTCAAGATGGTGAGAAGCTTGAGAGAAACAAGACTGGAAGTCTGGCCACAAGGAGCCCTTAAGTGGAGATAAGAAAGAAGCCCTCCCAGAGTGCACAGACTTGGGCAAAATTTCTAAGCCATGTGGGTGCTCAAAAGGACTCCTCCTTTAACCAATATTTTCACAGTAAAATATTATAGATAACATGCTGTGGATTTATATTAGCCATTTTATCAAAACCATAAGTGTCAGCTAAAGAGATTATGAACATAAACAAGAATCATCAAATGTCCCACATCCAATCACGTTCTGTCTAAAATAACTAAAGTGGATTGTTCCTTTTTCTATAGCATAATTTGTATGCCTTAATTTTGAATTAAAGTGCTTCTAAAAATACCATTTTCTAACTTTAACTCAGTTTTCCTTATAAATGCTTAATATTTACTAGCCTTTTTCATTTATTCTCCCCTAGTCCCATCACTTCATGGGAAATAGATGGGGAAACAGTGTCAGACTTTATTTTTGGGGCTCCGGAATCACTGCAGATGGTGACTGCAGCCATGAAATTAAAAGACACTTACTCCTTGGGAGAAAAGTTATGACCAACCTAGACAGAATATTCAAAGCAGAGACATTACTTTGCCAACAAAAGTCCATCTAGTCAAGGCTATGGTTTTTCCAGTGCTCATGTATGGATGTGAGAGTTGGACTGCGAAGAAAGCTGAGAGCTGAAGAATTGATGCTTTTGAACTGTGGTGTTGGAGAAGACTCTTGAGAGTCCCTTGAACTGCAAGGAGATCCAACCAGTCCATTCTGAAGGAGATCANAGAAGGGCATGGCAACTCACTCCGGTAGTCTTGCCTGGTGAATCCCATGGACAGAGGAGCCTGGTAAGCTACATTCCAGTGGGTCACAAAGAGTCTGACATGACTGAAGTAACTGAACACCCATGTATCTATCCACCTATGTATCTATTTATTCTTTTGCAGATTCTTTTCCATTATAGATGAATGGATAAAGATGTGGTACATATATACAGTGGAATGTTAGCCATAAAAAGAACAAAATAATGCCATTTGCAGCAGAATGGGCAGACCAAGAGATTATTATACTAAATTAAGTAAGTCACACAGAGAAATGTCATATGGTTTTTCCAGTGGTCATGTATGGATGCGAGAGTTGGACTGTGAAGAAAGCTGAGCGCCAAAGAATTGATGTTTTTGAACTGTGATGTTGGAGAAGACTCTTGAGAGTCCCTTGGACTGCAAAGAGATCCAACCAGTCCATTCTAAAGAAAATCAACTCTGGGTGTTCTTTGAAAGGAATGATGCTAAAGCTGAAACTCCAGTACTTTGGCCACCTCATGTGAAGAGTTGACTCATTGGAAAAGACTCTGATGCTGGGAGGGATTGGGGGCAGGAGGAGAAGACGACAGAGGATGAGATGGGTGGATGGCATCACTGACTCGATGAACGTGAGTTTGAGTGAACTCTGGGAGATGGTGATGGACAGGGAGGCCTGATGTGCTGCAATTCATGGGGTCACAAAGAGTCAGACACAACTGAGCTCCTGAGCTGAACTGAACTGGTACCTAAAAAAAAGAAAACTGAGTGCCAAAGAATTGATGCTTTTGAACTTTGGTTTTAGAGAAGACTCTTGAGAGTTCCTTGGACTGCAAGGTCAAACTAGTCAATCCTAAAGGAAATCAGTCCTGAGTATTCTTTGGAAGGACTGATGCTGAAGCTGAAGCTCCGATACTTGGGCTACATAATGCAAAGAACTTACCCATTGGAAAAGACCCTGATGCTGGGAAAGATTGAAGGTGGGAGGAGAAGGGGACAACAGGGATGAGAAGGTTGGATGGCATCACCGATTCAATGGACATAAGTTTGAGTAAGCTCAGGGAGTTGGTGATGGGCAGGGAGGCCTGGTGTGCTGCAGTTGATGGGTCCACAAAGAGTCGGATGTTACTGAACGAACTGAACTTAAAAAAAAGAGAGGCAAGTAAACTTATTTAAAAAATGGTAACATCATTTTAATGCTACTAGTATGAAAAGCTCTACATCTCCTTTATTCCTCAAGCTTCCTTCACTCCATCAGCCTTCTGCAGCAACAATCTTTGTTCCTTTGTCCTTCAAAATGTTTTTTGAACATTCATGTGCTTTCAGTTTCCATGGCTAGCAGCCCTGTTCACCTCCTCCTTAGAGAGGAGCTGGCACTAACTGTCACTCAACTCTGCATTGTTGAAGGCACTAATAATTCTGCTGATATTCCATCCTCACCTACCACTCTGCCTGCTTGTGCTCTGTGCCCACCCCTTCCTCCATTCAGCTACCTTTGTAGACAGGAACCAGTGTTCACAAAACCCCAAGTACCTGGTCCAGAATGTTACTCAAACCTAGGCACCTGCAGCAGCTGAACTGTGTCTTTGTCACCAAAACTGTGCACGTTTTTTGTATTGTTTTCATATTCCTCCTCAAAGATTCTGTTATCTTTTTTTTCTCATTTTTGCTTTTTCCCCTCCTCTGCTACCAGTGACTCTTCCGTAGATCCAGTTCTTCTTCATTCTCTTTCTAGTACAATTCACTTCTTTAAAGTAGCATGTTATAAAATTAAAACATATTCAATCAGTTTTAGTTTCTGAACACTTAGAACATTCTTAGTCTAAACTCTATTTAATTGTCTTATATCATTAGTATATCATTATTGTAAAATATTATGAATTCGAAAAAAATGGATTTGCATTTTTTGTTTGTTTTACATTCTGACTCTCATGTAGTAGAGCGAAAGACACCCCACATACATTTGTCATATGAATTAATGTATATAAATAATCCCAAAGAAAGACAATGCCAAAAATTGCTCAAACTACCACATAATTGTACTCATTTTGCCTGCTAATAAAGTGATGCCTAAAATTCTCCAAGCCAGGCCTAAGCAATACATGAACCATGGACTTCCAGAGGTTCAAGCTGGTTTTAGAAAAGGCAGAAGAACCAGAGATCAAATTGGCAACATCTGATGTATCATTGAAAAAGCAAGAGAATTTCTGGAAAACATCTATTTCTGCTTTATTGACTATGCCAAAGCCTTTGACTGTGTGGATCAGAATAAATTGTGGAAAATTCTTCAAGAGATGGGAATACCAGACCACCTGACCTGCCGCTTGAGAAACCTGTATNACCAGAGATCAAATTGGCAACATCTGATGTATCATTGAAAAAGCAAGAGAATTTCTGGAAAACATCTATTTCTGCTTTATTGACTATGCCAAAGCCTTTGACTGTGTGGATCAGAATAAATTGTGGAAAATTCTTCAAGAGATGGGAATACCAGACCACCTGACCTGCCGCTTGAGAAACCTGTATGCAGGTCAGGAAGCAACAGTTAGAACTAGACATGGAACAACAGACTGGTTCAAAATAGGAAAGGAGTATGTCAAGGCTGTATATTGTCACTTGCTTATTTAACTTACATGCAGAATGCATCATGAGAAACACTGTGCTGGATGAAGCACAAGCTGGAAACAAGATTGCTGGAAGAAATATCAATAACCTCAGATATGCAGGTGATGCCACCCTTATGGCAGAAAGTGAAGAACTAAACAAAAATGATGAAAGTGAAAGAGGAGAGTGAAAAAGTTGGCTTAAAGCTCAACATTCAGAAAACGAAGATCATGGCATCTGGTCGCATCACTTCATGGGAAATAGATGGGGAAACAGTGGAAAGAGTGTCAGACTTTATTTTTATGGGCTCCAAAATCACTGCAGATGATGATTGCAGCCATGAAATTAAAAGACGCTTACCCCTTGGAAGGAAAGTTATGACCAATCTAGAGAGCATATTAAAAAGCAGAGACATTACTTTGCCAAGGAAGGTCCATCTAGTCAAGGCTATGGTTTTTCCAGTAGTCATGTATGGATGTGAGAGTTGAACTATTAAGAAAGCTAAGTGCCAAAGAATTGATGCTTTTGAACTGTGGTGTTGGAGAAGACTCTTGAGAGTCCCTTGAACTGCAAGGAGATCCAACCAGTCCATCCTAAAAGAGATCAGTCCTGGATGTTCATTGGAAGGACTGATGTTGAAGGTGAATCTCCAATACTTTGGCCACCTGATGTGAAGAGCTGACTCACTGAAAAAGACCCTGATGCTGGGAAAGATTGAGGGCAGGAGGAGAAGGGGATGACAGAGAGAAATGGTTTAATGGCATCCCCAACTCAACTGACATGGGTTTGGGTGGACTCTGGGAGTTGGTGATGGACAAGGAGGCCTGGTGTGCTGTGGTTCATGGGGTCGCAAAGAGTCAGACACGACTGAGCAACTGAACTGAAACAAACATTAATCTAGTGAGTTTTTCCTCTGATAAAAGTAGGTATTGTTTCTGGACCAATGTGATTGTACTTTGATGACAGAAACCAGAAAGCAAAGCTACACTGCAAGTTAGCATTGTTGTTGTTTAGTTGCTAAGTCGTGTCTAACTCTTTACAACCCCGTATACCATAGCCATCCAGGCCCCTCTGTCCATAGTATTTCCCAGGTAAAAAGAATACTGGAGTGGGTTGTCATTTCCTTCTCTGGAATATCTTCCTGACCCAGTTATCAAACCCTCATCTCCTACATTGGCAGGTGAATTCTTTACTGCTGAGCCAGCAGGGAAGTTAGCATAGGCAGTGCCTAATAGTCTTCCTCATAATCTGTAGTTTTGCTTGCTTATTTATCAATGAAGGAAATATGTATGTGTGTGTGTGTGTGTAACATAAAATTCTAGAATGAACAACAGAGACTTGCTGAAATATAAGACTTCAGAAAGAAACTGTTGTGTATATTTGTGTGTGTGTGTATATATGTGTATATATATATAAATAAAATATGTATACCATTAACCTGATTTAGCTATTCTAGGCTTTATTCCCTTATCTGTGGATAACTTGCTTGCACTTCTTATTGATTTTTTTTTTTTTTTCCGGTGCTCAGCTTTCTTTCTTTCTTTATTTTTTTAATTTTTACTTTATTTTACTTTACAATACCGTATTGGTTTTGCCATACATTGACATGAATCCACTACGGGTGTATATGAGCTCCCAAATCTGACTCCGCCCCCCCACATCCCACCCCATATCCTCTCTCTGGATCATCCCTGTGCACCAGCCCCAAGCATCCTGTATCCTGTATCGAACATAGGCTGGTGCTTCATTCTTACATGATAGCATACATGTTTCAATGCCATTCTCCCAAATCATCCCATCCACTCCCTCTCCCACAGAGTCCAAAAGACTGTTTGATACATCTGTGTCTCTTATGCTGTCTCGCATACAGGGTTATCATTACCACCTTTCTAAATTCCATACATATGTGTTAGTATACTGTATTGGTGTTTTTCTTTCTGGCTTACTTCACTCTGTATAATCGGTGTTATTTTTCTTTAATAAAACTATTTGTCTATAAGGAACTAGAAATAAAATAAAGAAGAACAGTGAAAAGCATCCTTCTCCACAGATAGTTTAGGAAGCAGGCCAGTGCTGCTATATATAATCAAGAATATACTGAAATCAGACATGATTTAATCAGAAATGTGTATAAGAGACAGGTAAACTTAAGTTTATATCTCCTTCAATTTGGAAAACTTTTGGTTCATTCCACCTACTGCCTAGTTATGCTGAAAACAAAATCAAGTCTCCCACTACATAACCAAGGGAAGATGGAGAATACAAAATTTCACTTTGCTGTGTATAGTATATAAAGTCCAAGATTGCATAAGAGTAATTATATATCTCTTCCCCAGACTAAAAAGTTCCTGAGGGTATGGGCCATATCTACTATTGTAGACCATTGTAAAGTGTGAAAGTGAAAGTTGCTCAGTCATGTTCGACTCTGTGACCCAATGGTCTATACAGCCCATGAAATTCTCCAGACCACTGAAACCCACCATCTAATAAAGAATCTAGTACACTAAATATCTGCCTCACAAATTTTTTACAATAGCATCTAGAACTCCCTTATTATATATAAAGATACATAAAATCATCAATGAAACACAATCTTTCTGCAGAGTCTTAGAAATATGTTCTCTTTCCAATAAGAACACTTCCAAACATACTCAGGTGCTCTAAGGAGAGGAGAGCCAACAAATATTTCAATCACACAGCACCTCTGAAGGAAAGCAGAAAGACACTGATGGGAGGGAGGTGATGAGTAAAAATATACTACATTCTCCTCAAAGCCAGGACATGCATCTTTTGTTCATAACTGTATGTACATCCTCACTACAAAACCAGTGCCAAGCTTAGAACTGACATTCAAAAACTGACTTGCAGAAAAGCATGACATGTGTTTTCACAGACCCCACTCAAATCTTGACTCTTAACAGTGAAAAACCCACCCTCGGTTTACTCAGTTTTTCTATGAGCTTTGAACCATAAAATTCACACAATAGTTCAGATCCCCTAATATTTGGGGAAGTGATTCAAGATAATGTATGTAAAGCATCGAGTAGATTGTCTGGCACATCCATTGTACCTAATAAACAACAGCTATTATAATTATGTGTTTCCTTTTGGATCAATGGATATGTGTTCATATGAATGTCTAATTTCTATGAATGCAAAAATGTGGTGAAATAGTCAAATGAATTGCATTTCCAATTTAAATAGATAATCTCAGCATAAGTGCTGCCAGACCTTACCTTTTGCAGCTGTTCTGTGTAAATAATTCACCTAGTAGTCAGGTAAAAACACATTCTCTGCATTAACTTTAAAGAAGTGCATGACAGTGAGCATCTTAATAAGTAAGCTAACCTTTTACTCAGCTTCATTTTCTTGAGCTATTTATTTTAATCAAATATTACAGCCAACCATCGTGGAAATTTCTCAGAGAGGCTAATGTATTCAATAAACACCTAAGCTGCATATTAAAAAGCTCACTAAGGATGCACACGTGACAAGATAGCAAAATATTCAGCCACAACTACAGGATGACATAATTTTAATTAAATCAGTTGAATTTATCGAGTGTTTTCCATTTGAAAACTTGATGGATATAAAGTACAAGAACAGAAAAAAAATATTTTTTATCACTGAATTATTAGTTGAGTAGCATTTTATCAGATGCATTATAAGTAAACCATAAAAGTATAACCGATTACAAAAGTAAAATCATAACATTTACAATCTAGATGTCAAGCTCTTAAGTACTGTCTCTTATACACATCTAGATGTGTATAAGAGACAGGCCTTGCTTCTATTCTACCAATCCAAGTCATTCAAGTTATAGCTCATTTTATATCTATAGTTAGTAACTTTCCTAGGTTGGTTTTGCCCATAACAATGGAAGTGTATATACTATTTAACCTTCTTTGCATATCCATAAAATCAATAAAGCAACTATCTCACAGTAGATAATGACCCTTATGAAAAGCACATTGATTTTTTTTCTTCTCATATTGTCATTCTATTTCTTCAACAGGTTGGACACAACAGGTTTTCAGAATGAAAGTCTTACAAAAAGCTTTTCTCGTTCTTTGGGAGGTCTGAGAATTTCTACAAAATCACTGTTTAAAAAATTCTACTAACCTGTCATATTAAAATATAAAACCCCATACATTTATAGTTATTAAACAACTGTTTTGTAATAATAAAGCATAATTAAGATTTATTTATTTATATTTCCATAGAAAGTCTAGGTCTCAGTTGGGAAAAGTATTCTGATGGGAAAGTGAAGGAAGAGAAATGAGTGTTCTGGCAACTGGATATGCACCATGCATANATCTTTAATGTTGTATAAACTTTCACCACAATTTTTACTAGAGTTAGACTTTTTAAGACTTAAATATATAATAATAGCTTCACATAATTAAAGGCTACAAGGATTTGGGCTTCAAAAATATGAGGTTTGATGTAGGGTGAATATACAAATTTTAGGACAAACTAGAGGATTTGTGAGGATAAAAAGAAGTACTCTTACTATTAATAATTATGTTAGGATAATCAGGTCAAATAGGTCAGTGCTAAGTGAAGCAGTTTGTCCTAATTATAAGAAACGTGAATGTTATCTCCTAAATTTGAAGATTTCTTGTAAAAAAAAAAAAAGAAGGAATAATTTATGGCATAATTTAAGATTAAAGCTGCTTTATTGTTTAAGGAAAAAAATCTCTTTTTTCTCTTTATTATACTTCTGGAGTCATTTTGTTAGGTACTGATATCCTGGAATTTTTAAAAATTATTATCTATTTCCTTATATGTTCTCTCTTTTTTTCCTACATGTTTCACTGGCCAGTGAGAAGCAACTGATGGATTTGAACAGGACAGTGATATTATTAGTGATGTGTTTAGGGAAAGTTACTATTTCATAATAATAACATAAAAAATGGGTTGGAGGTGGTAGCCAGTCAACATATGATAACATTAAATCATTCAAGCACACATAGTAAGATATGAAAGCACTTGGCAGCAGTGGAAATGAAGAGAAAATGGGCGAGTGCTGTTCTGGGAGAAAGTAGATAATGTTTACACTAGTGGTAAAGAACCCGCCTGCCAATGCAGGAGATATAAGAGATTTGGGTTCCATCCCTGGTTTGGGAAGATACCCTGGAGGAGAAAATTGCAATCTACTCCAGTATTCTGGTCTGGAGAGCCCATGGGCTGAGGAGCCTGGCAGGTTACAGTCCATGGGGTTGCAGAGTCAGACATGACTGAACAAACTTAGCACAGCACAGATAATGCTTAGGAAAAGGTTTCAAGATATTATCGATAAGGACAGAGGAAAAGGACAAAGTAGGTAATTAAATAGTTAATCCCACTAGAGGATTATAAGTAAAGAAAAAAAGTATGAACGACTCCTGTAAATTAATGATTGAACAAGACAGCAGGTTTGCTTAACCACAAAACCAAGCAAGCTTGCTTAGCAACAAAGCCACACACAGAAGTCCACAAACCAGAAAACAATGGTGGCATGAGACCCACTACTTTCCCAGTGAGCTCAATACATTAATAATCCCTAGGACATGCTCTCTGAACACACAAAAAATAAGAATTTATGGAGAGGTGACTTTTCAAAGTGAAAGACCCTTATTGTACAGAGACCTGAAATAATTTCTCTGTAGTGCCATGACAGTCCCTGTGGGGAGCAAAGAACCTCCCTCACCTTACACAGAGAAGAAAGTGATAGAAATGCAATATCTGGTTTCCCAGGTGGCGCTAGTGGTAATGAACCCTACTGCCAATGCAGGAGACATTGTGAGGCAGGTTTGATCCCTGGGTTGAGAAGATCCCCTGGAGGAGGGCATGGCAACTCGCTCCAGTTTTCTTGCCTGGAGAATCCCAGGGACAGAGGAGCCTGGCCCTGGGTTCCCATGGCTACAGTCCATGGGGTTGCAAAGAGTCAGACATGACTGAAGCAACTTAGCATGCAGTATGCACCAAGAATAAGGAATAAGGTGGTCTTTCCCCCCTCCTCACTTTTCCTTTGTTTATAAAACTTTAGTCCACTAACTTCTCGGGACTTGACACCCTCTCCCCCACCCATCTGTAAGGTGCACAGGCATCCTATGTCTTATTCTAATAAATCACTTCTTATCCATCACTTTGCCTCTCAGGGAGTTCTTTCAACACTGAGACATAAAGAGTCAGAGATCCTTGAACCCCCACCCCCACTCTGTCAAATGCCACCTAGAACTTTCACTGCTAAGCATTCACCTTGCAACTGGAGAGACCAGAGTTTAAATATTTGTACTAGCAAAAGCTTGCTCCATATTTTCATGCAAATGATTGTATGTATATATAAAAATCTGGGGCTTCTCTGGTGGCTCAGTGGTAAAGAATCTGCCTGCAGGGCAGGAGATCTGGGTTTGATCCCTGGGATGGGAAGATCCCCTGGAGGAGCGCATGGCAACCCACTTCAGTACTCTTGCCCAAAGAATCCCATGGACAGAGGAGCCTGGTGGGCTACAGTCCATGGGGTCATACAGAGTCAGACACGACTGAAGTGACTAAGCAGCAGCAGCAGCATGAAAGTGTTAGCCCCTCATTCATCCCTCGGGAGCCCGCCAGGCTCCTCTGCTCATGGAATTCTCCAGGCAAGGATTGGGTAGCCATTCCCTTCTCCAGGAGATCTTCCTGACCCAGAGATCAAACTCTGGTCTCCTGCATTGTAGGTGGATTCTTTCCTATCTGTGCTACCAGGAAATCCCCTCATATAAAGGATACAGTGATAATATTCAGAGAAACTTGTATTCTCTGTGGGTTCCTCTCGTCAATGACAAACAACTGTCAATAATTATATATTTATCTTTTTAGTTATTATTTTCATAAATACTCAATTATATTAATGAAGAATACAGGGAATTATTCTGTGTATTATATATTTGTGTAAATGATACACATATGTGTTACTCTGTATGTTGCTTTTAGTATTCAATTTCACGTTTTTTGAGAACTGCCTACATTGTCATCTGAAAGTCTACTTTTATTGATTTTAACTGTTTAATATTATTGTCTATTGATCTTTACCATTTTTTATTGGAGTATATTTGTGTTACCTTCTGCTATACAGCAAAGTGAATCAGCCATATGTGTACATATATCCCCTCACTCTCAGAAATCTCCCCATTGCATCCCTCTATCATCACAGAGTACCGATCTGAACCCCACTGTGCTGTATAGCAGCTTCCCACTCGCTGTCTGTTCTACACACAGAAGTGTGTAAATACTACTCTCCCAACTGGTCCCACCCTCCCCTTCCCTACCACTGAGTCGTCCACATGTCTGCTTTCTATATCTGCATCTCTATTCCTGCCCTGAAAATAGGATATATATACCCCCTATTGATGTGGATTTATATTGTTTCCATCTTTCACATTGATAAACAATGCTCTATTAGATAATCATTTCTGAGGACTGAGGCTCGCATCCCCTGACCTCCCAGGGGGGCTGGCGGTCAGCAGCTTTCACCAAAGTTCCTTTCTCATCTGCGATCAGGTGAAGAGAGCAGTCTCATTAGGAACATCTCCCACTGTATGCCTGGGCAATGTGTAATGACACTAAGGAGCTGTTTCAACAAAAGATCATGATTCACTTTGTCCTTCTGCAAAATTCTTTCTCCTGTGAAAATACAGAAAGAAAATCTCATTTAAAGTGGAGTCAGAAAGCCCTGAGGGAGAGCTCTCATGCATGGGCCCTTCCTTGCATCCCGCATGACTTACAGGAAGAAGGAACAATTACCTTAACAAGGTTTGTTTGTATAGAATTCTATGTATAAAGTGCTCTCAGGATCATCCATGGTGAAATGGAGATTGCTTTACTTCTGCTGCATGGGAGGACACTTTTTATGTGGGAATTTCATCTCTTGCTTTTAAGAAAAGGAAGGAAGATCCCTCCCTGCCCCCAAAATAATCCTCTCACCCCCACCTGCAGGCAATGAGAAGCCAGCAAGCCTCCAACCCTTGTTCTTCTCCAAGGAACTTTAACTCAAAACAAGCCTCCCCAATTTACTTCTGAAACCTAATGAAAGCTGATCTTTCCTTTGTCTCTTGAACTTGCCAATGATTCTCCATAGTTTGCCTGTCCCAAACTGCAATTCTCTGCTCTTCCTGAATAAACTGATTTTTCTGATTCTGTTCAGTAAATGGGGCACAAAAACCTCTCCGACAGAGTGCTTCTCAGGGGACCTCAACAGCATCTGTTGGCACCAGTGTGGTTTAAGCCAGCAGACCCTGGATTTCAGAGCCAGATCATCCACCAGCTATTGGTAATACAACCCCATCGTTTGTGATAGGTTGAGAACACAGAGACTCCAGCATGGTGCAATTGGTGTGAGCATTCAAATTTACTGGAAGTTAACTCTTGGTCGGAGAAAGTGAAACTGAGCAGGATCCTGTGGGGCTACTGGGCTCAAAAACCTTTCCAAGATCCCTGTTTGCTGCTTGGCAGGAAATAGACTTCATTTAGCCTCCCTGACCCTCCCTGAGTCCCAAAGGGCAGATTCAAACAGTTGTTAATCAGGGAAAGGAGAGGATGAAGAGACCCGGAGGGGCAGTCAGGAAACAATAGTGCAGCCTTGGGACAGGTCCTTGATCCCCCTTGTGGGATACACAAAGCAATAGCTTTGAGCTCTTCTGTAAAGCTGAAGCCCCCAACAAACGGAAGATTCTAACTGCTTGCTGAAGCACTCTTCACTCCAGAAAAGATCACAGCTTGCTGTAATCACCTGATGTGAAGTGATCTTTGGATTGAAGGAGTACAGGCCTGGTCTGCATCCTATCCTTACCAGTAACCCCACCCCTTGACTCCTCATAAGCTTCCCACCCTTCCACATGGGGGCACATATTCTGGAGGGCCCATTGTGGCCCTCTTTGCCTGACAAAGCAATAAAGCTATTCTTTTCTACTTCACCCAAAACTCTGTCTCAGAGATTTTACTTGCTTATATTTTTAATTTGTTATTAGGTCTTCCTTGTGGTACACAATCTTCTCTAGTTGTAATAAGGGCTAGCTGTGGTATAGGGGAACTTAGTTCCCCAACCAGGGATCAAACCTGGGCCCCCTGCACTGGTAGCATGGAGTCTTATTCACTGTACCACCAGGGAAATCCTCATCTCTGAGATTTAATTCGGTGTTGGGGTACAGAGGCCAGATTCAGCTTCCAAAGGGCCCTGATGCTGACCATTAATCATGCACTTGAGAAACACTGGACAAACAATCATTACGAAGACTAGAGAATGAAGTGGCCTTGTTGGGCACTAATGAGGAATTAGAAAAAGAAAGGTAATGAAAGGATGAGAATGATGAATGGGAAAACAAGAGGGTCTTCTTGATATCATAGGGAGAGAATTTCATCTCCTGTAATAGAGGCCAGAGAAAGCTTCAAACCAATACTTGCTTGCAAGGAGAGTGTTGCTCCAGAGAAAGCTGAACTTTCATCATTGAAAATTGTGCTATGTCAAAGTCAGGACCCTGATTGGGAAGGGTGGAATTATTAGACTTGGGATGGGGAATTCTGAGTAACAGTGACAAAAGCAAAAGTCTAGGCTTGCTCTTTGTGAAAGGCAACAGATTCCAGCTTCTTTGAAGATGATACAGATGCCTCTGCCTATCAAGCCAGAAATTTCTCTCCAATCATCTTACACCCTTCTCTTGTCTAAAGGCCAATGACAAAGAACAAGTCACAATATAAAGTAGGAAAGTGCTGGTTTGGCTAAGAGGAAAAGGGGGGCTATCCTTTGGTGTATAAGGAGCTTTGCTAGTGGCTCAGATGGTAAAGAATCTGCCTGCAATGCAGGAGAGCCAGATTTGATCCCTGGATCAGGAAGATCCCCTGGAGAAGGGCATGACAAACCACTCCAGTATTCTTGCCTGGAGAATCCCATGGACAGAGGAACGTGGTGGGCTACAGTCTATAGGATTGCAAATAGTCAGACACGACTGGGAGACTAATGCTTTTACTTTTCAGTTTTTTTTGATATATCTGTGAGATCTTGACAAAATTTCCCAGGGGGAGCAGAAGAATGAAAATGGATCTGGATATCAGTTTCCAAAATGGAAATTCTATCAATATGCAACTCTTTCCCCATGATACAGAATGAACATCCTAGCAAGTGATTCCAGGAAACTTCAAAATCCTGAAGAAAGTTACCACCCATGGCATATGAAGTAGAAATACCAAATCTACTATGAGAGATGTTGAAGGAAGGAACAGGAACACTCAAACAATTGGCTGTGAGAACATACACTAGATAAGGTCAGAAAACCCACCAGATGGATACAATGCATGAGTGGTCCCAGAAGACACTGTATTTATCAAAGCAAGAGGGGGGTTCTGGTGATATGGACTCTAAAAGGATCAGTGGGGACTGCTCTCTGTAGGACATATGTGACAGTAAGATAGGCCATTACGGAACTGAGCTTTCTGGTAACAATGGGACTGATGAATCTGGGGAAAAACAGAGGCCAGGTGGAGGTGCTTTACCAATGGAAATGAAATGTTGGCAGGATTATTGAAATGCGGCGGGAGTTTTAGAGTTTCAAACTACATCATTATCTATAGAGAGTAAGCTGTGTGTGTCCTGTCATTTCGGTCCTTTCTGATCTTCTGTGACCCCATGGACTGTAGCCAACCCAGCTCCTCTGTCCATGGGATTCTCCAGGCAAGAATTCTGGAGTGGTTTGCCATTTCCTCCTTCAGGGGATTTTCCCAATCCAGGGATCAAACGTGCATCTCTTACATCTCCTGCATCGGCAGGCAGATTCTTCATCAATGGGCCACTTGGGAAGCCCCTGTAGAGAGTGAAGAGTTAGGGTTAGTTATTAGGGTATGTTATTGTGGCATAATCAATGAGTATCTGGCTAGAATGTATTTCAAAAGAACTGAAGGAGAGATAATCAGGAAAACATGACTAGCCACACCAAATAAAAGTTTTGCCAGCTTCCTGGATCCTAGTCAATTTTCAGACCTGGAAACTATTGTATGTAAGACAGGCCTCACTCAGAAATGCAAGGATCATTTACTACCATGGCAAAGTCTTTTTGATAATGAGTTCTGAATCCTTCCCAAAGGGATATATGACCATTTACTTTTGTATTAATATCCTGGGAAGGAGGAATGCCAAAGCATTTGAAGACTAACAGACTCGGGGTCTAAATTAACAGTAATAAAAGAAGACCCAAAGTGTTTCATGGATTTCTGTTGAGTGGGTATGTATGGGGACTTTGTAATAAGTTCAGTCTGTGATCAAATCTGGTTCATAGTACATTCAGTAAGTCTAAAGAGCCCTGGTGGTATCTGATGACCAAATGTACAACTAAAATAGATATAAATAAAGGTCAAAACTTCACATCGGTGTTTTTGGTTTAAGGAATATGAGGGAAGGTCAATTAGAAGTCTATGAAACCCTCTCCCTCTCATTCACAAGGGAAATAAATAAAAATAATGCCATATTTCAGAGGCAGTAGCAGAGATCTATAGCAACCTTAAAGACATAAGAATAGTATTAAATCCACCAGCATGATCTATCCAAATCCAGTTAGCTCCAGGTTGACAATAAAGTGGCTCTGCCATATGGACCATGTGACCTAGCTGAATAAATGGCATTATACTTATGTTCAGAAGAGAAGGATGCTGTGTCGAACTTACCTGAAGCCTACAAAGAAGAATCACAAGCAGACTTCTAAGATGATGAAGATCATCTGCAGTAGACATCTATGAAAGTGAAAATGAAAGTTGCTCAGTTGTGTCCGACTGTGCGACCCCGTGGACTGTAGCCTGCCAGTCTCCTCTGTCCATGGAATTCTCCAGGCAAGAATACTGGAGTGGGTAGCTGTTCCCTTCTCCAGGGGATTTTCCCAATCCAGGGAATCAACCCAGATCTCCCACATTGCAAGCAGATTCTTTACCATCTGAGCCACCAGGGAAGACTTTTGCAAAACAGATTGTTTCCTATTACTGGACCCTGAGATAGTAAGAAAAATTGTAGTCAGAACTACCCTTTATGAACTCTTTTGTGACCCCATGGATTGTAGCCCATCAGGCTCTTTTGTCCATGGGATTTCCCAGGCAAGAATACTGGAGTGAGTTGCCATTTCCTCCTCCAGAGAATCTTTCTGACACAGGGATTGTACCCCCATAACCTGTGTCTCCTGCATTGCAGGAGGATTCTTTACCACTGTGCCACACGAGAAGCCTGTACATTTCTATATAGACAGATGTTTAAATGCACCAAGACACTTTCACTCAATCCCTCCAACTACACATTCCAAACGCACAAGCATGTGGCATGTAAATGCATACACAACATATTTCAAAATACTACCCTTAACTGTCATGAAATGCAAACAGGTAATTCTCATTTGCAGAATTTTTCTCTACAAAGGACTCAATATGCATGGATTTGAGAGCACTTGAATACTATTGAATAATATCTTATTAATAAAATTTAATCTTATTTCCCCACTTTTATTAATGAAATTTCAAGGTAATGTAGTATGTCTATTGTTACTTTCTAGGATAAATTTTATTGCATAAATATCATTGTAGGGAGAGGGATTAAACTATTCAAGACAACTAAAATGGCCCCTTCATAGATCACAACCTTTTCTTGGGGAAAGGACTTGTGTAACTCAATGAAGCTATGAGCCATGCCATGCAGAGCCATCCAAGACAGATGGGTTATAGTAAAAGCTATGGCTTTTCCAGTAGTCATGTATGGATGTGACAGCTGAACTATAAAGAAGGCTGAACACTGAAGAATTGATGCCTTTGAAATGTGGTGCTGGAGAAGGTGCTTGACAGCTCCTTGGGCTGCACGGATATCAAACCAATCAATCCTAAAGGAAATCAATCCTGAATATTAATTAGAAAGACTGATGCTGAAGCTCCAATAATTTGGCAACCTGATGCAAAGAGCCATCTCATTGGAAAAGACTCTAATGCTGGTAAAGATGGAATGCCAAAGGAGAACAGGGAGACAGAGAATGAGATGGTTGGATGGCGTCAATGACTCAGTGGACATGCTGCTGCTGCTAAGTCACTTCAGTCGTGTCCGACTCTGTGCGACCCCATAGACGGCAGCCCACCAGGCTTCCTCATCCCTGGGATTCTCCAGGCAAGAACACTGGAGTGGGTTGCCATTTCCTTTTCCACTGCATGAAAGTGAAAAGTGAAAGTGAAGTCGCTCAGTCGTGTCTGGCTCTTAGCGACCCCATGGACTGCAGCCTACCATGCTCCTTTGTCCATGGGATTTTCCAGGCAAGCATACTGGAGAACATTGCCATTGCCTTCTCCAGCAATGGACATGAGTTTGAGCAAACTCTGGGAGATGGTGAAGGATAGAGAGATTGCAAAGAATTGGATACAAGTTAGCGGCTGAATAACAACAGCAAGAATGGACCAGGAAACAAGTTTGAAGGAGCTGAATTAAATTGATTATACAATAAATGGGATAATTCAAATAAGGAAAAATAACTGGACTCAGATTTACACAAAGATAATTTTTCTTACTTTAGTATAAAACGTTATTAAAATACATGAAGTCCAAACAGCCCTAAATACCTTTTTTTTGGTAACATTTTTCAGAAAAATGTGACCTTAGCTGAGTTCATTTAGTTGCAAATCCTGACCTGAAGAGATATGAGGTTGCTCATCATCTGATTTTATGCCTCTTGGTTTGAATATTCAAGAATTTTTCTTTGATAATATTAAGATATTTGATTATGGGCTGTTGACTTTAACCCTCCTGGTGATATTACAAAGAATTACAACTTTGCATCATCTTCTCTTTTTCTACTCTTAAAACTTCTGAATTCTGAAATAAATCTGGTGAGCTTTAATTCCTATTATAGCTATATTAAAAAATGCAATGTCTCATAAATACATTATTTTTCAAAATAGCAGTAAAACCTAGTCCTCTTAAGGGAATTATTTAATGCAATGAAATTAATTTCATTTTTAAAGCAAGAATATTATTTTAGAATTTTTGGAAGCAAGCATAGAAATTATTTAGCCATTATATACTTTCTCTGAAATGATGCATTTGCAACCATATGGATGGACTGGAGATTATCATACTTAGTGACATAAGTCAGACAAAGACAAATATCATAATACTGCTTATATGCAGAGTCTTAAAAAATGATAAAAAATGAACTTATTTACAAAACAGAAACACTCAAAGACTTAGAAAACAACTTTTGGTTACCAGGGAAAAAAGTGGATGGGTAGAGGGAAAGATTGGGAGTTTGAGATGGACATGCACACACTGCTATATTTAAAATAGATGACCTGAACAATGGAGTATTACTCAGCCATTAAAAAAGAATACATTTGAATCAGTTCTAATGAGGTGGATGAAACTGGAGCCTGTTATACAGAGTGAAGTAAGCCAGAAAGAAAAACACCAATACAATATACCAACACATATATATGGAATTTAGAAAGATGGTAACAATAACCCTGTATGTGAGGCAGTAAAAGAGACACAGATGTATAGAACAGTCTTTCGGACTCTGTGGGAGAGGGAGAGGGTGGGATGATTTGGGAGAATGGCATTGAAACATGTATAATATCATATAAGAAATAAATAGCCAGTCCAGGTTCAATGCAGGATACAGGATGCTTGGGGCTGGTGCACTGGGATGACCCAGAGGGATGGTACGGGGAGGGATGGGGAACATGTGTATACCTGTGGCAGATTCATGTTGATGTATGGCAAAACCAATAAGATATTGTAAAGTAATAAATCTCCAATTAAAAGAAATAAATTTATATTAAAAAATAAATTTAAAAAATTTTAAAAAATTAAATAAAACAGATAACCAACAAGGATCCACTGAATAGCCCAGGGAGCTCTGCTCAATACCCTTTAATAACTTACATGTGAAAAGAATTTGAAAAGAATGGATACATGTATAGATACAAGTGAATTACTTTGCTGTACACCTGGAGCTGTCATAACATTGTGAATCAACTATACTTCACTATAAAACTTAAAAAAAGCTTAAAAAGAACAAAAATATATATTATGATTATAATTTATATTATTATTATTGATAAGTTATTGTATAAATAATTTATATTTTATATAACATATACATCATACATATAACTTATAAATTATATAATTTATAAATATATATTTAATAAATAAATTATATTTATATTTTATAAATAATTATTTATATTATTATAATTATTATGTATTGTTATAATTTATATTATATGTATATAAATATGGACTATAATGGGTCTTCACATGTGGTGCTAGTGGTAAAGAATCTGCCTTCCAATAAAAGAGACATAAGAGACACGAGTTTGATCTCAGGGTTGGGAAGATCCCCTGGAGGAGGGCATGGCAGTCCACTCCAGTATTCTTGCCTGGAATACTGCCATAGGGTAGCACAGAGTCAGACACATGACTTAGTGACTAAAGTGACTAGCACCCACGTAATACATTGGCTGTTTTCATGGGTTACATAAATAGTAATTTAGAGAGACAGAAGGATAAAAGGACACATAGAATAAAACTATTAAGAACTAATGGTACCCACAATTCTATAGCCTACAAATAAAGCTTTCTTAATCAGCTCCTTGTCTGTAGCATCTTGGATAGTGGTCACTGAAGCAATGGACGTGAATTTGAGCAAACTCCGGGAGATGGTGAGAGACAGGGAAACCTGGTGTGCTGCAGTCCATGGGGTCGCAAAAGACTAGCACCCACGTAATACATTGGCTGTTTTCATGGGTTACATAAATAGTAATTTAGAGAGACAGAAGGATAAAAGGACACATAGAATAAAACTATTAAGAACTAATGGTACCCACAATTCTATAGCCTACAAATAAAGCTTTCTTAATCAGCTCCTTGTCTGTAGCATCTTGGATAGTGGTCACTGAAGCAATGGACGTGAATTTGAGCAAACTCCGGGAGATGGTGAGAGACAGGGAAACCTGGTGTGCTGCAGTCCATGGGGTCGCAAAGAGTCGGACTCAACTTGGCAACTGAAAAACAACAGCTTCTTACACATAACCAAGCATAAGTGGTAGTAGAATCATTGATTTTTTTAAGGATGTCAATTCATTGTTTTTTACCCAGGCTTTGACTTGAACTTTACTATTAATCCATGCTACTTATCTCCTGTCTTGTTTTTCTGTTCTCTCTCTAAATATCTCTTCTCACACAATCAATAGTTTTGAAATTTCAACTTAATTATTTATTTGGTAAATAACTGTTCAGTCCAGTAGGTGTGTGTTCCTATAACAAATGGCTCCACTGAGAGGGTTAAGCATTCCTTCCTAGCTCCTTTAGAATAAAGCTGTATTTAGGTGAAATAGAGTAAGGATTGAAAAGGTGAGGGAAGCTGGGTGGAGAGATCCTTCTGAAGGAAGGAAAAACTAGTGGGACACGGTACAGAAATGTCATGATAAAAAAAAAAAAAAAAAAAACACTGACGTCTCAGCAAGTACCAAACTGCAAACTAAGCTCTCTGTATAACCTCCAACTATTCTTTTGAAAACAAATATAATCTCAATATTAAATCCCCTCTGACTGACCCTGCTATTTGTTACATAAGCCACTTTGTTTAGTGCTTACCTGCCATCATAAACCTCATAGTTTTAAGGTTAATTTCATTTATTGGAGAACAATTATGCCATTTCACTGAAGGCATGGTTCATATGCCTAAATGCAACATAGGTGTAACATGCAATATTTCAATGATTGAAAACAAATATAATCTCAATATTAAATCCCCTCTGACTGACCCTGCTATTTGTTACATAAGCCACTTTGTTTAGTGCTTACCTGCCATCATAATCCTCATAGTTTTAAGGTTAATTTCATTTATTGGAGAACAATTATGCCATTTCACTGAAGGCATGGTTCATATGCCTAAATGCAACATAGGTGTAACATGCAATATTTCAATGACACAAATGATAGCTTAAAAACTAGCAACTTCACAAAAATATCAAATGATTAATTAAAATTATCCTATGATTAAAGTAGTTAAGGAAGATTCTCCTGCTTTATCTGTGTCATAGTATATGAGAGTCTACAATATTATTTTCTGTAATTGTCAGAAATTACAATTACAATTACTCAGTCACGTCCCAACTCTTTGTGACCCCATGGACTGTAGCTCATCAGGCTTCTCTGTCCATGGAATTCTCCAGGCAAGAATACTGGAGTGGGTTGCCATTTCCTTCTGCAGGGGATCTTCCTGACCCAGGGATTGAATCTGCATCTCCTGCATTATAAGTAGATTCTTTACAGCTGAGCCACCTGGGAAGGCCATTGATTGGGATGGCTATCATCAAAAAAAGAAAAAAACAAAAAACAGAAAATACCAACTGTCAGTGAGATTGTAGAGAAAATGAAACCCTTGTGAACTGTTGGTGGAATTGTGAAATGATGCAATTGGTATGGAAAACTATGAGAAAATATTTGCAAAAGACACATATGATAAAGGGCTGATATCCAAAATACACAAATCTTATATGCAACTCTTGAAGCTCAACAATGAGAAAACAAACATGCACTTTAAAACTGGCAAAGGATCTTAAGATACATTTTACCAAAGAAGATCCACAAACAGGAAAGAAGCATATGAAAAGATGATGCATATTATGTGTCATCAGATCAGGAAAATGCAATTTGTAACAATGAGATACACCTATATACCTGTTAGAATGACCAAAATCTGAAACATGGACATCACCAAATACTGGCAATGATACAGAGCAAAAGGAGCTCTCATTTATTTCTGATAGGTATGCAAAAATGGTACAGCAAGTTGGAAAGGAGTACGTCAAGGCTGTATATTGTCACCCTGCATATTTAACTTATATGCAGAGTACATCATGAGAAACGCTGGACTGGAAGAAACACAAGCTGGAATCAAGATTGCCTGGAGAAATATCAATAACCTCAGATATGCAGATGATACCACCCTTATGGCAGAAAGTGAAGAGGA
>SJYT01018614.1:40242-55108 GCA_006410635.1 Cephalophus harveyi
TGAGTCTGAGTGATCTCCGAGAGATGGTGATGAACAGGGAGGCCTGGCGTGCTGCGATTCATGGGGTCGCAAAGAGTCGGACACGACTGAGCGACTGAACTGAACTGAAGTTGGGAAGTTAGTTTCGTTTTGTTTTACAAAACTGAACATAAATGGATCTTTATGTCAGTTTTATTCATTATTGTCGAACATAGAAGCAACCAAGATGTCCTTCAGTAAAGGAAGAAATATATAAGTGAAAGAAGTCAGTTTGAAAAGACTACATACTCTATGATTTTAGTTATATGTGTGTGTGCTAAGTTGCTTCAGTCGTGTCTGACTCTGTGTGACACTATGGACTATAGCCCACCAGATTTCTCTGTCAATGGAATTCTTCAGGCAAGAATATTGCCATGGGTTGCCATTTCCTTCTCTACAGGACTTTCCTGACCCAGGGATTAAACCCACATCTCTTATGAAAAGAGGAGCCAGAATTGGGCCATCAGCTTTTCTTCTCTTAGCATCTTTTGGGTCCGCCCACCCTCACGCCTCCAGGATGTATTTTTCTTTGCTTTCTAAATAACACTGAGCTGTAACACTGGTCCATCTGAGGGCTGTAACAGTGGTCCATCCATCCATTCAAACTTTTATTGTGATGAGACAGAACCGAGGAAATTACAAACTCCCCCTACATAATTGCCAATATCCATTGTATACATATAACTTATAAATTATATAATTTATAAATATATATTTAATAAATAAATTATATTTATATTTTATAAATAATTATTTATATTATTATAATTATTATGTATTGTTATAATTTATATTATATGTATATAAATATGGACTATAATGGGTCTTCACATGTGGTGCTAGTGGTAAAGAATCTGCCTTCCAATAAAAGAGACATAAGAGACACGAGTTTGATCTCAGGGTTGGGAAGATCCCCTGGAGGAGGGCATGGCAGTCCACTCCAGTATTCTTGCCTGGAATACTGCCATAGGGTAGCACAGAGTCAGACACATGACTTAGTGACTAAAGTGACTAGCACCCACGTAATACATTGGCTGTTTTCATGGGTTACATAAATAGTAATTTAGAGAGACAGAAGGATAAAAGGACACATAGAATAAAACTATTAAGAACTAATGGTACCCACAATTCTATAGCCTACAAATAAAGCTTTCTTAATCAGCTCCTTGTCTGTAGCATCTTGGATAGTGGTCACTGAAGCAAATGACCTGCCTCCTGAGAAATCTATATGCAGATCAGGAAGCAACAGTTAGAACTGGACATGGAACAACAGACTGGTTCCAAATCAGGAAAGGAGCATATCAAGGCTGCATATTGTCAGTCTGCTTACTTAACTTACATGCAGAGAACATCCTGTGAAATGCCTGGCTGGATAAAGCATAAGCTGGAATCAAGATTGCCAGCAGAAATATCAATAACTTCAGATTTGCAGATGACACCCCCTTTATGGCAAAAGGTAAAGAAGAACTAAAGAGACTCTTGATGAAAGTGAAAGAGGAGAGTGAAAAGGCACACACACCAAGGAAACCAGAATTGAAAGAGACACGTGTACCCCAATGTTCATTGCAGCACTGTTTATAATAGCCAGGACATGGAAGCAACCTAGATGTCCATCAGCAGATGAATGGATAAGAAAGCTATGATACATATACACAATGGAGTATTACTCAGCCATTAAAAAGAATACATTTGAATCAGTTCTAATGAGGTGTTTGAAACTAGAGCCTATTATACAGAGTGAAGTAAGCCAGAAAGAAAAACATCAATACAGTATGCTGCTGCTAAGTCACTTCAGTTGTGTCCGACCCTGTGCGACCCCATAGACAGCAGCCCGCCAGACTCCCCTGTCCCTGGGATTCTCCAGGCAAGAACACTGGAGTGGGTTGTCATTTCCTTCTCCAATGCATAAAGTGAAAAATGAAAGTGAAGTCACTCAGTCGTCTCTGACTCTTAGTGACCCCATCGACTGCAGCCTACCAGGCTCCTCCATCCATGGGATTTTCTAGGCAAGAGTACTGGAGTGGGATACCATTGCCTTCTCCATCAATACAGTATAATAACACATATATATGGAATTTAGAAAGATGGTAACAATAACCCTGTATGCAAGACAGCAAAAGAGACACAGATGTGTAGAACAGTCTTTTGGACTCTGTGGGAGAGGGCGAGGGTGGGAGAGTGGCATTGAAACATGTAAATTATCATATGTGAAACAAATCATCAGTCCAGGTTCAATGCATAATACAGGGTGCTTGGGGCTGGTGCACTGTGATGACTAGAGGGATGGGATGGGGAGGGAGGTGGGATGGGGATTCAGGATGGGGAACACGTGTACACCTATGGAGGATTCAAATCAATGTATGGCAAAACCAATAGAATATTGTAAAGTAAAATAATAAAACAAAAAACTTAACATTCAGAAAACTAAGATCATGGCATCTGGTCCTATCACTTCATGGCAAATAGATGGGGAAATAGTGGAGACAGTGGCAGACTTTATTTTGGGGGGCTCCAAAATCACTGCAGATGGTGACTGCAGCCATGAAATTAAAAGACACTAGCTCCTTGAAAGAAAAGTTATGATCAACCTAGACAGCATATTAAAAAGCAGAGATATTACTTTGCCAACAAGGGTCCCTCTAGTCAAGACTATGGTTTTTTCTGTAGACATGTATGGATGTGAGATTTGGACTATAAAGAAAGCTGAGTGATGTGGGGTGGGAAGTGGGAGGGGGATTCGGGATTGGGAGCTAATATACACCCATGGTGGATTCATGTCAATGTATGGCAAAACCAATACGGTATTGTAAAGTAAAATAAAGTAAAAATAAAATTTAAAAAAATAAAAATAAAAATAGACTTCCTCTCAAAAAAAAAAATTTAAAAAAAAAAAAAAAACTGTGCTGTTGGAGAAGACTCAGAAAGAGACACATGTACCCCAATGTTCATTGCAGCACTGTTTATAATAGCCAGGACATGGAAGCAACCTAGATGTCCATCAGCAGATGAATGGATAAGAAAGCTATGATACATATACACAATGGAGTATTACTCAGCCATTAAAAAGAATACATTTGAATCAGTTCTAATGAGGTGTTTGAAACTAGAGCCTATTATACAGAGTGAAGTAAGCCAGAAAGAAAAACATCAATACAGTATGCTGCTGCTAAGTCACTTCAGTTGTGTCCGACCCTGTGCGACCCCATAGACAGCAGCCCGCCAGACTCCCCTGTCCCTGGGATTCTCCAGGCAAGAACACTGGAGTGGGTTGTCATTTCCTTCTCCAATGCATAAAGTGAAAAATGAAAGTGAAGTCACTCAGTCGTCTCTGACTCTTAGTGACCCCATCGACTGCAGCCTACCAGGCTCCTCCATCCATGGGATTTTCTAGGCAAGAGTACTGGAGTGGGATGCCATTGCCTTCTCCATCAATACAGTATAATAACACATATATATGGAATTTAGAAAGATGGTAACAATAACCCTGTATGCAAGACAGCAAAAGAGACACAGATGTGTAGAACAGTCTTTTGGACTCTGTGGGAGCAGGCGAGGGTGGGAGAGTGGCATTGAAACATGTAAATTATCATATGTGAAACAAATCATCAGTCCAGGTTCAATGCATAATACAGGGTGCTTGGGGCTGGTGCACTGTGATGACTAGAGGGATGGGATGGGGAGGGAGGTGGGATGGGGATTCAGGATGGGGAACACATGTACACCTATGGAGGATTCAAATCAATGTATGGCAAAACCAATAGAATATTGTAAAGTAAAATAATAAAACAAAAAACTTAACATTCAGAAAACTAAGATCATGGCATCCGGTCCTATCACTTCATGGCAAATAGATGGGGAAATAGTGGAGACAGTGGCAGACTTTATTTTGGGGGGCTCCAAAATCACTGCAGATGGTGACTGCAGCCATGAAATTAAAAGACACTAGCTCCTTGAAAGAAAAGTTATGATCAACCTAGACAGCATATTAAAAAGCAGAGATATTACTTTGCCAACAAGGGTCCCTCTAGTCAAGACTATGGTTTTTTCTGTAGACATGTATGGATGTGAGATTTGGACTATAAAGAAAGCTGAGTGATGTGGGGTGGGAAGTGGGAGGGGGATTCGGGATTGGGAGCTAATATACACCCATGGTGGATTCATGTCAATGTATGGCAAAACCAATACGGTATTGTAAAGTAAAATAAAGTAAAAATAAAATTTAAAAAAATAAAAATAAAAATAGACTTCCTCTCAAAAAAAAAAATTTAAAAAAAAAAAAAAAACTGTGCTGTTGGAGAAGACTCTTGAGAGTCTCTTGGACTGCAAGGAGATCCAACCAGTCTATCCTAAAGGAAATCAGTCCTGAATATTAATAGGAAGGACTGATGCTGAAGCTGAAACTCCAATACTTTGGCCACCTGATGGGAAGAACTGACTAACTAGAAAAGACCCTGTGATAGGAACAATCAAATGTGGGAGGAGAAGGGGATAACAGAGAATGAGATCGTTGGATGGTATCACTGACTCGATGGACATGAATTAGAGTAAGCTCCTGTAGTTTNCAGTCCTGAATATTAATAGGAAGGACTGATGCTGAAGCTGAAACTCCAATACTTTGGCCACCTGATGGGA
Source organism: Cephalophus harveyi (assembly GCA_006410635.1). Classification (NCBI taxonomy): domain Eukaryota; kingdom Metazoa; phylum Chordata; class Mammalia; order Artiodactyla; family Bovidae; genus Cephalophus; species Cephalophus harveyi. The sequence continues at coordinate 44,893 of SJYT01018614.1, forward strand.
AGAACTGACTAACTAGAAAAGACCCTGTGATAGGAACAATCAAATGTGGGAGGAGAAGGGGATAACAGAGAATGAGATCGTTGGATGGTATCACTGACTCGATGGACATGAATTAGAGTAAGCTCCTGTAGTTTGTGCTGGACAGGGAAACCTGGAGTGCTGCAGTCCATGGGGTCACAAAGAGTGGGACATGACTGAACAACTGAACTAAACTGAACTGAAGTAAGGTGGTCTGTTATTCGCATCTCTTAAAGAATTTTCCAGTTTGTTTTGATCCACATAGTCAAAGGCTTTAGTGCAGTCAATGAAGGAGAAGTAGATGTTTATCTAGAATTCTCTTGTTTTTTTCTGCAGTCCAATGGATATTGTCAATTTGATCTCTGGTTCCTCTGCCTTTTCTAAATCCATCTAGAACGTCTAGATGTTCTCCATTCAGGTACTGCTAAAGCCTCACTTGGAGAATTTTGAGCATTACTTTACTAACATGAGAGATGAATGCAATTGTACAATAGTTTGAACATTCTTTGGCATTGCTTTCTTTGGGATTGGAATGAAAACTGACCTTTTCCAGCCATGTGACCATCCCTGAATTTTCTAAATTTACTGGCATAATGAGTGCAGGACTTTCACAGCATCATTTTTTAGGATTTGAAATAGCTCAACTAGAATTCCATCACCTCCACTAGGTTTGTTTTTAATGATGCTTCCTAAGGCTCACTTGGCTTTGTATTCCAAGATGTCTGGCTCTAAGTGAATGATCACACCATCATAATTACCTGGGTAATGAAGATCTTTTTTGTATAGTTCTGTGCATTCTTGTCACATTTTCATAATATCTTCTCCTTCTGTTAATTCCATACCGTTTTTGTCCTTTATTGCACCCATCTTTGCATGAAATGTTCCCTTGGTATCTCTAATTTTCTTGAAGAGATCTCTAGTCTTTCCCATTATATTTTTTCCCTCTATTTCTTTGTATTGATCACTTAGGAATACTTTCTTATCTCTTATTGATATTCTCTGCTTTCAGATGGATATCTTTCCTCTTCTTCTCCGCCTTTTGCTTCTCTTCTTTTCTCTGCTATTTGTAAGGCCTTCTTCGACAACCATTTGCCTTTTCCCATTTCTTCTTCTTGGGGATGGTTTTGATCACTGCCTTTTGTACAATGTTACGAACTACTGTCATAGTTTTGCAGGCACTCTATCTATCAGATCTAAACCTTGAATCTATTTGTCACTTTCACTGTATAGTCATAAGGGATACGATTTAGGTCATAACTGAGTGGTCTAGTGATTTTCTTTACTTTCTTCAATTTATGTCTGAATTTTGCAATAAGAAGTTCATGATCTCAGCCACAGTCAGGTCCTGATCTTATTTTTGCTGACTATATAGAGTTTCTCTATCTTTGACTTCAAAGAATATAATCAATCAGATTTCAGTATTGAACATCTGGTGATGTCCAAATGTAATCTCTTGTGTTGTTGGAAGAGAGTGTTTGCTATGACCAGTGCAGTCTCTGTACAAAACTCTTATTAGCCTTTGACCTGCTTCATTTTGTACTCAAGGCCAAACATGACTGTTAGTCCAGGTATCTCTTGACTTCCTACTTTTGCATTCCAGTTCCCTACGATGAAAAGGACATCTTTTATTTTATTCTATTTTATTTCTTTGATGTTAGTTCTAGAAGGTCTTGTAAGTCTTCACAGAACTGTTAAACTTCAGCTTTTTCAGCATTAGTGGTTGAGGCAGACTTGGATTACTGTGATGTTGAATGGCTAGCCTTGGAAATGAACAGAGGCCATTTGGTCATTTTTGAGATTGTGCTCAAGAACTGCATTTTGGACTCTTTTGTTGACCATGATGGCTACTGCATTTCTTCTATGGGATTTTTGCCCACAATAGTAGATATAATGCTCATGTGAATTAGATTCACCCATTGCAGTCCATTTTAGTTCACTGATTCCTAAAATATTGATGTTCACTCTTGTCATCTCCTGTTTGACCATTTCCAATTTACCCTGATTCATGGACCTAACATTCTAGGTTCCTATGCACTATTGCTCTTTACAGCATCAGATGACTTCCATTGCCAGTCATCTCCACAACTGGGTATTTTTTTTTTCTCTTTGGCTCAGCCTCTTCTTTCTTTTGGGTGCTATTTCTCCACTCTTCTCCAGTAGCACATTGGACACCTACCGACCTGGGGAGTTCATCTTTCAGTATCATATCTTTTTGCCTTTTCATACTGTTCATGGGGTTTTCAAGGCAAGAATACTCAAGTGGATTGTCAGTATTCCAGTGGGCTACATTTTGTCAGAACTCCCCACCATGACCTGTCTATCTTGGGTTGCCCTACACGACATGTCTCATAGTTTCATTGAGTTAGACAGGACTATAATCCAAATGATCAGTTTGGTTAGTTTTCTCTAATTGTGTTTTCCATTATGTTTGCCTTCTGATGGATAAGGATAAAAGGCTTGTGGAAGCTTCCTGATGGGAAGGACTAGTTGTGGGACTAACCTGGGTTTTTCTCTGATGGGCAGGGCCATGTTCAGTAAATCTTTAATCTAGCTTTCTGTTCATGGGTGAGGCTGTGTTCCCCCTATGTACTTTGTTCTGAGGGCAAACTACAGTAGAGATAATGGCAGTAACGGTGCCCTCCTTCAAAAGGGCTTGTGCAAGAATTGTTGCATTTAGTGCCCCTGATCCCATGGCAGCCACTGTTTACCCATGCTTCAGCCAGAGACTCCTGGACACTCACAGGCAAGTCTGGCTTAGTCTCTTATGGGGTCACTGCTCCTTTCTCCTGGGTCCTGGTGTGCATAAGGTTTTGCTTGAGCCCTCCTACAGTCTCTGGCAGGTATGTAGTTTGATTCTAAACATGATTTTGCCCCTTCTATTGTCTTGTTGGGCTTCTCCTTTTCTCTTGGATGTGTGGTATCTTTTTTTTGGTGGGATCCAGCATTCTCCCATGAATGGTTGTTCAGCAGTTAGTTGCAATTTTGGAGTTCTCACAGGAGAAGATGAGCACATCTCCTTCTACTCTGTCATTAGCTGTGTGACTTGGAGAACACAAACCATGGTCAAAAGTAAAAATTAGGAAGTGACCAAGGAGTACCCTCACATGGGCGATTGCCTCAGGAATGAGTTCCTATGACCTGCGAGCAGAAAGAAAGTCATCTGCTGGTGTCAAGTGAGAATAGAAGAAGATCAAGGGATAGTAAATGTCGAGACTAGCACATAGGAAGAATGGGTTCAGGGACCTAGGCCTCAGCTACTGCACACCTGATGAGCAGGTGACTGGCTTTAAGGATGATTTAAACCCAATACACAATAGCATCCTTTTACCCAACAATAGAACAATTACTTCAATTCCAGTTAAATAATCTGAGAGGTTTACAAAACTATAAAGTCATAAAGCACACACTTAAAGTCTCCTCTTCTAATTTTTAGTCTTTGATATTTTTACTTTGCCACAATTGTCACACTCTGAATACATCTTAAAATATAGTCATTTCTGAGGCTGACCAGAGAGCAGGCACTTTCTAAATAACTTGAAAATTACCCAAATATACACAATAAAATGTGGATTCAAGGTGGGAAACCATGGCAGGTTTTGACAGACTTTTACGTGAATGTCTAATATGATCAAATTGCCAACATCCGCTAGTTTGTCAAAAAAGCAAGGGCGTTCCAAAAAAAACATCTATTTCTGCTTTATTGACTATGCCAAAGCCTTTAACTGTGTGCATCACGATAAACTGTGGAAAATTCTTCAAGAGATGGGAATACCAGACCACCTGACCTGCCTCTTGAGAAATCTGTATGCAGGTCAGGAAGCAACAGTTAGAACTGGACATGGAACAACACACCAGTTCTAAATAGGAAAAGGAGTACGTCAAGGCTGCATATTGTCACCCTGCTTATTTAACTTATATGCAGAGTACATCATGAGAAAGACTGGGCTGGAAGAAGCACAAGCTGGAATTAAGATTGCCAGGAGAAATATCAATAACCTCAGATACGCAGATGACACCACCCTTATGGGAAAAAGTGAAGAGGAACTAAAAAGCCTCTTGATGAAAGTGATAGAGGAGAGTGAAAAAGTTGGCTTAAAACTCAACATTCAGAAAACGAAGATCATGGCATCTGGTCCCATCTCTTCATGGCAAATAGATGGGGAAACTGGAAACAGTGTCAGACTTTATTTTTGGGAATTTGAAAATCACTGCAGATGGTGATTGCAGCCATGAAATTAAAAGACACTTACTCCTTGGAAGGAAAGTTATGACCAACCTAGATAGCATATTCAAAAGCAGAGACATTACTTTGCCAACAAAAGTCCATCTAGTCAAGGCTATGGTTTTTCCAGCGGTCACATATGGATGTGAGAGTTGGACTGTGATGAAGGCTGAGAGCCAAAGAATTGATGCTTTTGAACTGTGGTGTTGGAGAAGACTCTTGAGAGTCCCTTGGACTGCAAGGAGATCCAACCAGTCCATCCTAAAGGAGATCAGTCCTGGTGTTCATTGGAAGGACTGATGTTGAAGCTAAAACTCCAATACTTTGGTCACCTCATGCGAAGAGTTGACTCATTGGAAAAGACCCTGATGCTGGGAGGGATTGGAGACAGGAGGAGAAGGGGATGACAGAGAATGAGATGACTGGATGGCATCACCAACTCCATGGACATGAGTTTGGGTAAACTCTGGGAGTTGGTGATGGACAGGAAGGCCCGGTGTGCTGTGATTCATGGAATCGCAAAGAGTCGGACACGACTGAGTGACTGAACTGAACTGAACTGAATATGTCTTATGATAATGTTTCTTGAGAATATGCCCTTAAAAATAATAATGCTTGATGTAATTTGAATATTTTATTTTCACTAAGAACAGATGTGACAATATGACCATAATATCAATACAAATGCACATTAAATCTAATTACATTTTTATTGTGATTGAGGAATGGGCAATTTTGTGCCTTTTAAAGATGCATGTCACAGGTGTATGGCAAAACCAATACAATATTGTAAAGCAATTAACCTCCAATTAAAATAAATAAATTTATATTTTTTAAAAAATATAGAAACTGCAAAAATAAAAAATAAAGATGCATGTCAGAGTTAGAAAATGCAGTGGATTCTAAATCATTTTTTAAGGATTTGAAATAGCTCAACTGGAATTCCATCACCTCCACTAGTTTTGTTCATAGTGATGCTTCCTAAGGCCCACTTGACTTCACATTCCAGGATGTCTGGCTCTAGGTGAGTGATCTCACCATCATGGTAATCTGGGTCATGAAGATTTTTATTGTACAGTTCTTCTGTATATTCTTGCCACCTCTTCTTAATATCTTCTACTTCTGTTAGGTCCATACCATTTCTGTCCTTTACTATGCCCATCTTTGCATGAAATGTTCTCTTGGTATCTCTAATTTTCTTGAAGAGATCTCTAGTCTTTCCCATTCTATTATTTCCTCAATTTCCTTGCATTGATCACTGAGGAAGGTTTTCTTATCTCTCCTTGCTATTCTTTGAAACTCTGCATTTGAATGGATATATCTTTCCTTTTCTCCTTTGCATTTCACTTATTTTCCTTTCTCAGCTATTTGTAAAGCCTCATAAGACACCCATTTTGCCTTTCTGCATGTTTTTTTCCTTGGGGATGGTCTTGATCCCTGCCTCTTGTATTATGTCATGAACCTCTGTCCATAGTTCTTCAGGCACTCTGTTTATCAGATCTAATGCCTTGAAACTATTTGTCCCTTCCTCTGTATAATCATAAGTGAATTGATCTATATCATACCTGAATGGTCTAGTGGTTTTCCCTACTTTCTTGAAATTAAGTCTGAATTTGGCAATAACGAGTTCATGATCTCAGCCACAATCTGCTCCTGCTCTTGTTTATGCTGACTGTATAGAGCTTCTCCATCTTTGGCTGCAAAGAATATAATCAATCTGAATTTGGTATTGACGATCTGGTGATGTCCATGTGTAGAGTCTTCTCTTGTGTTATTGGAAGAGGGTGTTTACTATGAGCAGTGCATTGTCTTGGCAAATCTCTGCTAGCTTTTGCCTGCTTCATTTTGTACTGCAAGGCCAAATTTCTGTGATACTCTAGGTAACTCTTGACTTCTTACTTTTGCATTCCATTCCCCAATCATGAAGAGGATAACTTTTTTGGGTGTTAGTTTTAGAAGGTTTTGTAGGTCTTCATAGAACCTACAAAGAACTGAAGTTTGACTTCAGTTTCTTCAGCATTACTGGTCAGGGCATAGATTTGGATTACTGTGATACTGAATGGTTTGTCTTGGAAATGAACAGAGATCATTCTGTCATTTTTGAGATTGCATTCAAGTACTGCATTTTGGACTCTTTTGTTGAGTATGATGGCTATTCCATTTCTTCTAAGGGATTCTTGCCCACAATAGAGATAAAATAGTCATCTGAGTTAAATTCAGGCATTCCAGTCCATTTTGGTTCACTGATTCCTAAAATGTCAATGTTCACTCCTGCCATCTCCTATTTGGCCACTTCCAATTTGCCTTGATTCATGGATCTAACATTCCAGGTTCCTGTGCAATATTGCTCTTTACAGCATCGGACTTTACTTCCATCACCTGTTGCATCCACGACTGGGTGTTATTGAGCAAGATGGCAGAGGAATAAAATGGGAAGACTACTTTCTCCCCCAGAAATTCATCAAAAGATTATTTGCATGTTGAGCAGCTACCCCCAATATACTTCTTTACAAAAGATATCTTCAACATAAAAACATGAAGAAAACATGATTAATTATCTTTTTATTTTATTTTTTTTCTGTAACACTCAGTTTTAGACATTGGCTGTTAATTTACTGCAATTAAAAGTGAGGACATCTATTAGTGTCCTCTTCAATTTCTTTCATTAGTGTTTTATAGTTTTCCATGTATAGGTCTTTAGTTTCTTTAGGTAGATATATTCCTAAGTATTTTATTCTTTTCGTTGCAATGGTGAATGGAATTGTTTCCTTAATTTCTTTCTGTACTTCCTCATTATTAGTGTATAGGAATGCAAGGGATTTCTGTGTGTTGATTTTATATCCTGCAACTTTACTATATTCATTGATTAGGTCTAGTAATTTTCTGGTGGAGTCTTTAGGATTTTCTATGTAGAGGATCATGTCATCTGGAAACAGTGAGAGTTTTACTTCTTCTTTTCCAATTTGGATTCCTTTTATTTCTTTTTCTGCCCCCTTTGCTGTGGCCAAAAGTTCCAGAACTATGTTGAATAGTAGCAGTGAAAGTGGGCACCCTTGTCTTGTTCCTGACTTTATGGGAAATGCTTTCAATTTTTCACCATTGAGGATACTGTTTGTTGTGGGTTTGTCATATATAGCTTTTATTATGTTGAGGTATGTTCCTTCTATTCCTGCTTTCTGGAGAGTTTTTATCATAAATGAATGTTGAATTTTGTCAAAGGCCTTCTCTGCATCTATTGAGATAATCATATGGCTTTTATTTTTCAATTTGTTAATGTGGTGAATTACATTGATTGATTTGCGGATATTGAAGAATCCTTGCATCCCTGGGATAAAGCCCACTTGGTCATGGTGTATGATCTTTTTAATGTGTTGTTGGATTCTGATTGCTAGAATTTTGTTAAGGATTTTTGCATCTATGTTCATCAGTGATATTGGCCTGTAGTTTTCTTTTTTGGTGACATCTTTGTCAGGTTTTGGTATTCTCTGCATCTATTGAGATAATCATATGGCTTTTATTTTTCAATTTGTTAATGTGGTGAATTACATTGATTGATTTGCGGATATTGAAGAATCCTTGCATCCCTGGGATAAAGCCCACTTGGTCATGGTGTATGATCTTTTTAATGTGTTGTTGGATTCTGATTGCTAGAATTTTGTTAAGGATTTTTGCATCTATGTTCATCAGTGATATTGGCCTGTAGTTTTCTTTTTTGGTGACATCTTTGTCAGGTTTTGGTATTAGGGTGATGGTGGCCTCATAGAATGAGTTTGGAAGTTTACCTTCCTCTGCAATTTTCTGGAAGAGTCTCAGTAGGATAGGTGTTAGCTCTTCTCGAAATTTTTGGTAGAATTCAGCTGTGAAGCCGTCTGGACCTGGGCTTTTGTTTGCTGGAAGATTTCTGATTACAGTTTCAATTTCCGTGCTTGTGATGGATCTGTTAAGATTTTCTATTTCTTCTTGGTTCAGTTTTGGAAAGTTGTACTTTTCTAAGAATTTGTCCATTTCTTTCACGTTGTCCATTTTAATTGGCATATAATTGCTGATAGTAGTCTCTTATGATCCTTTGTATTTCTGTGTTGTCTGTTGTGATCTCTCCATTTTCATTTCTAATTTTATTGATTTGATTTTTCTCTCTTTGTTTCTTGATGAGTCTGGCTAATGGTTTGTCAATTTTATTTATCCTTTCAAAGAACCAGCTTTTTGCTTTGTTGATTTTTGCTATGGTCTCTTGTTTCTTTTGCATTTATTTCTGCCCTAATTTTTAAGATTTCTTTCCTTCTACTATTCTGATGTTTTAAAACACTGGGAAACAGGTGAATTAATTATTCTAAGAGAAGTCTAAACAAAATATCAACCACTGTTTGGTTCCTCTTTCATATTTCACAGGAGGAGAAAAGGAACGTGTTTCACACATAATATTGTCTCCAGCGGCCACCTAGTAATCAAACCAGATGCCTTTTCTCACGTGGAAACCTACATAACCCTTCTAGGATTCTAGTTAACTATCTCCTCTTGAATATCTTACGCCCTGGATTTTGTAACATGACACTCCTAGACCTTCCTTTTTCCTTTCAGATGACTTCTCGGTCCCAACAGACATGCCAAATTCTGACCTAAGGCCTAGAACCAGACCTCAGACCACATTGTCACCTCAGCCTCAGCTCCAAAGCCAGGCTCATCCCTGTTCCAAACCCGGGTCTCTTCTGCCCATGTTCCCTAACACACTGTTATTGTTATAATCATACAACATATAAAAGTAGAACTTTTTTAATCTTCCCAGAACCAAAAAGTTAGCAAGCATAAAATGATCATAAAGGGTCATATTCTTGCTTTTATGATAGTAGTATTTTTATAAAAGGTGATCTTTAGTATTCCATAGCTTGAAATGTTCAGACTATTTTTATTTAAAAAAAAAAATCCTGTAAATTGTCAGGTATTTTTTAAATTGTAAGTTTTGCAGCGTTCATTACAGTTTTAAATATTTTATGATGATGTTTTCTTTTTTAACTGTCAGTCAGTTAGCTTTATCTTGAGGGCAACCTTATATCTGAGGACAGAGAAAGCCAAAGTGTTCATCTACATGTTTATATATATATATATATAATACACCTGCTTTGCCACCACTGTTGTTAAAGATTGGGTGGATTGAACAGCAGCAGTATCTTAATGCTCTGAGGAATGTTACTGCTGATCTTCATGGCAGTGTTACCCTTGCAGTACTTAAGTCATAACTTGTTATGTCAAAAAATAGAAGCAATGTCTTGTTGCCTCTAGACATCAGCACTTGATTTTTATCTTGTAATATGTAATTCCTCAGAAAAAGATAGGGTAATGAAAAGTTTAGGCTGTATTGCATAACTGCTTTATTATATATTATAAACTAATATATGCTATATAATGTGTGTTTTTTTTTTTTACTATTTATTTATATAGTATCACAGGATTAAAATAAACATTAGCACTGGAAAGAACTTTGGAGATCATCCAAAATAAGCATTCTTCTCATTAATGAGGAAACCGAGGTTCAGAAAAATGAAGTAACATATGCCTAGGATATTATAATTTAAGTGTTCGAGTATTAAACTTATTAGATTGAACAATTTCCCAACTACATGGTTTATTAATAGTAACCATTAATATTTTTAATATTAATGTTTTAATATTAGTTAACAATTATTTCATATCTGGTTGTCCTAAAGTTACGTTGTCAAGACTATAAAAAGCAAACTTGCTACACGTTAGCAGAAAGGTACAAATAGCCAACAAAAGCTTAATGATGTTATTAAAATTGACTTATGATATTACAAACTTACATTTCTTTTCATAGATAAAAGTGTGCCTAGGGAAATCAAGAAAGGCAAAAATAGTTACTTTTTACTTTCTATATGTATAAACATCTATTTGTATTGTTTCATCAGAACCTGATGATACTTTTATTATGATTTATAATAAATTATTTTCGACTGTTCAATC
>SJYT01018614.1:55350-137322 GCA_006410635.1 Cephalophus harveyi
GACTGTTCAATATAGTGAAATTATAAAGTTCTTAATTTAGTTATTTTAAGTAAATGCATATTGATTAAATAACCAGGAAAAATATTTTGTCTAAGATATTGAAATGACCCGATCCAAGTGTATGTTTCAGCTCATTCCCTTACTTCCCCTGTGTTATCAGTTAAAATGCCAATTTAACTAGTAGTCTTGCTAACACTGAGAGTGGCTCACAGAAGTTAAGCAAACTGAACCAACACACGTTCAAGTTCTTATCAACATCTGCTTTCACCCCTGACCTAGTCTCACCTGATCCCATTACAGGATCTAGTTCACAGAAATTGCCCTGATATAAAATTACAATGAAGTGAATTAATGTAATTAATTCACTGTGTATGACATTACATTTTTATTTTATATTTATCTGTACTAAGTTAATATAGAATAAAAAGCACACTGTGTTTTATTTTCAGCAAAGAATTTTCTTTCTTTTTCAGCTTTTTAATTAAGTGAAGCCGAGTGGGATTTGCATTAAGTGACTGTTTACCATGAAGACAAAGTGTCCCAGACATACTAGTTCCAATTCTTGAGTCCATTTCCTTGCTGATTGTGATAATTCAGCTGTTTCTTGTACAATTTTTTTTTAATGTGAGTTTTCCTAGTAAACTTAATTTATAGACATGGATGGTTAATTTAACATGGAATGAACAAAGGCAACAGTGAGTTTTTCCAGCAAATTATAGTCTGTGTATGCTATAGATCGAAATAAACAACAATGTAATTATGAATTCATGCTTTTAAGCTGTTCACTCATTAGTAAAGAAAACTATAATGTTACTAAAGGAGAAACTATGGAATGTATCCTCAACAATTCTTGGGATTGTACAGAGATAGGTGTATGCATGAAAATATGTCATGTACTGAAAAATTATACTTTCCTCAGTCTCAGTATAAAGGATATGTATGGTTACAAATAGCGTTTTGTTCTTATTAATCATAACTAGATGAAGGAGATGGGGCAGAGAGCTGGACAAATAGTACATGGCTGCCTGCCCTGGGAAACGGAGGTCCTTCCCGGGATAGAAATCTACAGCAAACATGACTAAATCGGCAAGCCTCAGGGCTCAGGCAGCGGGAGCAGCACACCAGAACTAGGAGCGACTTCTTCCCCAACTCAGAAGTGTGGCCCAGGAATCCAGACCTGCAACCACAAAACCCACCCACTAGGGACAGTATCCCCTTGTGTCCTGTGGAAGAGGCTAGTCATCAAACCTTATTCCCAGGCCTGAACAGAGACTCTGTGCATGTGTGCCAAGTCGCTTCAGTCATGTCCGACTCTTTGTGACCCCCTGGACTGTAGCCCACCAGGCTCCTTTGTCCCTGGGATTCTCCAAGCAGGAGTACTGGAGCAGGTTGCCATTCCCTCTCCCAGGAGATTCTTCCCGACCCAGGGACTGAACCCCCATCTTTTACATCTCCTGCACTGGCAGGCAGTTTCTTTACCACTAGGGCCACCTGGTAAGCCCTGATAGAGAGTAGTTATCCTAATATGAGTGAGGGACTTAGTGAAACTTTCTTGAGAAGCAAATATAGGAGAGTAACCATTATTATGTTTGTATATTGTATTTTAGCTTATAAAGCAACTCCCCATTTGTTAGGGTATTTTTTTTCTTCACAGCGACTCTGTAAATTAGGCATTTAGACAGGAAATGTATATTTTATCTAACTTATTTAAGTACTGGAAGCTGAAAGTCGCAAAGAAAAAATAGAGCTCGTAACTGGGCTTTTAGACTCTCAAACCTGAATTTCAATTTTCTGTGGTGCAATCCAAAGAATTTAGAAGCACAGTTAATTTTAGTCAGCTCAATAAACTTTTTTAGGCTTTGTTATCTAATTTTCCTTAAGATCTGAGTAACAGACCATGGAAATCTTTGTTAGTTGGGAGTTCCAGCTATGTAGTCTCAAACCAGGACTCATGTGCATGTCCAGTGAACTACACATTTTGTACCGATATAATTCAGTAAAGAATGGGAAATATAAAAACCTACAAGAATATATGAAGTTAAATCCCAGAATAGTTTGTGTCCTAGCAGGAAGGAACACGATGATATTCAGCAAAAATCATGATGTAAGTTCTCAACTATGTTAACCTTAACACATGCTCCCAAAATCTGTTATTAAAAATCACATTTACTCTCCCTGTTCCTGTGCACAAAATGATCAATTCAGTATTGGAATGGCATTTATGGGAAAGCAGTAAGTGATCATAATAATTTGTTTAATGTCTACACCTAGGTAGCATTTGACCTGTAAATCTCAATCCATTAGAGTACTCTTCTTTTTTCTAAAGTTTATTCAGGACAAGCATCAAAATTGGGAGTTTGAGGCCAAATTTTACATTGAGTAAAAGCTTCTTTATATTACACAATTACTTTTGCTTGTTCCTTTAAAGCTCAAAATTCTTATTAACAGCACACATCTAATCTCTTTATAAAGCCTGCTGCTGCTGCTAAGTCACTTCAGTCGTGTCCGACTCTGTGTGACCCCATAGACGGCAGCCCACTAGGCTCCTCTGTCCCTGGGATTCTTCAGGCAAGAATACTGGAGTGGGTTGCCATTTCCTTCTCCAATGCATGAAAGTGAAAAGTCAAAGTGAAGTCGTTCAGTCGTGTCCGACTCTTAGCGACCCCATGGACTGCAGCCTACCGGGCTCCTCCGTCCATGGGATTTTCCAGGCAAGAGTACTGGAGTGGGTTGCCATTGCCTTCTCCGTTATAAAGCCTAATAATGTTTAATTATGACCAAAGTCAGCTAGTTCTCACACACTGACTGAGGTAAAGAGAACTTCCCTATCCCAGATTAGTAAAAAAAATTTCTAGCCTATATTCTGTAATTTTCTCCAAATATTAAATATATGTCACTTATGACTACCCCCCTCCCCACCCTGAGTTTCAGTTTGAAAAGCTGTTGCTTTGTAGTAGGCAATTATTGAATTAGGGAAAGGAAAAAAGTCTGCCTCAAAATAAGTCATTCCTGGAAAGTGCTACAGACAAAACTACAGGAAGTAGCTCAAATGTAGTCTGTTTTCAGAATGTAGCATGTGGAAAATCACATACAAAACATAAGATATCTTCACTTTTGTCAAATAATTTAAATTGAAAAATGAATCTGTATGTGGTGTATTATATCCTTCAATGTTACTTCAGCTAGATTCACTGCATGGAAGTCTCCCTTAAAAACAGATTTTATGTTTAACCATCTCCAGTTAGAATAAAAGGAATTAACTCGCCGCCTACTCAGTTGGAGAGAAAAATCTTAATATAAAATCCCATCTAAAGGAGTAAAATTCAATTTAAGTCTTAATATGAAAATTTCATCTATTAATATAATAACATCTATTGAATAAAGTGTTCCATTTTCCTCAGCACATTGTTCCTTACGTTATATATTCACGTGAGTAAGCCCAATAGTATTTACTGTAATTTTTCTTTTTCTGTCATGTGAAGGAATATCCTTGTCAATTATAATTCAGCAAGCATGGTGATTTGGGGAGATGAGATCTTATAACCAAAGAGCTTGCCAAGTATTCCCTTTCTTGCTATTAGGAGAACCTCCCACAAAGGTACACGAAGAGAGTGGTTACTCTATACCAAGATCAGAGACACTGAACGTTGTGCATCAAGAAGGACTGGTTTACGAGGCAAACACATGAGCTCTGGCCTCGGTCAAAACATTTGATGGCCTCTTAGAGACTTAATGTTCCTCAGAGTCCACAGAATTCAGTAAGTTTAAAACATTAAAAGAAGATGTTTTTCCTATTCCAGCAGGACGTCAAACAGACTTAATTTCTAATAGTAGAAAACGGGTGAGCATAGTAGCCAGTTATATTCAAAGAGTACAAGTAAATTTCCTTATATGATTCATAAGCACATCTGTCATTTTCCATGGAACATTTTCCATGTTCCTTCTTTACCTACTTATTCTAGAGTGTAAGTACACAAAGTTTTAATAAAGGATCACATATTCGGACGAATAGGAAAGCCATGTTACATTCACCCAAATGTTGGTGCATCTACTTCCATTAAAAATATGGATATATGCCAACAAAAGTAGCATAATGAGGAACTCTAGGGACCTAGCCCCTCCATAGAAACACTAGAAAAGCTGACAAAAACTGGCTGATGTTAATTTTGTTGAAAGTCTGTAAAGTAGTTTAAGTCTTATAGGAGCCAAGTAAATGCTTAAAAAACAAAAAAATAAAAACTGAAACCCAGGAGGATAGTTTAATGGCATTTCATCTTACTTTTCCTCAGCCTTCTGCCCTAGTCAGCCTCAAAAAAATGGCAGCTTGTCTTCCTGGCATGGGCACCTGGTTCTGAGGAAGCAGAACGGGCCTTGTTCCCAAGGAATAGTATTTGTTCTCACTTTTCTGCAGGCTTCTAGGAAAACTGAGGCAAGGGGCTTGGCTTTGTTTCACCTAACTCAGGAATCACTCAGGGTAGCAAAAGAGCTGCCCACAAAGGGTGTTTCTCTAGAAACTCTGAAGGTAAATGAACATGCTGCTGCTGCCCAGGCAAATGATAATAGCTGTGACAAACAACACACCCAGAGTTGAAAGCCTGGCTGGAAAACGGGAGTGACATACTCAGGGGAATAAGGGCTTCAAAAAGCACCCTCATATTCTAAGGAATCTAGAAGGCCTCGCCAGTAACCCAAGGCAGGATACATCTTCATAAAAAATGTGCAAAGACCTTCAGCTTTTACCTCTTGCCAGTCTTTACACCGCAGCCCAAGCAGGAAGTGGAGGCCAAAGCGGAGCTGTAAACCCTAGGTAAGTGTTGAAGGGGCAACAAACACAGTCAATCTGCAAAGACCAGGAGGGTGTTTTCTCTCATTTTCTTTTCTTTTTGGCTTTAAGCATTTAAGGAAAGCTCTGTCACACCACTAGCTGACCACTAATGAAACAGAAGCTTCACTTGCCACATGCAGTTTTTACAAAAACAATTTTGGAAAGTCACTAAAGAAGTACAACCTACAATAAGCTGCAGAAACTCTGGAGAGGGAGCAGAATTTAATTTCCAGAGTTGCCATATTATAGGATTTAAAATGAGCAATTTCAAAAAATAAAAGCATACAACAAGGAAACAGTCTATTCACAGGAAAGAAAAAAATTAGCAGAAAACTATCCTTGAGAAATCACAGACATTGGACTGACTAGATAAAGACTCCACCTGTCTGTAACTTATTCAGAGAGATAAATGAAACCATTAGCTAAAGGAAACAAGGTTAGTAATGTCTCAGACTATGAATTAAGAATTAGAAATTAAAGGAATCAAATACAAATCATGAAACTAAAAAATACCATAATTGAAAAATTCTTTAGAGGGACTCAACAGCAGAACAGAGAGATGTACTGAAATGATCCAGTCTGAGGAATAAAACCAAAAAGAATGAAGGACAAATGAGCAAAGTCTCTAAGACCTAAGAGACCTATCAAACACCATGAAATTAAAAAGTACTGATTCTCAAGCATAGCCACAGGCAGTCCAGGTAGAAGAAACCAGTACCTTGTGCTATCGCGCCACCTACTGAAAAACAAAGGCCTCTAGCTATCAACTTGCTGAATTGTTAAAATCAGAGTAAAAGGCAAGCTTTACCTAAAGAAGAAAAGTATTTCCTACTTCAAAATATGCTGGCAGAGGAACAACTCATCAGGCACTGTGAAAAACCATGGTAACGGTGTCACAGAGAAAAATGACAATTCTCCAGAAGCCAAGTATTCAAGTCACAGAATACCACAATCTAAGAGAATTAAAAATAGTTGTTATGAAGAAACAAGCTATAAGAAAGGCAGTTCAATGAGCTCAAGAATCAGATTAATGAACAGAAAGAACACTTTACCAGATTTAAACTCAAATTCTGGAGCTGAAGAAATAGATGAAGATCATATTTGAAAACATTGGGAATGAGTTGCTAATTTTCTCTTTTACATGGTCTGCTTTAAGATAGAACTCCAGAAATGATTCAGGTAGTGGAAAATATTTTTTGAATCTAATTTTATGACAACAATTTGACTCTGCTAGGAAAGAATGGCATGAAAATAATGGGTATCCAGAAGAAGAAGAGCACAGAGTTTGTTTCAGGAAATATTAGCTGGTAACTTCCAAATTCTGGGGAAGCAACTGTATATGAAATTCATGAAGCTAAGAGAACACCTAATTATTTCAACGCAAAAAGGCCTCCAATATACACTGGGCTTCCCTAGTGGCTTACATGGTAAAGAATCTTCCTGCAATGCAAGAGATGCAGGTTAAATCACTGGGTTGGGAAGACTGCAACTGGCAAAAGTCAATGACAAAGAATTTTAAAAGCAGCCAGAGAAAAAAAGACAGTAACCTATAAAAAGGTTAGGTTCCCATTAGGCTATCAGCTGACTTCCCAGCAGAAATTCTATAGGCTAGGAGAGAATGGAATGATAGAATCAAAATATCAAAGGAAAAACTGTCAGCCAAGAATACTGTTAAACAAAGTCATTCTTCAGATGTGAAATAGAAGAGTTTCCAGATGAACAAAAGCCAAGGTAGTTAATCTCCACTAGACTTGCCTTATAAAGAAGTATTGAAAGTCCCATCTGAAAGGAAAAAGGCTAAATAAAACTGAGGTGGACAGACAGAAAACTGAAACTCTGGATGAGAACAGGTTGTTAAACTATTATAGCATAAAAATTAAAGGGAGAAAAAGTATAAAAATAACTATAGCTACTTCAATTTGGTACCAAAACACAAAAGGATCATTTGAATCAACAAAAACATCAGGGAAAGAAAAGAACTGCACTTGTAGAGGCAAATAAAGATGCTATCAGCAAAGGACTAGTTTATCTATGAGAAATTTTATGCAAACCTCATGATAACCACAAAACACACCTAGAGTAGAGACACAAAATATTTAAAAAGAGGAAACTGATAAAAGCATAGAAAGTTACAGAAACAGAAATGGATGTATAGAGCAACCAGAAACTAAAAAGTGAAATGACATTACTAATTCCTCATTTATCAATAATCACCCTAAATGTACGTGTTTTTTGAACTCACCAAAAAACACATGCTGTCTATGTGGATTAAAAAAAAAAATAAAACCAACTGTCTGCTGCCTTTACAAGATTCATCTCAGCTCTAAAGACAAACATAGGCTCAAAGTGCAAGGATGGAAGATGATCCTCTGAATAGTAGCCAAAACAAAGCAGGTGTAGCCACTCTCGGACAACACCAACTTTAAGCCAAAAAATATAACATAGACAAAGATGGACATTATATAAATAAAAGAGGAAAAATTTTCAAGAAAACATAGCATTTACCATATATACACCTAACATAGGAACATCAAAATATATAAAGCAATCATTAACAGTAAAGAAAATATTGACAGCAACACAACAGAAGTAGGGACTTTAGACATCACTTAAATCAATGGATATATGATCCAGACAGAAAATCAGCAAGGCAAGAGTGGCCTTAAATAAACAATTAGCCCAGGATGACATAACAGATTTATACAGAACATTCTATCCAAATGCAACAGAATAAAAATGCCCAAGTATGTATGGAACATTCAAGGATAGACCATACAGTGAGACACAAAACAAGTCTCAGTAAGTTTAATAAGTTTGAAATCATATCAAGTTTCTTTTCCAATATAATGGTATGAAACTAAAAATCAACTGCATAAAAAAGCTGCAAAAATGTCACAAATATGTGAAAACTGAACAACTATGGACTCAAAAGTAGATTTTTTTAAAATGACAAGTAAAAATGAAAATGTGATACCAAATTATGAGATACAGCTTAAGTGGCATCAAGGGTGAAGTTTATGGCTACATAGGCCTACTTCATGAAACAGGAAACACTAACAAACTTACACCTAAAGGAACCAGAAACAGAACCAAAAACAACAGCTGAAAAAAAAAAAAAAAGCCTAGAGTTAGAAGGAAATAAGATCAGAGCAGAAATTAATGAAATAAAAACTAAAATCACAATAGAAAAGATCAATGAAACCTAAGTGCTGTTTCTTTGAAAAGATAAAACTGACAGTTTTGACTAGACTCACTAAGAAAAAATTGAGAAAGCTCAGATGAATAAAAAATCAGAAACAGGAGAAATTACAGTGGATGCCACAGTAACATGAAGGATTATGAAGAAGACTATGAACAACTATATACCAACAAACTGGGACAACCTAGGAGAAATGGGTAAGTTTGTTGTATCATACAAACTTCCAAAACTAAATAAAGAAGGAATAGAAAACTTGAATAGATCAATTACTAGTAAGGAGACTGAAATAGTAATCAAAACCTCCCAAAATAGTAGAGTTCAAGATCAGGCAGCTTCACAGGTGAATTCTACCAAACATTCAGAGAAGATTTATTAACCATCCTTCTCAAACACTTTCAAAAAAACTGAAGAGGAGTGAATGCTTTCTACTCATATTACAGGGCCAGTATTACCTTATAACAAAACCAGACAAAGACAACACAAACATGAACATTGATGCAAAACTCCCAAACAAACTTATTAGTGAACCAAGTACAATACTAAATTAAAAGATTATAGCCATGATCAAGTGGGGTTTATTCTAGGAATGTAAGAATGATTCAGCATTTACAAATCAACCAACATGATACCACATTAAAAAAAAAAAAAAGGAAAACAAAAGCATATGATCATCTCAGTAATGCAAAAAAAGCTTTTGATAAGATTCAAAATCTATTTATGATTTAAAAACTCACAACAGGTATAGAAGAATACCTAAACATAACAAAGGCCATATATGACAAACCCACAGCTGTTGCCATCAAGACTCCATCAAAAACACCACTAAAAATAATAAATGAATACAAAGTTGCTTGGTATAAAAATCAGTATACAAAAAGATGTTGCTTCTCTTCTAACAAACTCACTGAAAGAGAAATTAAGAAAACAATCTAATTTACAATCACAGCAAAAGAATAAAATACAGAAAAGTCGAACAAAGGTGGTCAAACACCTGTACACTAAACACTGTAGAAAGATATTTTGTGCTCATGGATTGGAAGAATTATCATTACGAAATTTCCATATTACTGAAGCAATCTACAAATTTTATGAAATCCTTATCAAAATCCCAATGACGATATTTATAGAAATCCAAAAATTTGTATGGAACCACAAAAGACCTTGGAAAAAGGAATTCTGGGGGAAAAAAAAAAGAAAGGAGATATCACACTCCCTGATTACAAATTATACTAAAAAGTTATAGCAAACAATACAGCACAGTATTGTCAAAAAACAGATGTAAAGATCATTGGAAGAGAATTTCGAGTTCAGAAATAAGCCCAGACACACAGGGACATTTAATTTACAGCAAAGGAACAAGAACATACAATGTAGAAAGAATTATCTCTTCAATAAATGGTGTTGAAAAACTAGACAGCCACATGAAAAAGAAATGACTATTTTTGTGTACCATACATAAAAACTAACTCAAAATTAGATTAAAGATGAATATAAGATTAAAACCATATAAAATTGCTTGAAGAAAACAGGCAGTATGCTCCTTAACTTAGGTCTTAGCAATATCTCTCTGGCTATGGCTCTTCAGGCAAGGGAAACAAAAGCAAAAATAAACAAACATCAAATTAAAAAGCTTCTGTACGTAAAGGAAATCATCAACAAAAGAATGTAGCAAATAAGATATTTGCAAGTCATATCTGCTGCTGCTGCTAAGTCGCATTAGTCGTGTCCAACTCTGTGCGACCCCATAGACGGCAGCCCACCAGGCTCCTCCATCCCTGGGATTCTCCAGGCAAGAACACTGGAGTGGGTTGCCATTTCCTTCTCCAATGCATGAAAGTGAAAAGTGAAAGTGAAGTCGCTGAGTCGTGTCAGACTCTTAGCGACCCCATGGATGCGGCCCACCAGGCTCCTCTGTCCATGGGATTTTCCAGGCAAGAGTACTGGAGTGGGGTGCCATTGCCTTCTCCAAAGTCATATCTGATAAGGTGTTATTATCCCAAATTTAGAAATAACTCATAACAAAAAGGAGAAGGCAATGGCAACCCACTCTAGTACTCTTGCCTGGCAAATCCCATGGAAGGAGGAGGTGGGCTGCCATCTCTGGGGTCGCACAGAATCGGACACGACTGAAGCGACTTAGCAGCAGCAGCAGCAGCATACCAAAAAAACAAACAAAATCATATGCAGAAGATCTGAATAAACATTTTTCTAAATAAGACACAGATGGCTAACAGGCACATGAAAAGATGTTGAACATCACTACTTATTAGGGAAATGCAAATCAAAACCCCAATGAGATATCACCTCACACCTCAGAACGGCTATTACCAAAAAGGTAAGAAATAACAAATGTTGGAGAGGATGTGGAGAAAAAGGAACCCCCATATATTGTTCAGTTCAGTCGCTCAGTCGTGTCCGACTCTTTGCGACCCCATGAATCGCAGCACGCCAGGCCTCCCTGTCCATCACCAACTCCCGGAGTTCACTCACACTCACGTCCATCGAGTCCATGATGCCATCCAGCCATCTCATCGTCCGTTGTCCTCTTCTCCTCCTGCCCCCAATCCCTCCCAGCATCAGAGTCTTTTCCAATGAGTCCGTTCTTCACATGAGGTGGCCAGAGTACTGGAGTTTCAGCTTTAGCATCATTCCTTCCAAAGAACACCCAGGGCTGATCTCCTTTAGAATGGACTGGTTGGATCTCCTTGCTGTCCAAGGGACTCTCAAGAGTCTTCTCTAACACCACAGTTCAAAAGCATCAATTTTTCGGTGCTCAACTTTTTTCACAGTCCAACTCTCACATCCATACATGACCACAGGAGAAACCATAGCCTTGATATATTGTTAGTCAAATGTAAATTGGTGTAACCACTTGGAAAACAGTATGGAGGTTCCTCAAAAAAGTAAGAATAGAACTACTATATAATCCAGTATTCAACTTTGGGGTATTCACCCACAGATACAAAACCAGTAACCTGAAAATATATGCCCCTCTATATTCATTGTAGCATTATTTACAACAGACAAGCTATGGAAACAACCCAAGTACCCAGTGGTGGATGAATGGATAAAGATGTCATGGGTGTGTATAACACATACATATATACAACAGAATACAGATAAGCCTTAAAAAGGATAAAATCTTGACATGACATGGAGCTTGAGAGTATTATGCCAAGTGAAATAAGTCCAACAGCATAAAGTGAATACCATATAATTTCATTCACATGTGGAATATAAAAAATAAATGAATAAACAAAACAAACACAGATACAGAGAACAGATTAGTGTTTACCAGAGGAAAAGAGGGAGTGAGGTGGGGGAGGATGAAATGGGTAATCCGGGTCAATGGTATGGTGATGGATGGAAATTAAACTTTTGGTGGTAAACACACTGCAGTGTATAGTGAAATTGAAATATAATGTACACATGAAATACGTTACAGATCAATCTTGCCTTGTATTTTTTTCTTATTTTTTTTAATCCTTTTTTTCCCCTTCTTTCCTCTTTTTATCCTCTCCTCCTAATGCACACTTTTTTTTAATAAGGGGAATACAAAAAAATTGTATGGTACATGTAGAAAAGTACTTTTCTGAGATTGGCTATCTAATATTCTACTTAAGAGTCACCAAGTTTGACCCTATATATTCAGAAAAGATTTGAGGGACATAAAATATTGTTCATTATACTTTGTATTTTTTTTGAAATTAAATATATACATGTATGTGTGCGTGTGTGTGTGTGCATGATCTAACTATATGCTGATTATAAAAAACTCACTTTATATCCAGAGATACAAATATGTTAAAATGAATAGGTGGAAAACAATATTCCATGCAAATGGTAACCAAAGATAAAAAGGCCAATAGAAAATGAAAACACTGCTATAAGCCAGTAAGTCCTAACATATACACAGCACTCAATACCAGCATGATACACATTCTTCCCCAATTCACAGGTAATATTCTCCAGTATAGACTATGGACAGCAGAGGATGAGATGGAGATGGTTGGACAGCATCACCAACTCGATGGACATGAGTTTGAGCAAGCTCTGAGAACTGATGATGGACTGGGAACCCAGGCGTGCTGTAGTCCATGGGGTCACAAAGAGTGGGACACGACTGAGCAACAAACTGAACTGATAGACGGTTTTAGAAAAGTCTTGGTAATTTTTAAAATATTGAAATAATACAAAATACCTTCTCCAACCACAATGGAATGAAACCAACCAAAAAATCAGTAAAAGAAGGAAAACTAGAACACTCACAAACAGTTAGTTGACACTTGAACAAGGCAGGGATTAATCGGCATATAAATTATAGTCAGCCCTCTGTATCCAGGGATTCAACCAACCACAGGCCACGTAGTACTGTTTACTATTGAAAAATCTGTGTATAAGCAGATTTATGCAGTTCAAACCTACACTGTTCAAGGGTCAGTGAAGAATTCTACATGGAATTAAATGGCACAATCTTAAGCAACCAGTGAGTGGATCAAAGGAAAAAAATATTACAGGGGAAATTAGAATACTTGAATGAAAGCAAAAAATACTTTATACCAAAACTTAGAGGATGCAGTGAAAACGACAGTCAGATATTTATAGTCATGTCTGTATTTTAAACATCTCAAACCAGTACCCTAACTTTTTAGCTTAACAAACTAGAGAAAGAATAGCAATCTGAGTCCAAAGGTAACAGAAAGAAGGAAATAATAAAGACTAAAGGAGAAACAAAATAGAGAATAGAGAAACAATAGAAAAAGTCAAGGAAACCAAAACTTGATTCTTTAAAGGTCTGTCAATTTTGTTGGCCTTTTCAGACTAAATAAAAAAAAATAAAATAATTACCAAAATCAGAAATGAAAGTGGAAACGTTAACACCTACCCTACAGAAATTATAAAAAGTACTATAAAAAACTGTACAACTATAAATTAAATAACCTAGATGATAAAGACAAATTACTAGAAACATAATTACCAAAAGTGAATCAAGAAGATAAATCTGAACAGACCTGTAACCAGAAAATCAGAGCAGTTTTTTAAAGTTCCCAATAAATAAAAATGCAATACCAGATGGCTTCAAGAATTTGGTAGAATTCACCAATAAAGAAAAATGAATACTAATCCTTCTTGAACTCTTCGTCAAAAATGGATGAGTGAATACTTTCTACTAATTTTATAGTGGGCAGCATTTACCCTGATACTAAAACCAGGAAAAGACATTATAATAAAATTATAGACCAGAATTCCTTATGAGGAATGAGAAAGAAGAATGGAACTGGAGGAATCAACCTGCCTGACTTCAGGCTCTACTACAAAGCCACAGTCATCAAGACAGTATGGTACAGGCACAAAGACAGAAATATAGATCAATGGAACAAAATAGAAAGCCAGAGATCAATCCACACACCTATGGACACTTTATCTTCGACAAAGGAGGCAAGAATATACAATGGATTAAAGACAATTTCTTTAACAAGTGGTGCTGGGAAAACTGGTCAACCACTTGTAAAAGAATGAAACTAGAACACTTTCTAACACCATACACAAAAATAAACTCAAAATGGATTAAAGATCTAAACGTAAGACCGGAAACTATAAAACTCCTAGAGGAAAACATAGGCAAAACACTCTCAGTTGATGTATGGCAAAACCAATACAGTATTGTAAAGTAAAATGAAATAAAATAAATAAAAATGTTTTGGGGAAAAAAAAATGCAGAAATGCTCAACAAAATATCAGCAAGTCTAATCCAACAGCATGTTAAAGATTTTATACAGCATGACCAAATGGAGTTTATTCTGGCAATGTAAAGGTGGTTTAACTGATTTTAGAAAAAAATCAGTGTTAACAGATCACATTAATAAGAATGAAGGCAGGAAAGCTACATAATAACAGTTGATGAAGGAAAATCATTTGACAAAATTCAATACCCTTTTGTTCTAAAAAGTCTTAATATTACAAGTTAGAAGAAAACTTCTTCAGCCTGATAAAGGATATTTGTGAAAAATACAGAGGTAGCATTATACTGAACAGTGGAAGGCTTAATAAAGCTCTCCCCCTAAGGAACAGGAGAGTACCCCACTTTCACCACTTCTTTTCAACATTGTACTGATGTTCTAGCCAGAAAAATGAAATAAGACACCCAAATTTGAAATGAAGACCAAAACAATATCTTTCTTAACAGATGACATGATCTCTACATATTAAACATATCCTAAGGAAATTGTTTTTAAGATTTAAATGACTTCATCAAAATTACAGGATACATGGTTAGCATGCAAAAATCAGCTGTATTTCTATACATTTAACAATGAACAGTCTGAAGTGGAAATTAAAAGTAAAAATTCCATTTAAGGTAGTGCCAAAGAGACTAAGATACCTTGGAATACATTTTAGTCAAGGACCTAAAAATACAAAACATTGCTGTAAAAAGTTAAAGAACACCTAACTAAATGGAAAAACCATCCTGTGTTCATTTATTGGAAAACAATATTGTTAAGATGGCAGTATTCTCCAAAGCAATCTGCAGGTTTAATGCAATACCTATTAAAATCCATCAGTGTTTGGGTTTTTGCAAAAATAAGCAAGCTGTTTCCAAAATTCACATGGAATTGCAAGAGGCCCTGAATAGCCAAAGCAATGTTGAAAAAGGCTTCCCTGGTGGCTTAAATGGCAAGGAATCTGCGTGCAGTGTGGCAGACCCAGATTTGATCCCTAGGTTGGGAAGATCCCCTGGAGAAGGGAATGGCAAACCACTCCAGTACTCTTGCCTGGACAATTCCTCTGACAGAGGAGCCTGGTGGGCTGCAGTCCATGGACTCACAAACAGTATCAGACTCAAACGAGTGATTAACACACACACAGTGTTGAAAAAGAGGAATGGTCCCAATATTGAAACTTATTTATTTACTATGGTAATGGAAACATTGGTACTGACAACTACAAGGTCCCCAAAATAGGCACTGGCATAAGGATAAACATGTAGCTTAACAGAATAAAATTGAGAGCCCCCAAATACACATGTAGTCTTTGTTCTTTTAATTTTTGACAAGGGTGCTGAGACCTTTTAATGAAGAAAGAACAGTCTGTTCAAGAAGTGGTAGTGGGACAAGTGGATTCCATAGTCAAAAGAATGAAGTTGGACACTCACCTCATGCTATTGACGAAAAACTAAATCCAAATGGATCAAAGATCTGTTAATAAACGTAAGAGTTCAAATTTCAAACTCTCAGTAGGAAACATAGGCATAAAATCTTCATGATCTTAGATTTGGCAATGGTTTCTTAGCTATAACACTAAAAACACAAGCAAGAAAAATTAATTTGACTTTGGCAAAACTAAAAACTTTTGTGCAAAGGACATTTTCAAGAGAGATAATCTACAGAATTTGAGAAAATCTCTGTATATCAAATCTAATAAGAATCTAATATCTAGAGTGTATAAAGAAATTTTACAAGTCAACAAGTTCCAAGTTCAGTCGCTCAGTCGTGTCCGACTCTTTGCGACCCCATGAATTGCAGCACGCCAGGCCTCCCTGTCCATCACCAACTCCCGGAGTTCACTCAGATTCACATCCATNTGTTGTGAGCGGGCTACTCTCTAGTCGTGATGTGCTGGCTTCTCCTTGTGGTGGCTTCTCTTGTTGCGGAGCACAGTCTCTAGAGCTCAGGCTCAGGAGTTGTGGCGCACAGGCTTTGTTACCCCGAGGCACATGGAATCTTCCTGGACCAGGGATGGAACCTGTGTCCCTGCATTGGTGGGTGGATTCTTCACCAGTGAACCACCAGGGAAGTCCACTGTTTGTTCTTAAAATGAGACCAATTGTCCTTCCTCTTAGGGTGACCAATGGGGCTTTTTTGTCATCCGTGTAAACCAGAAGTCCCAAATATAAAAGCTACTTTAGGAACATCACAAAAGCTGGCACACAGTGAGTGGATAAATGCAAGCCAACAAATAAGGTTTATGTTTGGACCTGTATCAGAAGGAAAAATAACAGACCTGTGGAGATTAATGAGACCATGTCTCAGAAAACCTTTGAGCTCTTTGGAGGAAAAGCGCTTCGTAAACGCAAGCATTTCTACACTCCTCCTCACCTTTTTCACCCAGTAGCAGCTGTGGTGGCTTTTTATTCCTCATACCTATCATAGCAGCCTGTAATTAACAGAGGTAGTAATTGTGCCTGGGTGGAAAGGTGGTGAGGGGCAAAGATACCTTGGTAAGAACATAGGGCTAAATGCTGGATTAGTATCGGGGGAGGGCCTGACCCATGAAGTCACATAATCTGAAAAAAGCAGCTCTTTTCCTGTGTTTCCAAAGCCTTCAGAACTAGTATACATACATTAGATAGTCATCTCACTAATAGAACCTCCCCTAAAGAAATGCTCGGAAACACAGACTAGGATGTAAACCAGAGATGTTTGTCAGCGTCATTTGTAATTGTGAAAGACTGGAAACGACCTCAATGTTGCTTCCTACAATTGGGTTAGATACATGACCGCGTGAAACACCTTGTAGTATTATGCCGCTGTTCAACACCTCGATGAATAATTTTTAACGATGTTAGGAAATGAGTCTGATCAAGTGTAAAAGAAAAAAGCAAGACTGCTTTCAATGTGAACTGTGTTCTCAGCTTTCTCTAGTTTCTGCTCACGGGTTTTGTTGTTCCATGGCATGTGGGATCTGGATCAAACCTGTGTGCCCTGCATTGGAAGACAGATTCTTAACTACTGGGCCACCAGGGAAGTCCTTCACCAGCTATGGTTTTCTCCTAAATTTTAATACTTCAGTTCTCTGATCCTTCCTCAAAGCAAGGTAAATACCAAAAGAACGAATCAACATGTTAACATCATCCCTAGGAAATGACAACCCAATAAGCAAGAGAACACAGCCTCCCCAGGCTGTGAAGATCCAGCACAGCTAAAATTTTCAAAATTAAATTTTTTAAAAAATAGCTAATGAGTGCTGAGATTTACTATTATAAATGTTGTTTTCGAAATTTCTTTGAAAAGTGGTAAGAATGGAAGTGAAGGTGATGGAACAGTCTAGTTTCTCTGCCTCCCTTCCTATAAATTTAGCTATTTCTGATAAGTTAAATGAAGCATTTTCCCTGGCCTGTGCTAATGCTGTATTCAGCAGAACCTCCTTGGTCATGAGGGCTGGTGTTGCCCACCCAGAACGTCTGACCCAGCTCCTGTAGTGGAGGTCAGGATCCTTCCCACCACATGAATGGGCCTGAGAGGTAAGGATACTCAAAGGCGGTGGCTATGGGTCACCTTAAATTCCACCTGAGGGGGGCTGCCTGCTCACTGCTCTGGGGCCTAGGCCTCCCCGTGTCCGAAAGAGCCATTCGGATATGGAGATTCTGACCTTGAGATCAGTCTAAGGCTGCTTACCCTTTTCCAATCACCTAAGACTTGAGCCAAGAGGACATTTTGCATCCTTGTCACCTGGCCCTGTCCTGCATTCTCTCCACTTCAGTGACTCAGGCTCGCCCAGAGCTGACACTGGCTGTGGGTTCCTGACAGTCTGGGATGTATTTGTTTCTTTCTTTTTAAATATTTATTTATTTTTATTTTTTTGGCTGCGTCGGGGCTTAGTTGCGGCAGGCAAACTCTTAGTTGTGGCGTGTGGGATCCAGTTTCCTGACCAGGGATGGAATCCGGGCCCCCTGCATTGGGAGTACGGTCTTAGCCACTGGATCACCAGGGAGGTCCCTGGGATGTGTTTCTGAGCAAGGGAATTCTGAACTCTAGAGTGAATCTACATGAGTGGTTTTTACCTACCCTCTCCCAGCCAGCACCAACTTTGCTTCATAAATGAGAACTTTTGTATATCATGGTCCAACCACCATATTTTTCCTAGCTGCAGGCCTGGTGTTTCTGTGCCCTTGGTGTTGTTTCTGCTTGAGAGGTTTAACTGATAACATAGCAGAGCAACTTAAAAATAGCCCAGAAACTGCCTCTCTCTGATGCCAAAGATCTGCACCTCTCTCCCCCAGGCCTACCTGTCCTGGGACTGGGGCTCTGCCCTCCTGGCCTCCTGCCCCCCTCCTGGCTGAGTCCAGGCTGAATCCTCCCAAGGACCAGGAAAGGGGCCATGGGGGATCCTGGCCTTTTCGCACTCAGAGGAGATCCTCTGGTATGCATTTCCTAAAAGTGTCTCTGGTCATAGAGTGGTTTACTCAAACATGGTACAGTGATCACCTCTGGATGATTTCTCATTGTATCTGCAATGCCAGGCTCTATGCTGGGAAGTGATGTTGGAATATGATGAAAAGCCAGGACCTAGCTGCTTGTGGGCCATAAATTCAGCCTTTAACTTTAAAAATTAGTGTTTTATTGTGAAATGTGTATTACTATAGCATATGACATAATCTCTGTTGGCAGGTAGTACAGTATGTTAAAAAAAAAAAAAAGCCTGGGCTCTGGAACCAGACCACCTGAGTTAAATTGTACCCTATCCAGTTAGAAGCTGGGTGAGCTTAGGCCTGTTCCTTAACATCTCTGGTCCCTGCTGCTGCTGCTGCTGCTGCTAAGTCGCTTCTATGCGACCCCATAGATGGCAGCCCACCAGGCTCCCCCATCCCTGGGACTCTCCAGGCAAGAGCACTGGAGTGGGTTGCCATTTCCTTCTCCAAAGCCGGAAAGTGAAAAGTGAAAGTGAAGTTGCTCAGTCGTGTCCGACTCTTAGCGACCCCATGGACTGCAGCCCACCAGGCTCCTCCGTCCATGGGATTCTCCAGGCAAGAGCACTGGAGTGGGGTGCCATTGCCTTCTCCACTCTGGTCACTAGTTTCCTTGTTTGTAAAATGGCTTGATAACATCAGACCTACTTTAGAGACTGTGATGAGGGGTTGTGTGAGGGGTTTTTAAATATTTAAATTATTTATTTGCTTGTTTTTGGCTGCACTGAGTGTTACTGCAGATTTTCTCTAGCTATGGAGAACAGGGGCTACTCTCTAGCAGCAGTGCACAGGCTTCTCATTGCAGTGGCTTCTCTTGTTATAGAGCATGGGTTCTAGGCTCACAGGCTTCAGTAGTGGTGACTCAAGGGCTCTAGAGCGTTTGCTTCAGTAGTTGTGGCACTCGGGTTTAGTTGCTTTGAGGCGTGAGGGATGTTCCCCAACTAGGGCTTGAACCCGTGTCCCCTGCCTTGACAGACAGATTCTTAACCACTGGACCACCAGGGAAGTCCCGGTTATATGAGTTTTAAACGTGGAAAGCATTTAGAACAGTGCTGAGGATAGAGGAAGCATTGAATAATAATGAATAAGTTCTTTGTTAAATTGTAAAATATGGATAACACAAAATTTACCATTTTAGTCATTTCTAGGTGCTCAGTTCAGTGGCACTAAATGCATTCACATTTTGTGGCCATCACCACCATCCACCTCTAGAACGTCTTCATCTTGCAGAACTGGGACTCTACATTCATTAAGTAATGACTCCCCATCCCCCTCTGCTCCCAGCCCCTGGCAACCACCATTTTATGAATTTGACTCTTCCAGGTTCCTCACATAAGTGGAATCCTGCAGTATTGTCTTTTTGTGACTGGCTTCTTTCACTGAGCCGAATGGCCTCAAAGTTCATTCATGTTGTAACACGTGTCAGAATTTCCTTCTCTTTTAAAACTGAGTAATATCACATTGTGGGGCTTCCCTGGTGGCTCAGCGGTAAAGAATCCACCTACAGTACAGGAGACGTGGGAGACATGGATTCAGTCCCTGGATTGGGAAGATCCCCTGGAAGAGGAAATGGTAACCCACTCCAGTATGCTTGCCGGGAGAATCCCATTGACAGAGGAGCCTGGTGGGTCACAAAGAGTTGGACACAGCTGAGCACACACTCATGCAATATCACATTGTCTACACGACATTCTGTTTATGCCTTCATCTGTAAATGGGCATTTGAGCATTTGAGTTGTTTCCACATTTCAGCTACAGTGAATAATATTGCTGTGAACACGGGTGTACAAATAGGGGACCGAGTGCCTGCTTTCTCTTCTTTTGCCCAGAGGTGAAATTGCTGGATTCTCAGGTAATTCTGTGTTTAATGGTGTTAGGAACCATCCTACTGTTTTTTGTAACAGCTGCACCATCATTCTCCGGGCTTTAAACACTATCCACAGCAGATGAGTTCTATACAACTTCATACCTTTCCTGAACTGCAGGTGAAGTGAAAGTGAAAGTCGCTCAGTTGTGTCTGATTCTTTGCGACCTCATGGACTATACAGTCGCTGGAGTTCTCCAGGCCAGAATACTGGAGTGGGTAGACGTTCCCTTCTCCAGGAGATCTTCCCAACCCAGGGACTGAACCCAGGTCTCCCGCATTACAGGTGGATTTTTACCAGCTGAGCCACCGGGGAAGCCCAGCGTGGAGGGAGGTAGGGAGCAGTAGGTAGATGTACACAATTGCCTACTTGGTCTTGTCAGTGTGATGTCTCACAGGCACCTCGAGGTTAAATATGTCCCAAACTGCACCTCTTACCCCACCCTGCTCTTTTCTGTTTTGGTAAATGACACTAACTGAGCATCTGGTTGCCCCAAGTAGCTTTTAAGCAGGACCAACTATAGAATTTGCCAAATCTGGTGCTACATGAAGATGGGCAGGAACAGGGTGGTGAATTCTGCCTCCTTACAGGGCCGTGCCCCCGCCCCCGGTGCACTGGCCATCCTGGGGGCATTGAAGCCTCTGTGCTGGGACCTGCCCAGTACCTGGATCCAGGGTGGCTCTGAGCCTCCACTGAGGTCCCCACCAGCCTGGGATGGGGACGTCTCTTGGCACTGATCACACCCCCAGGAAGCTGGCCGTGAATCCTTCAGTGAATCTTGGATTCCTTTTTTCCTCACCCTCTAAGTTCACTTTATCATCAAGACCTATGAGCCTGACCTCTGAAATCCTTCTCAGCTCTTTACCCCTGTCTCTCCTGCCATGATGAACATCCAAGCTGCCATCACTTCTCTATTAAAAGCCGCCCACCTGGTTTCTTTCACTCACACTTGCCCCTCCCCCTACATTCCGCACACAAGCCGGTATGATTGTCTCCAAAAATAAATGAGTCCATGTTTACTGCCCAGTTTTAAAACAGTTGTG
Organism: Cephalophus harveyi; assembly: GCA_006410635.1. NCBI lineage: Eukaryota > Metazoa > Chordata > Mammalia > Artiodactyla > Bovidae > Cephalophus > Cephalophus harveyi. The sequence continues at coordinate 76,469 of SJYT01018614.1, forward strand.
GGCTCCTTGCCACATTTAGAAAGAGATGCCAGCTTCTCACCAAGGCGTGCAAAGCGGGTGGTGTCATAGCCCTGCGCGCTCTTCTTTTCTTTTCCAGATGTGGCTTCCTGTTTTCTACACCTTGAAGATGCCAAGGCTGGAATGGTCTCAGGGTAGAGTTTTCCACCTGGCACCACTCACATTTTAAATAACCCTTTGCCTGTGGGTTTGTCCCTGGCATGTCGTCAGTATCCCTGACCTCTAACCCTTAGATGCCAGTGGCACCACCCCCTGCCACCGCTTTGTGAGGACAGAATGCCCCTGGACATTACCGAAAGTCCCCCCAGGGCCACCCGCTTCCTGTGCTGCAGAACCTTCTTTGGAGCCCTGGAGCCCTGGTTCCTCCCTCAGGCTGGATCATTGCCCCCACACGCCCTCTGCCACCTTCACTGGTTGCATCTTCTTGTCCTTCGAAGAGCAAAGAATCCACCTGCCAGGCGGGAGACCTGGGTTTGATTCCCGGGTTGGGAAGATCCCCTGGAGAAGGGAACGGCTACCCACTCCAGTATTCTGGTCTGGAGAATTCTGTGGACGGCATAGTCCATGGGATTGCAAAGTGTCGGACACAACTGAGTGACTTTCACTTTCCCTTTCCCTGATCAACCAATATAAAGCTGTCAGCCACACTCTCTTTTAGATTGCTGTCTAAATGCTCACCAGTCTCTGGTTTCTCTCTTGTTTAATTATTTGTTTGCTTACTTTCTGTCCCTCCCCTCCAGCTCCCACCAGGATGCAAGCTTTTTAGAGTGGTCATGTCTATCATTTTGGTTGAGTGCTGTATTCCTGACACCTGGAGTGGAACCTGGCATATGGTAAGTGCTTAGTGTTCTTTTGGGCTTCCTAGGTAAAGAACCCACCTGCCAATGCAGGAGACATAAGAGACTTGGGTTCAATCACTGGGTTGGAAAGATCCCCTGGAGACAGGCATGGCAACCCACTCCAGCATTCTCGCCGGGAGAATTCCATGGAAGAAGTTTGGCGGGTTACAGTCCATGGGGTCGTAAAGAGTCAGAATGACCAAAACGATTTAAGACACATGCAATGCATCTTTGCCAAATGAATGAATTCACAACACTTTGATTTTTATTTATTTATTTTTAAATTGAAGCATAGTTGATTTACAACATTGTGTTAATTTCAGGTGTACAGCAAAGTGGTTCAGTTATATATATGTGTATACTTTTTCAAATCCTTTTCCGTTATGGTTTATTACAGGATGTTGAATATAGTTCCCTGTGCTATACAGTAGCGACTTGTTTATTTTGTATATCTGCCATAAGGGTGGTGTCATCTGCATATCTGAGGTTATTGATATTTCTCCCGGCAATCTCGATTCCAGCTTGTGTTTCTTCCAGTCCAGCGTTTCTCATGATGTACTCTGCATAGAACTTAAATAAGCAGGGTGATAATATACAGCCTTGACGTACTCCTTTTCCTATTTGGAACCAGTCTGTTGTTCCATGTCCAGTTCTAACTGTTGCTTCCTGACCTGCATACAGATTTCTCAAGAGGCAGGTCAGGTGGTCTGGGATTCCCATCTCTTTCAGAATTGTCCACAGTTTATTGTGATCCACACAGTCAAAGGCTTTGGCATAGTCAATAAAGCAGAAGTAGATGTTTTTCTGGAACTCTCTTGCTTTTTCCATGATCCAGCGGATGTTGGCAATTTGATCTCTGGTTCCTCTGCCTTTTCTAAAGCCAGCTTGAACATCAGGGAGTTCACAGTTCATGTATTGCTGAAGCCTGGCTTGGAGGATTTTGAGCATTACTTTACTAGCATGTGAGATGAGTGCAATTGTGCGGTAGTTGGAGCATTCTTTGGCATTGCCTTTCTTCGGAATTGGAATGAAAACTGACCTTTTCCAGACCTGTGGCCACTGCTGAGTTTTCCAAATTTGCTGGCATATTGAGTGCAGCACTTTCACAGCATCATCTTTCAGGATTTGAAACAGCAAAAAGATAAAAGTCCCAATTAAAAGTGGGTGTTGTGGGTTGAACTGTGTTCCACCCAAGAAAGATACATGAAAGTCGTAAGAAGGACTGATTTGGAAATAAGGGTTGTTGCAGATATAATTTTTTAATATGACGTCATGCTGTAATAGGGTGGACCCTTAACTGTAAGACATGTCCTTAGACAAAGGCAACTCAAAGCAAGAATTCCATATGGGGGACTGGCAGAATGCAGCTACAGATTAAAGAATGCGAAGGATTGCCAGCAAACCACCAGAAGCTAAGAAGAGACAAGTGTGTACTCCCCTGTAGACTTCCAGGGGAACATGGCCCTGCCAACACCTTCATTTTGGACTTCTAACCTCTAGAATATTGAGACTATGAATTTCTATTGTTTTAAATAGAACATCAATTTGTAGTACTTTATTGTAGGATCCCTGAGAATCTAATACAATGGACAAAGACTTGAGTAAACATTAGGACAAAGATACAAAACCAACCTTCCAAACACTTGAAAAGATACTCAGAGTCATTAGTTACTAGGCAAATGCTAAATTAAAATCACAATGAGATACCATTTCACCAGAACAGCCATAACTTAAAAAGAAAAAGAACAAGTATTAGCAAGCATGTGGAAAAGTACCTTAGGGAGCCCTTGTACATTACCAATGTGAATGTCAAATGAATAAACTGCTTTGGAAACAATCTGATGGTTTCTCAATGAATTAAACATACAACATACCATATGACTAATATACCATAGGATTAAGCACCCACACATACCATATGACCCGGCGCTTCCACAACTGGGAATTGAAAAAGAATTGAAAACAGATGTTCAAACAAAAATGCATTCATGAAGGCATGTAGCAAGCACTCTTTATAACTGTCAACAGATGGAACAACTCAAATAACTTAGCTGATGAACAGATACAAAAAATAAGTGTATCCATACAATGAAACAATACTCAGCCATATAAAAGAATGAATTGCTGATACATGCTATAATGTACATGAACTTTGAAAATATATTAAGTGAAAGGATTGAGAAATCCCCACAATAGGATATTCCTTAGAAAGCAAATTAATGGTTGCCAGAAGCTGGGGTAGCAGAAAGATGGGGTGAGATTCAGTTCAGTTCAGTTCAGTCACTCAGTTGTGTCTGACTCTTTGTGACCCCATGAATCACAGAACGCCAGGCCTCCCTGTCCATCACCAACTCCTGGAGTCTACCCAAACCCATGTCCATGGAGTCGGTGATGCCATCCAACCATCTCATCCTCTGTCATCCTCTTCTCCTCCTGCCCCCAGTCCCTATCAGCATCAGGGTCTTTCCCAATGAGTCAGCTCTTTGCATCAGGTGGCCAAAGTATTGGAGTTTCAGCTTCAACATCAGTCCTTCCAGTGAACACCCAGGACTGATCTTTAGGATGGACTGGTTGGATCTCCTTGCAGTCCAAGGGACTCTCAAGAGACTTCTTCAATACCACAGTTCATAACACTTTTAGGGTTTTTTGTGTGTGTGTGTGGTGACTAACATTCTGGGACTAGATAGTGATAATTGTTGCACAACATTGTATGTATTTAATGCACTGAATATACTCATTAAAATGATAAATTTTATGTTTATTTTACTACCACAAAAAATCACGTATGTGTGTGTGTTAGTCACTCAGTCATGTCCAACTCTTTGCAACCTCATGGACTGTAGCCCACCAGGCTCCTCTGTCCATGGAATTCTCCAGGCAAGAATATGGGACTGGGTTGCCATTCCCTTCTTCAGGGGAATCTCTTGACCTAGAAATCGAACCCAAGTTTCCTGCTTTGCAGGCAGACTCTTTACCATCTACAACTATTTAAAGAATTGGTTGGGGGTGAGGGGCTAAAAACTAATGCTATTCAAGAAGACATGGTCCCCTTATCTGGACTTTTAAAATCCAAATTAGGTACATAATGGCCAAAAAAAGATTTACAGATCCTTACACATACATGTGTATATATGAACACAATATTCATAATGATAAAAAGGCAGAATACTTTTTATAGAAAAGAGGTATTGCTTCTGAATGCATTATTTTTCCTGTTGTCTTGTGCCTTTGTATAGGAGTAAAAGGCTTCCCTGATAGCTCAGTTGGTAAAGAATCCGCCTGCAATGCAGGAGACCCCAGTTCTTTTCCTGGGTCGGGAAGATCCGCTGGAGAAGGGCTAGGCTACTCACTCCGGTATTCTTGGACTTCCCTCGTGGCTCAGCTGGTAAAGAATCTGCATGCAATGCGAGAGACCTGGGTTTGATCCCTGGTTTGGGAAGATCCTCTGGAGAAGGGGAAGGCTATCCACTCCAGTATTCTGGCCTGGAGAATTCCATGGACTACAGCCCATGGGGTCACAAAGAGTCGACATGAGTGAGCGACTTTCACTTTCACAAGAGTAAAAAGGTTGATGAGTATGGTAAATAAGAGAAAAACAGGCAGAAAATGAGATAAACCAATGTAGAAATAGGCAATCAAGTTAAATGATGGGAAAGGATGTGAGGTTGTTTTTCAATTTTTAAAAATTCTTAAATTTTACTATACAGTCTTTAGATACAGAAAAGATGTTTCTAATGTAATTCACTGCTTTTCAAACGCATGGTAGTTTCTGTATGGCACAGCACAGTTAGTGTATCACTATGCAAAAAAATGGGCCTCCCCAACAGATCAACAGTAAAGAATCCAACTGCAATGCAGAAAACTCAGGAGATGCAGGTTCTTTCTCTGAGTCAGGAAGATCTCCTGGAGAACGGAATGGCTACTCACTCCTGTATTCCTGCCTGGAGAATTCCATGGACAGAAGAGCCTAGTGGGCTATGTGACTAACACTTGCATGCAAAGGACAGTAGCCTTGAAGAATATCTTCACTGGTGATTGGTTTTCTATTAGCAGCTTTTCAGCTGATTATAAAACAAGATGCTCACCTTCAAGCTTTTTAATTTCTGGTGCCTCATTTTCACTTACGATCATGTAGCTACATTTTCTCCTATCACCCATAGGGAAGAAGGCATTTCTATATTTAGTACATATTTTAGATTCCTTTGAAAAGGATAAATTCTTAAAAATGTGAGCACATGGCTTACCATTCATCTGGGAGAGATGGCTGTTGCTCGATACTTAGGAAATATTTTTGAAGCATCTTTGCAATACTTGATGTGCTTATATGCCATTTTCAACTTTCAGTCCCATCACATCCCAAAACACATGGATTTAGGTTTATGTGCCCATGTATTCATATTTATTTGTAACTTTCAACACACCTTTTTAACTTTTTCTGTATTAGCATTACTTCGTGTTTAAGATGGAGAAGGCAATGGCACCCCAGTCCAGTACTCTTGCCTGGAAAATCCCATGGACGGAGGAGCCTGGTAGGCTGCAGTCCATGGGGTCGCTATGAGTCGGACACGACTGAGCGACTTCACTTTCACTTTTCACTTTCATGCATTGGAGGAGGAAATGGCAACCCACTCCAGTGTTCTTGCCTGGAGAATCCCAGGGATGGCGGAGCCTGGTGGGCTGCTGTATATGGGGTCGCACAGAGTCGGACACGACTGAAGCGACTTAGCAGCAGCAGCAGCAGCAGCAATGTTTAAGAAGTTTTAGAATTCAGTATCTCAGTGCTAGACATTCAAATTCATTTTTAATATTCTTTGGGGGACTTCTTTAGGAGTTTTATTTTTTCTTTTTCTTTTTACCTCATCCTTATAGTCTCTCATTGGCAATGAATGACATTATCATTTAAACATTTCCTCTATTGTCTTACATTCTGTCATTGCAAAATGTGTTATTTTGATGTCTTCTTTGGATATTGTAATCATGTAAAATCACTGCAGATGGTGATTGCAGCCATGAAATTAAAAGACACTTACTCCTTGGAAGGAAAGTTATGACCCACCTAGATAGAATATGAAAAAGCAGAGACATTACTTTGTCAACAAAGGTCTGTCTACTCAAGGCTATGGTTTTTCCAGTGGTCATGTATCGAAGTGAGAGTTGGACTATAAAGAAAGCTGAGCACAGAAGAACTGATGCTTTTGAACTGTGGTGTTGGAGAAGACTCTTGAGAGTCCCTGGACTGCAAGGAGATCCAACCAGTCCATCCTAAAGGGATCAGTCCTGGGTGTTCATTGGAAGGACTGATGCTGAAGCTGAAACTTCAATACTTTGGCCACCTTAGGCGAAAAGCTGACTCATTTGGAAAGACCCTGATGCTGGGAAGGATTGGCGGCAGGAGGAGAAGAGGGGGACAGAGGCTGAGATGGCTGGATGGCATCACCGACTCGATGGACATGAGTCTGAGTGAACTCCGGGAATTAGTGATGGACAAGGAGGCCTGGCATGCTGCAGTTCATGGGGTCGCAAAGAGTTGGACACAACTGAGCGACTGAACTGAACTGAACTGGAAGTGATGTCTTCTAAAAAGATTCTATCTCTGTAAGATTAAACCTTTATTATGTGAAAAATATTAATTATTATGATTACCTTCACACCCTTATTGGTGACTGAGAGGTGTTATCAAGCTCTTCCTGAACATAAAAAAAAAAAAAGCATAAGTTGCCTCTCTGGCTTTCCGATAGTCCATATAGCCTTACTTTATTCCTCATTAGTCATGAAGGAAGATTTAATTTTATCCCACCTTGGTGACAAGGCACAAAAATTAATGGGTAGAACATCTCACATCTCTATGTATGCTGCTTAAATACAAGATGAAAAATATAATTCAGTTTTGCCCTGTGCTAGATGTTAGTGGGTCAAGAAGGAAAGATAGAGTCCCACAACTCAAGTAGATGCCAAGTATATAAATAATACTAATATTTTATAAGTTACTTCTAACTCTTTGAAATTTTTGCACAGAGCTCATTTGAGCCTTAGAGCTTCATATGGTCGATAAGGCCAGTGTAACTACAGATCTTGTAGATGTCTATGGCACAAGGTAAATGAATGCTCCAAGGCTGACTGGCCGTGATGTCTATTGATAACTGTTCCTGGTGGTGGTGGTAGTTTTAGCTGCTAAGTCGTGTCTGACTCTTGCGACCCCACGGACTGTAGCCCTCCAGGCTCCTCTGTCCATGGGATTCTCCAGGCAAGAATACTAGAGTGGGTTGCCATTTCCTTCTCCACTGTTCCTGACTCACCCTCTTTTCCTCTTTTTGAAATTCCTTTTTACAATATCACATATACATGGACACAGAAAGTATAAACTCATGAACATTCTTGAAAATGAAGGCTACTGATGTACAATTTTGTCAGTTTCTTGAAGGAATTAGCATAACTTATGGACTTCTGGTTAGATGAACCAGATTAGAAATGATCAGCAAAGAGCCTGTGCTTATATTTCAAACCAAAAGAGCACTTGAAGAACATCTTCATTTCCTTCTCTTTCACCCACCCATCCCAATGCACCCTCATTCCAAAGACTGAGAACCCTATCACATCATGCAAAAAAAAAAAAAGGCTAACAGTCTTGGCTGCCAAACAATTAGGAATCACTTCTCAGGTACCAAAGCTACTGATTTCCATAACAACTTGATTTCCTGTATTCATTCTGGAAACTATAATTAGCACTAAGGTAAAAACCTAAAGTAAGAAAGTGAAAGTGTTACCAGTACTAAACCTTTTCATTAATAATGTCTTTTGAGGGTCCTGGGAATGACACACAAAAAGACACTGTAGAAACCTTTGAGGTCTAATATTAGATATTATTAATTAATCATCTACTACACCAAGGGACTAAGTTCAAGCCTGACTCAAAGAAGAAAATTATGAATAAATATTTTATAAATGCAACCATATATTTTTTTTATTCTGCTGCCAACATTTATCATTACCACACTGAGCACAGTATAAAAGGTACCTTATGCCATTCCTCCAAAAATCACTACTCATCTAGATTTCTATACTAAATAAGAGATGTGTGTATTTCCTAAAGTACTTTTCCAAAATGTACCTTTGCCTTACAGAAAAGGAACTATAAGTGGCCTCAAAAAGGAGACCATCATACAATTTGATTATACAATGGGAATATATAATGGGATTAAAAGTTACAGCAAGAAATTTTTAGCATGACATTCTGCTTTGGATTGTTAGATATTGGACAGTGAATACATAACGAGACATTTAAAAGTTTGTCTGAGTTTACATTACTTCTATTTCAGTATTAAACCCCAAAGGCTCTTTTGTTCACTAGAATATTAGCTCTCCATGAAGCTAACTTTAATAACATTTCAGCATTAGGACTGGGGGTGTGATATTCTGTTTTAGTTATGTTCGTACACATCCTGGAAAGTTACTAGGCGTTCAGTTCAGTTCAGTCACTCAGTCGTGTCCAACTCTTTGCGACCCCATGAATCGCAGCACACCAGGCCTCCCTGTTCATCACCATCTCTCGGAGTTCACTCAGACTCACGTCCATCGAGTCCGTGATGCCATCCAGCCATCCCATCCTCGGTGTTAGGCCACCCTTTATCTTTTTTCCATAATACTTGTAGAGAAAGTGTAATGGGATTTTGAGATTTTCTGTTTGAGATTTTTCCATAAAGAAATACCACGATCCATGGGATCAAGGAAAAACCCCATATACCTACAGCATAAGAAACCAGCACCTTGGACAAAGGCTCTGTCATTGGAGTGTGAAAAGGATGGAGAAGAATAGGGAACAATGCCAGCAAAACCCTGGGGTCAGAAAATGTACTGCAAATAAAGAACCTTGACTTCTGTTATTAAATCAGTAGAAATTTAATAATGTTTAATAATAATGTGGAGCCCACAAACAGCTTGTTACACAAAAAGAAATAATGCACCAAATTTACAAAGAAAAACCATCCATTAAGAAGTATATCATCACAAGTAAAAAAAATACATTGGAACTTTGGAAGTAATAGTTTATAAAAAGTGTTATTCCTCAACTTTAAGCAATGCCAAAACACATAAAACTATCATCTATTTTTAAAGGTTATCAGAGGCAGTCACTTTGATATTTGAAAGATGTAACAAGCTACACATAAAAATGTTGTAATATTTGAACAAAAGATTTTTCTTCTCTAAACCAATTTCTTTTATCCTTTTTCTCAAATGCAAGTACTAATCATTTGTTTCAAATTAGTAACCCTTCCAGTCTTATCCGTATGAAATAATCAATTTTCCCTAATAAAATTTGCTTTCCAGATTGTAAAAGCTGTTAGAATGTTCTACCTTTAGTCTCCTATTTCTATCTGTACTTGAATGCAAGTATTTAGTGAGCACCAACTTGGCTTTGGAATTCATAGTCTCTATTGGCCCAAGAATTTATCTCAGGTGTTGGGAGGGAAACTTTCTGCAAAAGTTTCAACATGCAGAAGATTTATCTTTGTCTTCCATATATTTCCATCTATCTTGGCCTTGTGTCTCTCTTTTTTTTTTTTGTACACCAACAGGTATAAGCCACTCTGAACCTGGAATCTCAACATTCCTTAGAAAGATTGTGAGACAGAGAGATTAGAGTCATAAAGAATGGAAGTAGTGGTGCAAATTCTTGAATAGGGAATCCTTTATTTCAATGACATGTTGGTGGATCTTCTGGAAATTAAGAGTGGTAGTAAAAATGTCATGTTATTGCTGTAATATTATACTATGACACTGGCAAAATCCTTGACATATTCAGGCAATTTGAAGAGCTGCACAAATGCCCCAGGTTTCAATTGATTAGTTACCAACTTATTAATTGAATTTTGATGCTACACCATCCATTATAATTCCCTAGAAAAGTGAGTAAAAATAGAAAAATTAAAGCTGATCTGTGCTTTCAAGATGTAGACAATGAAAAGCATCATGCCCATAGCAGTGTAAAGATGAAAGAGGACATGATTAAGATAGAGTATAGAATCAAAAGGAGATGGCAGGGGTCAGATTATGTAGGGAAAAAATGAAAAAAAAAAAAACACTATAAACTAAAGAGATTAATAAAGAGAGGCCAATCTGTAGGAAACTATATTAGTGTTGTAGAGAAAAACTTGTGATTAAGAATTCCCAGGAAGGGATGAAGACATGAAAACACTGAGCAAAGCCATAAAAGCAGCAAATATTCCTTCAAAAAATAATAAGTGTGCTTAAGGGAGACTCTCAAAACTGAAACTGAAGTAAAAATTCTAGCATATCATTGCTTTCCTGGACTAGACAAATAATCTGAGTTTGAAGGCTAAAAGACTAAACATGTTACAGAATAAGCTAATGGAAGAAACTAATCCCAAGTATATCCTCAAGAAGTCATTAATTTCAAGACAAAGTGTTGGGGAATTCTATAGCCTAAAAGGAAAATTAATTCAATTAAAGTGATTAGATAACAGAGTTATTAAAATTCTTTGCAGCTAACATCAAGTAAAAGAAGAAATAAGGAACACATAGTTACCTATCTAATGTATGACAGCTTTAACTTCTCTGTGAGTGCAAAATATATCACCTATTTCTTTTCATAGAAAAAAATTACTCAAAAATATTCTTTACCCAACCATATGATTAATCAAATATAAGAAACTCTACAAACAAAGTTTTAGACACAAGAAAAGATCAATAAGAATTGTTTTCTTATTGAAGAGGAGTAAAAATGTGCTAAACTCCTAGGATTAGACAGGATGGTACTAAAAGCTTCTTTTTTAAAAATTCAGTACTTTAAAAAAGTATTAATAATAATAATACTATTTTTGAAAAGCAAAATTCACTGTATGTTTTAACATCTGTGAATTCAAGATCACTGGGGGAAAAAAAAAATCACCTCTACTTCTGATTAGGTGAAGGTGAAGGTGAAGTCGCTCAGTCGTGTCCGACTCTTTGTGACCCCATGGTCTGTAGCCTACCAGGCTCCTCCGTCCAGGGGATTCTCCGTCCAGGGGATTCTCCAGCCAAGAATACTGGAGTGGGTTGCCATTTCCTTCTCTAGGGGATCTTCCCGACACAGGGATCAAACCCAGGTCTCCCGCATTGGAGGCAGATGCTTTAACCTCTGAGCCACCAGGGAAGCCCCCACTTCTGATTAGAACTCTCACCAAACTAATCTGAAGAGAACTTCGACCTGCTCGAGAGCATCTGTGGAAACCATATAGCCAATGTCTTACAGCAAAAGCTTTAATGATTTCCTGATAAGATCAGAAAACAAGAATGGCCTTTCCCATTCTTTATAGTCAACAATACACTAGGGCATTCAGATTAGAGAGGATTAAATAAAACTATCTCTATTCAAAGATCACACAATTGTCTAGGTAGAAATTCTAAGGATTTACCCCCAAAAGTTATTAGACCTAATGAACTTAACAGAACTGTAGAATGCAAGACCAATACACCAAAATCAGTTGTACTTCTACACATAAGCAATGAACAAAAATATCAGAAGTGAGGCAAAAAAGCCATTTACAATACTATCAATATATGAAATACTTATGAACGTATCTTATGAAAGGAATACAAGATCTTTACACTAAAAAAAATAAAAGGTTGCTGAGAGAAGTTAAAGAAAATCTAAAGACAAAGAGATACACTGTGTCCCTGGATTGGAAGAACTCAATATTGTTAACATGTCATTTCTCCCCAGATATCTATAAATTCAAGGCATTTGGAATCAAAACTCCAGGAAGCTATTTTTTTTTGGTAGAAATTGACAAGCTAATTCTAAAATTGATATGGAACTGCAAATGACCAAAACAAATTTAAGAAAAATGAGTAATGACCTAATTGATTCTAAATCTTAAAGTAAAATTATAGTAAATAAAATAGTGACATATTTGCAGAGAGCTAAAAAAATATATATCAGTGGAGCAGAATGGAGTCTCTAATTAGGGCCAAAGATAAGGGTAGCTGATTCAGCAAATGTTGCTCAAACAACTGAATATCCATATGCTTGAAAATTAATTTTCATATATGGTGTGAGGTATGGATCAAAGTTAACTCAAAATGGATCACAAGCCTAAGTTTAAAACAGAAAAATACAACCCTTTTTGGGAGAAAATCTTTGCAATTTGGGGTTAAACAGCAATTTCATAGATATTGCAATAAAAGTTATGGTTTGTAAAAAACCAAATTAATAACTTGGATTTCATTTAACATCAGCAGTATCTTGGAAACCATAATCAAAATGAAAAGACACTCTACAGACTGGGAGAAAATACTGGCAAACAATGCAACCAACAAAGGCTTAATTTCCAAAATATACAAACAGGGCATATAACTCAATAACAACAAAAAATCTAATTTAAAAAAAATGGGCAGAAGACCTACATAGACATTTCTAAAGAGAAAATACATAGATGGTCAATAGGCACATGAAAAGATGCTCAACATCACTAATTTGCAGAGAAATGAAAATCAAAACTACAATGAGGTATCACCTCACACTGGTCAGAATGGCCATAACTAAAAAGCCTACAAGTAATAAATGCTGGAGAGGGTGTGGAGACCACAGTGTTGGTGGGAATGTAAATTGGTGGGAACGCAAATACGGAGAACAGCATGGAGGTTCCTCAAAAAACTAAAAATGGAGTTACAGTGATCTAGCAATCCCACTGCTGGGCATATATGCAGAAAAAAACTCTAACTCAAAAAAATACATGCAATGCAATGTTCATAGAAGTACTACTTACAATAATCAAGACATGAAAGCAAGTTAAATGTCCACCAATAGATGAATGGACAAAGAAGATGTAGTGTATGTATGTGTGTATGTGTATATATATATATATATGCTGTGCTGTGCTTAGTCACTCAGTTGTTTCCAACTCTTTGGGATCCCATGGACTGCAGCCCTCCAGGCTCCTCTGTCCATGGGATTCTCCAGGCAAGAATACTGGAATACATTGCCATGCCCTCCTCCAGGGAATCTTCCTAACCCAGGGATCAAACACAGGTCTCCCACATTGCAGGTGGATTCTCTATCAGCTGAGCCACAAGGGAAGCCCAAAAATACTAGAATGGGTAGCCTATCCCTTCTCCTGGAGATCTTCCCCACCCAGGAATCGAACTGGGGTCTCCTGCATTGCAGGCAGATTCTTTACCAGCTGAGCTACAAGGGAAGCGTGCACGCACACACACACACACTGGAATACTACTCAGCCATAAAACGAATGAAATAATAGCATCTGCAGCAACATGACCAAACTATCAGCTGAGCCACAAGGGAAGCCCAAAAATACTAGAATGGGTAGCCTATCCCTTCTCCTGGGGATCTTCCCCACCCAGGAATCGAACTGGGGTCTCCTGCATTGCAGGCAGATTCTTTACCAGCTGAGCTACAAGGGAAGCATGCACGCACACACACACACACTGGAATACTACTCAGCCATAAAACGAATGAAATAATAGCATCTGCAGCAACATGACCAAGTGAAGTAAGTCGGACAAGAAAGACAAATATCATATAATTATCACTAACATGTGGAATTGTAAAGATGATACAAATGAACTGATTTTCAAAAACAGGAACAGAATCACAAAGAAAACAACTTATGGTTACCAAAGGGGAAAGGGGGAGAGGAGTAAATTAGGAATTTGAGATTAGCAAATACAAAGTACTAAATATAAAATAAATAGCAAGGTCCTACTGTATAGCACTGGGAACTATATTCAGTATGTTGTAATAACCTTCAATGGAAAAGAATATGAAATTATATGTATGTGTGTGTACGTATATATAAACTGAATCACTTTGCTGTATACCAGAAACTAACACATTGTAAATCAACTATACTTCAATAAAATTTTTAAAATTTCTCTTACTAAATACGTATAAAACTTAACAATATCTGTTCTTCAAAAGATATTGTTTAGAAAGTAAAATCAAAAGCCACAGAGAAAATCTTTGCAAAGCATGTATCTGATAAAGGATTTATCCTAGGATACATGAAGAACTCTTAAAACTTATTAAGAGGGGCAGAATAAAGATGGTGGAGTAGAAGACCTTCAGTTTACGTCTCTCAAGAAGCATCAAAACTACAACTATATATAGAGTGACTCTCACTGAAATCAACATAAAGAGTAGATCACAATAAGTTACTAAACAAGTCACAACAAATTTAAGAAAATTAAAATTATATCAAGCATCATCTTCAGATAAATCATAAGAAAAAAGTGGGAAGAAAACACAGAACCATGAAGATTAAACATGTTACTTAACAACCAATGAGTCTAAGAAATCAGAGAAGTAAAAACACAACACAGAAAACCCGAGGATCAAATGGTTTCATAGATGAATTCTACCACGTTTTAAGGTAATTTATGCCAATTCTTCTCAAGCTTCTCCAAAAAATGGAAGAGGAGGGGAGGGAAAACTTCAAAACTCATTTTATTAGACCACCATTCTCCTCATACGAAAACCATATAAGGAAATAAAAAAAAATTATAGGCCAACATCCCTAATGGATATATAAGCAAAAATTCTCAACAAAATACTAGTAAACTGAATTCAACAACTCATTAAAAGGACCATACCCCATCAAGTGGGATTCATCTTTGAGATGCAAGGATAGTTCAGAATATGCAAATTAACTGATAGACATTAGTTAAAGACAAAAGTCACATAATCATTTCAATAGATGCAGAAAAAGTATTTAACAAAATACAACATACTTTCATTATGAAAACTCTCTACAAGTTAGATATGAAGGGAACATACCTCAACATATAAACTCCATAGAAAACAAATTCACAACTAACATTATACTTAGTAGTGAAAAGTTGAAAGCTTTTCCTTTAGGATCAGGAACAAGATAAAGATGTATACTTTCATCACTCTTATTCAACATAGTACTGGAAGTTTTAGCCAGAGATACCCAGCAAGAAAAAAACAGGCATTCACATCAGGAAGGAAGAAGTAAAATTTTATCTGAAGATGAAATGACTTTTGTATATACAAAATCTCAAAGACTCAACCAAAAAACCTACTGAACTAAATCAACAATTCAGTAAAGTTGCAGGATATAAAAATCAACATGCAGAAATTATTTGTATTTCTATATTCTAGAACACATCCAAAGAGGAAGTAAAGAAAGCTATCTCATTTCACAAGAGCATCAAAATAATAAAACTACCTAGAAATACATTTAACCAAGGAAGTGAAAGATCTGTATAGTAAAAACTATACAAGGCTATGCTCAAAAGAATACCTAAGAAGACACATACAAATTAAAAGCCATTTTGTGTTCATGGATTGGAAGAATATTGTTAGAATGTTCATATTATCCAAAGCCATCCATAGAGCGGGATTCTGTTCAGTCCAAATTCCAATGGCATTCATCACAGAACAAAGAAAACCAATTCTAAGATTCATATGAAAGCACAAAAGACTGAAGACACAAAGTAATCGTGACAAAGAAGAACAAAGCTGGAGGCATCTTACTTCCCAATTTCAAACTATATTACCAAACGATGGTTTTATATATATACGTATACATATATATACATATATATATATACACACACACACATATGGAAGGAGAGAGAAGCCTGGCTTGCTGCAGCTTATGAGGTTGCAAGCAGTCAGATATGACTTAGCGACCGAACAACAAACATTAATTAAGACAGTATGGTACTGGCATAAAAATAGACTCATAGAACAACAGAACAGAAAAGATCCCAGAATTTGGATTCAAATAATATTTGACAAGGGATCCAAGAACATCCAATTGGAAAAAAAAAAAAGTCTCTTCAACAAACGGTGCTGAGAAAACTCAATAAACACATACAGAAGAGTGAAATCAGACCCTTGCCTTACATCACCTACAAACTTAACACAAAATGGATCAAAGATTTAACCATATAAACATAGTATCAAAAACTCTTAGATGAAAACATTGGGAATTGACCCTGGTCTTGGCAATGCTTTTTTGGTTAAGACACCAAAAACACAAACAACAAAAGTAAAAAAAAAAAACAAAACACACATCAGTAACTGAGACTAAACCACAGTTAAAAGCTTCTGCACAGCAAAAGAAGCAATCAACAAGATGAAAAGCAACTTACAGAACAAGAAAAAAGCATTTGCAAACCATATACCGAGTAAGGGGTTAAAATAACCAAATTAAATATAAAGAACTCATAAAACTCAATAATAACAAAAATAAGCAATCTGATTAAAAACTGGGCAAAGCAACTGTATACAGATTTTTTCCAAATAAAAGATACAGATGGCCAATGGGTACATAAAAGATACAGATGGCCAATGGGTACATACACAACATCAGGGAAATACGTATCAAAACCACGAGATATCTCCTCACACCTGTTAGAATAGCTGTCATCAAAAACACAAAAGCTAAGGAGTATTGGCAAGTATACAGAGCAGAGGGAACCCTTGGGCACTGTTGGTGGGAATGTAAATTGTTACAGCCACTATGAAAAACAATATGGAGATTCCTTAAAACATTCAAAAATAGAACCACCATATGACACCGCAGTTCCGCTTCTGGATATATACACAGAGGAGATGGACTCAGGATCTCAAGAGACACCTGAACTCCCACGTGAATCAGCATTCTCACAATAGCCAAGATACAGAAGCAACCTGTGTCCATGTGTAGACAATGGATAAAAATGTGACATATGAAGGAAATCCTGCCATTTGGGCCCACATGGATGGATTCTGAGCATATATTAAGGGAGATGACAGACAGGAAAACGCAAAAACTATACGATCGCACTTCTATGTGGAATCTTAAAAAGCCAAACTTGTGAAAACAGAGTAAAACTGTGTTACTGGGGGGGCTTGAGGGTCGGGAAATATGAGAGATGTTTAAAGGCACAAAATTGCAACTAGTGAACAAGTCCTTGGCATCTAATGCACAGTGAATATAGACAGATTGTAGTGGAAATCAAACTTGTAAGGTGACTAGCTTTTTATGCTCACCACAAAAAAATAATAATTCTGTGACACGATAGAGGTGCTAACTATTGTTTCAAAGACAGCCATATTACAATATATAATCATATCATCATCTGTACACCTTAAATTGTATGATGTTATATGTAAAATGTACTTCAATAGAACACATGCAAAAAATAAGCTGAGAAAAATTAAAGACGTAATAAATTTATTATATATATGGGAGAGCCAACCAGTTCATCCTAAAGGAAATCAGTCCTGAATATTCATTGGAAGGGCTGATGCTGAAGCTGAAACTCCAATACTTTGGCCACCTGATGCGAAGAACTGACTCATTGGGAAAAGACTCTGATGCTGGGAAAGATTGGAGGTGGGAGGAGAAGGGGGCGGCAGAAGATGAGATGGCTGGATGGCATCACCAACTCGATGGACATGAGTTTGAGTAAACTCTGGGAGTTGGTGATGGACAGGGAAGCCTGGCGTGCTGCAATTCATGGGGTTGCAAAGTGTGGGACACAACTGAGCAACTGAGCTGATGAAAATTTTAGAATCCAAAATTGCTACAATCAGTGAAAACTTACCACTTAAAAATGAAATTTTGCCATTTGTAGCAACATGACTACACCTGGAGGGTATTATGCTAAATGAAACAAGTCAGACAGAAAAACGAATACTGTATTATATCACTTATATGTGGAACTGAAAAAACAACAGATTAGTGAATATAACAAAACAGAAACAGACACAGATGCAGAGAAACTAGTGGTTACCAGTGGGAAGAGGGGAGGGGCATTATAGGTAAAAGGGAGCAAGAAATACAAACTTAGGTATAAAATAAACTGTACTGTACAAACAGGGAAAATAGCCAACATTTTATAATAGCTATAAGTGGAGTATAATCTTTAACATTGTGAATCACTATACTGTATATCAGTGGGGTCGCTGAGGGTCAGACACGACTGAGCGACTTCACTTTCACTTTTCACTTTCATGCATTGGAGAAGGAAATGGCACCCCACTCCAGTGTTCCTGCCTGGAGAATCCCAGGGACGGGGAAGCCTGGTGGGCTGCCGTCTGTGGGGTCGCGCAGAGTCGGACACGACTGAAGCGACTTAGCAGCAGCAGCAGCAGCATACTGTATACCAGCAACTTACATAATATTGTACACCAAATGTACTTCAATAAAAGAAATATATCCATGCCAAAATAAATTTAAAAGAACACTTTGAATTGATCCTAAACAGAATTATGTGGGTCTTTTGCAAGGAGAAATTACAGAAGAATTAATGGAGATTCCTTTTTCCTGGACAAGAAAATTGAGCAATATAGAGACGTCAGTTATTCCTAACTCCAGCTAAAATAAGAATTAGATTTTTTTAATGTCAGAGGATATTAGAACATTTATTTTGATTAATATTTAAGAATTAAAAAAATATTTAATAAGAAGTTGTCCATATGCACATATAAAAAGGGGGGAGAGGGAACAGAAAAATATTAAGTAATTGTCACAGAATAATAGAATGTTGGCTCAGAGGGTAAAGAATCTGCCTGCAATGCCAGAGAGCTGGGTTTGATCCCGGGGTTGGGAAGATCTCCTGGATAAAGAAATGGTAACCCACTCCAGTATTCTTGCCCGGAAAATTCCGTGGACAGAGGAGCCTGGCAGGCTACAGTGCATGGGGTCATAAAGAGTCTGACACGACTGAGTGATGACTCACACACAGTAGGGTTAGTGTGAGCTTTTGTTTCCTTTCACACTTTTATTTTTTCTTTTTTAAGATGCTCAAAGTCACTAGTGATAACAGGATTACCTTAATCATACCACAAAATAACCTATTTTTATAGAACTGCTTTTTGGACCACAGTCTTTCAAAATCAGTCCTTGAATTACGTTGTGCTCAGTCACATCCAACTCTTTGCAACCCCATGGACTGTAGCCCACCAGGCTCAACTGTCTGTGGAATTTTTCAGGCAAGAATACTGGAACAGGTTGCAATTTCCTCCTTGAGGGGATCTTCCCTGACCCAGGGATTGAACCCGCATCTCTCTTGTGTCTCCTGCATTGGCAGGGGGATTCAGGGAAGCCCATGAATTATGCTGGCTCACACGCATTGGGGACTAAAGGAGTCAAGTGTCAAAGGCATAGATGCGTAGAGCTAAAGTAAGCTGTACTCTGGAAGTTTTATGTTGATCCTACTTCAAGTTGACCAAATAAGAACTAGAAAATAAACTCACTTAGAAACATGGTGGTAATCAGGAACACAATTCAACAAGCAATGATTAAAGTATTTACCTGTGGGAATGACACCAGGACATAGGGTGAAGGTTTATAAGGGAAGGTTTTATATTTTTAATACTAGTCATTGTCTGAATATGTTTTTGCCAAATTCTTCCGCTACTCTAAAGTAATAAATGAGAAAAAATAAAGTAATAATAGAGAAACCCTCATAAAGATATAAAGATGTGAAATAGGATCATGAACCTCTGCTAGGTGAAAAAGGATTAAAGTAGAAAATTATTCATGCATTATTATTACAACGAAGCAAACAGAATAACAGAGCCTCTATGCAAAGAGAAACTCCAAAATGCTTTACTGGACAGTATCTTTAAAATAGCTATAATAAGAAAAACCACCACCAACAACTCAGCTCTAGATTAGAGGTCAAAAATTTTTTAATCATATTTTTACCATAATCAGGCACACATGACTGAAGGAAAAAAATCAATCACAGAGACCTTTGAGAAGCCACTGATCTAATCTGTAAAAGGAAAGATTTCATTGAGTAATAGTGAAGGTCCCTTTCTAGCTTTAAAGTTGCTTTCTCATATGATTCAGAATAAGCGTCCAAGAAATTTTAATGCATTATTACATGGTACGTAAAAGCTTATTGAAAAGCAGAGACATTACTTTGCCAACAAAGGTCCGTCTAGTCAAGGCCATAGTTTTTCCAGTGGTCATGTATGGATGTGAGAGTTGGACTGTGAAGAAGGCTGAGCCCCGAAGAATTGATGCTTTTGAACTGTGGTGTTGAAGACTCTTGAGAGTCCCTTGGACTGCAAGGAGATCCAACCAGTCCATTCTGAAGGAGATCAGCCCTGGGATTTCTTTGGAAGGAATGATGGTAAAGCTGAAACTCCAGTACTTTGGCCACCTCATGCGAAGAGTTGACTCATTGGAAAAGACTCTGATGCTGGGAGTGATTGGGGGCGGGAGGAGAAGGGGACGACCGAGGATGAGATGGCTGGATGGCATCACGGACTCGATGGACGTGAGTCTGAGTGAACTCCGAGAGATGGTGATGGACAGGGAGGCCTGGCATGCTGTGATTCATGGGGTGGCAAAGAGTCGGACACGACTGAGCGACTGAACTGAACTGAAAGGCAGCACACAGTCTAGCTCTATTCTGGACTCCTGAAACTTGGAAAAAAAATGATACTATTTTATTTGAAAACTCCTAACTTGTTTTAACACAGTATTTATCTAGTACCTGAAGTTATTCTCAAACTATTTATAATGTCTCATTTGTATCCTGAATTGAAAAATATCTCTATCTTCATACCATGTCTGAAATGTTTCTTCATGCATATCAGCTATTTCTGGGCCAGGTTTTATCAAGGTCCATGGCAACCCACTCCAGTGTTCTTGCCTGGAGAATCCCAGGGACGGGGGAGCCTGGTGGGCTGCCGTCTATGGGGTCGCACAGAGTCGGACATGACTGAAGCGACTTAGCAGCATGCTAGGTACTGATAAAAGTGAACTATCTTCAGAAACAAAACTTACTGTAAGCCTTATGACACTTTCTTAATGGAACAGTTATTAAATGTTATTAATTGGAAATGTTTATGAATTGGAAACACTTCTCTTAAAAGCATATTATGTTCCTGCACAGATCACATTTAGGAAATAATATTTTAATGTGTCTTTAAGATGAAAGAAAATAGGATGTAGAAGTGAGAAATTGGGGGAAGATATTCAGGAGGGTAAGAAAACAAGTGATTTCTGTTTCATCACGGGGATTCTCAACAGCAACACTTTCTTTTTTTTGTTAATTTATAGAGAAAAAAGCATGATATATTTCTAATTTCCCTAGTCTTCACACACACAAACACATGTAGATACACTGAAAACATATGAGAAACTAGTCAGAGGTTAGACTTCGTCTTCATACACACAAACACTCAAAACTAGAAACCAGTCAGAGGGTAGACTAGGGTACAGTGAGATGATCAGGATTCAGAGAAGATATAAGAGGAGTCATGAAGCTTAATGGGTTTTGGACTAGTTTTTATTTGCTACATTCCTATTTTTTGCTTGTCTTTTTATCAATTCACCCCACCATCAGTTCAGTTCAGTTGCTCAGTCATGTCCGACTCTTTGCAACCCCATGAATCGCAGCCCGCCAGGCCTCCCTGTCCATCACCAACTCCCGGAGTTCACTCAGACTCATGTCCATCGAGTCCGTGATGCCATCCAGCCATCTCATCCTCTGTCGTCCCCTTCTCCTCCTGCCCCCAATCCCTCCCAGCATCAGATCTCAAAATTCAGAACTTTGGCATTCTCCAGATATTTCAGATTTCATGTAATTTTTATTTCACCCTTCTGTGGCTTAATTATTTTCCTGAGGTTAAAATTAGGCTATCAATTGTGTCTCGGAAAAACAAATTACCTTCAAAATTATTGTTTTATTCAGGCAATATTCAGAGAGATGATATGGGGTGGGAGGTGGGAGGGGGATTCAGGATTGGGAGCTCGTATACACCCGTGGCAGATTCATGTCAATGTACGGCGAAACCAATATGGATGGTATTGTAAAGTAAAATAAAGTAAAAATAAAATAAAATAAAAATAAAATAAATTCTGAGATATTTCTTCAACTTGGTTTCAAAAGTAAGATAAGCAATTTGTTTTCACTATCAGCATCACACACACTAGTTATGGAATAATGAAAATATCAATGCACTGGCTAATAATGGCTTAGAACCAATCCTTGACAATGAAACTAGGCAAGAAGTATAAATGGCAATGGACAAAACAGATGGTGATTTGGTCTCTGTGAAATCTTGCCAGATTATGTATTTATCATTGATTACATTTTATATTGTATTTGGGTCAAAATCTTGTAAAAACTGTCAAGAAAATACATTGAAGGATTTTATATTGCCAATGAAATCCTTTCTTAGAAAAATGAGACCAGTATCAGTGACTGCCATGTACTTTCTCAGTACAATGGATCACTTTTCTCTAGTGATATGTATTTCCAACATATTAGAATTTGATGCTTTCACCTTGTAAGAGCTGTTTCCTGATATTGGATCTTAATACACAACAACAGAAACAAAATCAATCTGACCAGAAGAAGTCGATTGCTACTGCTGATTCCCCTTTATTCCAGATTGAGAGTGTCTGAAAATAGAACTCACTTCTCAGGCTTTAGACTGAAAACATAGTTCAAATAATACCTTCTCATTCTCCCAAGAATTAATGCTTGCTAGGTTCAACTTTACCCTTAAGCTCTAGTATTTGTTAAGGAAGGTCACCATTTACCATTTGGAGAGATGAATAGAATTACACCGTCACAACAGATAGACCGCTGTTGCTCAAATGTTCCTTTTGTTTTAGAAAGAGTCGAGAAGGGTGTGTACCTTCAGGGAGAACACGTCCAAGCTCCCCTGAACCATCTGGCCAGTCCCCTTCTGCCTCCCCTACCTGCCTTCACAGTGATCCGGATGTGAACAGACAGTGGCTGCAGGGACCTCTGAAAACCAGCCAAGAGTGTGTGGGAGAAAATTCTGGTTTGAAAGAACTTAGTCTAAACTAACTCCACAAAATCTAAATAAATCAGACACTAAACTAAATCATGGAAACTTTCACATTAGAATACAAACATTCTTTGATTCTAGTGAGAGAGGCAAATGCTTACCTAGGAATTACATTTTAAAGCTGGTTAAAAGAAAATCCAGTCTTACCCAGGCTGCCAATTCAAGAACTGGTAGTAATTTTCACTGACGTTTCTACTGGGTGAAAGGTTTATTTCTCTCAGAAGCCTGTTATTTAATTAGTCTGATTTCCAAGAGTGTTAACAATGCTGCAGGCACTCAGGAGATGCTCAGAGACCACATCCTCATCATTTTAAAGCAAACAGGTAAGCTGGAAAGTCAGTCTCCTACTAAAGAGGGCGAGGGGCTTGAGAATAGTTATTATTGGTGTTTCTACAATTTTCAGCCATTTGGGGAGACAAAGATGACTCGCACTGGCAGGTGTTGGATTATTAGGCAAATTAAGCAGATGGCACTGGCAAACCATGTCTCCCCTTTCCCTCAGCTGCCAGGAATTCTACCCTCAGGCTTAGCTCCACGTATGCTTGTTTAATAAAGCTCCTGCCATTGCAAGGAAACGGAGCCTACATCAGTCAAGCTCACTCAGAGCTATGAATAAGTAGCATCATCCACACTGTCCCAGAGTGTTAGGCAAACACCTCTTTGTTTCCTGTGCCACTCATAGCCACCACCACAGGTTCCAAGGAGATGCCTCATGACTCAGAGGAGGAAAGTGCCTCTGTCTCAGTGGCAGTCTCCAGGGTTCAGCACACTGTAAGATGGATCTGGTGCCCTATTTGATCACGTGACCAAAACCCGCTAAGCCTCATGTATCTGCATGGAGCTAACAGATAACACCACTCCACGCCTAGTGTTTTCCATCATCTAAACCCGTTCACTTCAGTAACATGATGTCTGCCTCTTAACTGTAGGTTCGTTTGCTTTATCAGCCAGTCTTAAGAGACAGCTCACAAGTTATTGACAGAGAAACCCATACAGATGCCTAATTAAGGTCATTAACATAATGAAGCCATGAAATTTTATGAATTAAAAGCAATCTGAAAATGCAAATCACCCTAACAAAAAACCAAAATAAAGATCACCTGTGACAGTATCATATATTAGCTATGCATATATATAATTAAAATATAATCAATTTCAAAGCTATTACAATGAACAAAAATGTACTCTTTCAAAGACACATTTACCACAAGCCTACACTATGACATACATTGGGGCTATAAAATAGAAAGTGACAAATCTGGTTCCTGCTCTTGATAAGCTTACAAATGACAAGGAAAAAGGAAATAAGATGGAATGAAACTGAAAATTATGGGCCTATGTGAGTACACAGGAAGGACACCCAACATCTAGAAGGGCAGAGGTGGTAGTGGAATGCCTTGTGATTCCTGAAAGATGGTGGGAGTTTTCCAGGCAAAGCATGCTAATGAGAACTCCTGGCAGAAACCCAAACTTGATGAGAAAGTATATGTAAGGATTTGAAGTTAGTTGAACAAGACTAGGATGTCATGGATGAGAAGAGGAATGACCAGGGATATGACTGAAGATGTCAAGAGGGTTCATATCATGAGGGAGCCTAAAAGATTTCTTAAAGACTTGACATTGAGTCTGCTGGCACATCATCAGAGGTTCTTAAACAGTGGGAATCACAATTAGATCTGTATTTTAGCAACAGCACCTTGACTATCATGTGGAAAGTTGATCGAGTTGGGGCAAGTGTAGAGGAAGCTCCAACACTCAAGGCAAAACTATGAACTAAAATCGGGGTGATAGAAGTGGGGATGCGAAGAAGAGTGATTTTATCTTAGAAAAAAGATCCACAACCCTCCCCGCCCCCGCTGCAAACCAGTATTTTATGAGAATCACCATAAGAAATACCTTCACCAAATCCATCTTTTCTTTTCTTTGTCCATTTGCTGGGACAGATGCTAATTTAATGATAAAAACATGCAAACTGGGTAATTAGTCCTTTTTTAGTCCATGGCATGTGGTTACACACTCATACACAGAAACACATTTGCCCTTCAATGTATGGTTACTGTAATGGTAAGTAGTGGTGATGATGTCATTTATGTACAAAGTAGTAGAACATACTCTGAGTTGTCTTTACATTAATATATACACACAGATCCGCCCACCTGAATACCTGGCAACAGTTTAACTGTCAACCTAGACAAGATCACCTAATCTAGTTTATGTCTGGATATCAGTACTGGGGAGCACGGCATTTTGTTCCATTGTTGACCAGCTCTGTTGTATTTTCTCCCAATAAGTTAGGCATGAGCAAAGAGGGGTGGGCTGGATGAAAATGATTCAAGATGATCTCCAAACCCCACCCCAGACACCTCCCAATGTGGCCCAGGAGAGCTCACAGGTAAGCTACAAAATAACCAGAGATTTTTCCAATTTGAGCACATGCACCCTAGGTGCACAGCCTATACGAGCTAACCACAGGGAGCTCTCTAAATACACACATGCACCCTTCATGCAAAACTGTGTCCTCAAGTGACCTTAGGCAGCCGGGAGCCTTTTAAGGGTTCATAAATATTTTACGCATATATACATCTGAGTATAACAGACTGAATTATGGCAAAGACGTGCAATACAGGCTGTTATGTAATTTGCAAACGTCCATCAAAACTGTCAGTCCATGCCCACCTAGATGAAAATGTAAAAAAGCCTTGTCTTGAAAACCCCATACCTTACCGTTCTGGCGCCAGAGCCCCTCTTGGCTTGGCCCACCTCTTCTTTGAGGTCTGTTCTTTCTGTTCTTCAATAAACTTGTTCTTCCACAAGTAAGACCTCAGATTCTTCTTTGTGTCCTTACCAAGAACCAAGGCCCACGAGGAAGGGTTCTCTTTGACTCTCCCTATCTGGTAACAACACCATTGCTAATGCTGAATACATAGCTGTTTCCTTTCCTCTTGCCATACACATGAGGGAAAAAACTGGAAGTAATAAATAAAGGAAGCTCATTTAACCCTCACCATTCACAGTCTAAGAACTTTACTAGTTTAACCTCTTGATTAAGCCATGGACCATCCTTAGCTATGATTCTTCTCACCTACCTGGTGAGACAGAGTGCCTGAAGAACTATGGACGGAGGTTTGTGACAGGAGGCAGTGATCAAGATCATCCCAAAGAAAAAGAAATGCAAAAATGCAAAATGGTTGTCTGAGGAGGCCTTACAAACAGCTATGAAAAGAAGAAAAGTGAAAAGCAAAGGAGAAAAGGAAAGATATACCAAATTGAATGCAGCGTTCCAATGAATAGCAAGGAGAGATAAGAAAGCCTTCCTCAGTGATCAATGCAAAGAAATAGAGAAAAACAATGGAATGGGAAAGACTAGAGAAGTCTTCAAGAAAATTAGAGATACCAAGGGAACATTTCATGCAACAGTGGGCTCAATAAAGGACAGAAATGGTATGAACCTAAAAGAAGCAGAAGATATTAAGAAGAGGTGGCAAGAATACACAGAAGAACTATACAAAAAAGATCTTCACGACCCAGATAATCACAGTGGTGCGATCACTACCCTAGAACCAGACATCTTGGAATGTGAAGTCAAGTGGGCCTTAGGAAGCTTCACTATGAACTGGTCTTTCCCAGCTCCTAAGTGACGCCTGCCGTATCTGATGCTTCTCTCCTTCTGCTAGATAGTTAGTGAACTACCTGTTTCCACTGCACTTCTGGAACATTCTTCATTTTGCTACACAAAGGCTCTTACAGAATCTGTGTGGGACCTCAACACTGCCTTGGTCCTAAAGAATTACACTCTCCCTCATCTTTGCCCATCACATTTTTCTGAGGACCCAGCCTTTTTTTTTTTTTTTTTTTTTGAGAGTAAACTTTTTCTACTTGATATTTTAACCAATACAAAAGTTTTTTTTCTTCTTCTAATAAAGTCAGTTCTAGAGAGGCAACTATCAGGTCTTACATTTGTCCTAACTAGAAAATCAGGTTACATTTTTATTATATAAAATTGATGATTGCTCACAAATAGAGGAATAGGTCTAACACATAATTCGAGTATGATAGAATGTATTGTCAGAACTGTGAAGGATTTGAGATTTTAATCCTACTTTGCAAGCTAAGAAGTTAGCCTGCCACAGTGTCATGGATGTAGAAGAAAGTATCAGATTTCTCATCACAGATATAGGACAGTTGATTACTCAAAGCAATGGGGCTAGCCAGAAAAACTGGCTTTTGCTGCTGGTTTCCTGAGCTCCAGTTCCCAGAAAGCAAGGTGCCTGCAGTGGGTTACAGGCACTGTTATAGGAGAACCCTACACTTTGGAAACTGATTTCTGAAAAAAAAGGAAAAGAAAGGAAGAAAAGTAAGTTTAAGTAAGCATGTTTCCCCTCTGTTCCAAATGAGAGCATTGCCTTTATTATACTGGTAAGTAAATACACCTCCCCTTTGCTCCAGAGAGACAAACGGCGTCTTCTATAGCTGCTTTCTGTACAAGCATCCTTTAGAAGAATCTAGAATGAAGGCAAGTCAGTGCCTTAGTCACAGAATGTACAGAAATGAGAGAGACTGATGAGTCATCTCCTAATGATACCTGCCCCTCATTTCTTTTTAAGATTTTTTCTTTTAACATGGACCATTAAAGTCTTTATTGACTTTGTTACAACATCACTTCTGTTTTTATGTTTTGGGTTTGTTTTTTTTAGCTGCAAGGCATGGGGAATCTTAGCTCCCCTGCCAGGGACTGAACCCAAACTCCCTGCATTGGAAGGCCAAGTTTAACCATTGGACTGCCGGGGACGTCATCCTGCCCCTCATTTCTACACCATCCTGGCTTCTGATGAATTTCCTGTATGCTACTATGACCACTACTCTGCTATGTGACTGACAGGCTGGGACCAACCTCGTTCATGTGTCTCGGGTAACATTTCACTGAGACATTAGCAACAGAACTCGAGTGGTAGTAATGACCTTGACCACAGCCTCCAGAATCCCAGAGCCAACCATCTGAACAAATCCCACAGACCATCAGGGTTCACATTAGAACACTGGATAGCATTCGATGTTTCTGTATCAACCTTTCTCCCTAGCCCAAAACACTACCTAGCCCAAAACATTCAGCCAACTACAATGGGAAGCATTAACACTGGCACAGATTCAGCCTTGGTCTGTGGAGAAAGAACAGGGCAATCGGTCCTTTGTAACAACCCAGACCAGTAAGCTGAAACTGACCTGTGGTCTTCCAGGGTCAAGTCTACATCACTGGTCACTTCAGCTAAAATCAGGGACAGATTTTACCATTTCTAAATGGAAGTTCCCCAGTGCACAGCTCACTTCCTACAGGTTGCATATAAATCACGTGTCAGTTACCCCTCCAAGAAGCTCCCTTGATTAACCAAGAGCAGCCACATTTTGGAAAAATGTGAGGTCATGTGAGAGCTCTCTTAACCACATGTAAGGTGTGTCTTCAGGAGGGAGCCAAGAACTTCTTGTCTTCACCCAAGAACACAGGCCTGGGAGGAATGGTACCCCCTGGAAAGGAGGTGTGTTTACATCACTTGGAATATTTCTGAGGGCACCTCAGAAAGGAACTCCAGTTCCTTGGACAAAGGTTACTAGGGTCTGCAATGGGGCCGCCAAGCTGGCTGGTGGACACTAGGGTTTCCAGTCCCATTTGAATAATGTAAACAATCCTTGTTTGGGAGGAATTGCTTGAGGTTATGAAACCAAACAGGGCTCTCTGGGGCCCACCCAGGTACAAAAACCTTTCCATGTTCCCCATTTCATGTTTGTAGAAAAAAGGTTTAGTGTCCTAGGCCTCCTCTGAGTTCCAAAGGGCAGATTCAAGCAGTTACCAATTAGGGAAGTGAGAGACTGTGAAAACAAATGGAAAGCACTCAAGAAACAACAGTTTGGCTACACAACAGAGTTCCAGCTCCTCCTCAAAGGACATACATGGCAATCTTGGCATTCTGCAGGAACTAAGTCCCTGATCCAAATGGAGGATGGTGACTACATGCTGACCACAAGCACTAGATCCCCGACTGGTTGGAACCAGAAGGTTGACAATGTTGACTGCAAAGCATAATTCTCAGCATGCACAAATCAGAACTGTGCACAAGCTGATCATGTATCCCGAGACCCCTTTTACCTTTATATGCCTTTCAACCCGGTCAGCCAGCAAGATGGTTCTGAGACAAACCTACATCTCCCATATTCCTGGTCCAGTGCCCTCTCGATTAATAAACTTTCTCTACTCCAAACTCAGACGTTTCAGTTTGTTGTACCTTACTATTCTTCAGACATATATGAACTTGGGTTTGATGACAGTGAGTTCAACCTGTGAATGGAAAATGTTGCCTTACTCCAGTACTCCTGTCTGGAAAAATCCCACGGACAGATGAGCCTGGTGGGCTGAAGTCCATGGGGCTGCAGAAGAGTCAGACACAACTGAGCATGCGTGCCTATCCTATCCGTCAACAAAGGACTTTGCAGCCACAGCTGCCCCAACTGTGAGCCCTGAGGGAACTTGGGATAGAATAAAACGCCCGCCATCAAGTCATCAACCACCCAGCACTGCCCTCCAACCCTATGCGCGCGTGCACGCACACACACACACACATGCGTGCACACGCATGCACGCACACGCACACACACACACACACACCCGTGGAGACTCAGGATGAAAAAAACACATGATTCTGGCCCCTGAATGCTGAGGTGCCTCTCAGCACATACTAGTGGGTTTCAGCTCAGCCAAACCATCAGTGAACCAGGCCTAGCAGTTCAGAACATGAAGCATACCAAGAGCTTTCAAGTCTATGCTGTGGATTCAATTACTCTCCCAAAGCCTGCCAACCGCTGAGGCAAAGGGAGGAACAGCTGAATCCAACTGGTGATCACTGGCTGTAAACCTCTAGCTTCACTTTCTGCTTACAGTGTAAGCCTCTTGTATGGAGCCACTGGATCTCTCACTGCTCTTCTTAGTTTTAAGCCTGTAACCAAGCCTGCAATTTTCCATTCTCCTTCTGAGACGCTCTCTTATTTCCAGGCTATCCAGGGCAGGACCAGGATGAAGGCAACGGGGAGGGCGGGGCGCAGGAAGTGCAATGTTCACACACCAATGACTAGACATTCAGACACAGCAGCACCAACAGAACACGGCAAGCTCCCAAGGTCTCATGAGCTTCCCTTCCCCACCCTGAACCCTTTCCAAACACGACTAGCTGTTTCTCAGCACCTTTTCCTTCCATAAGCCTGGAGACGATAGGACCTGCGGCACCTTCGTCCAGAAAAATCTTTCAAGTTTGATTTCCTCCCCTTTCAACACCCCCAAGCACACACAGGTGGGTGGACAGAGTCTCTGCTTCCCCTTTTCCGACAGGGAGACCTCAGAACTATCTCTAATCTTTTTTCTACTTCAAGTAGCTGAGGTCGGCGGGGAGGAAGTGGGGGGTGGAGACCAGAGAAAGATAGGCCCTGGGCCGCTGCTCAAGGCCTCGTTCTTACCTTCGCTTTCCAGCAGCGCGGCAGCTGCCCTGGTTCAACAACACGAACTCCCGAGGTTCTCAGCCCGCCGGGTGCTCTGTTTCAGGGATGAGCTGCTCTTGCTGGTACCCTGGGAGCCGCTTGCTTGTACCACGGACCCAGCAGCGCAGTCAGGCTGCCGTCCATCCAGGACCACCAGGACCGCCAACCAGGCCGCAAGGTCCGGCCTACTTCCGCTTGGCTCCCACGGCAGCAGCTTTTAAGGGCATCCTCTTTCTGATGGGTGGTACCCCGGCCCTGCTGCCAAGCCAACATCTCTTAACCTCTTGCCTCATTTCAAAGTGAGGGCGAGGTTAAGTCTTCCGTGGTGGTGAGGCTGACCACAGAGTATAGCTAAATTTAGATCTCCTGGAGAAGGAAAGGGCAACCCACTCCAGTACTCTTGCCTGGAAAATTCCATGGATGGAGGAGCCTGGTGGGCGACAGTCAGTGGGGTTGCAAAGAGTCGGACACCACTGAGCGACTTCACTTTCACTTTCTTGGGAGAAAGTTTCTCATTCTCCAGCGGGTGTCTTTTATCCGTCTTCTAAATCCAATCCAGGGCAGTAAGCTCCAGAAAAGTAGTCAGCGTCTCTGCCATGGTTTCCCCCAGGAGTTTCATTGTTTCAGAGAAATCCGCCTGGGAGGGCTAACATTTCTTTTTCAAAGAGAGAATCCACTACAAGTCAAGTAAACAAATAAAACCTCAGTCCTTGCGCTGTTGCCTTCCAATAGACCTAGAGTTGCCACGCCGGTTTTCTGAGGTTGAGCTTCTATGAGGCTCAGCGGCTGCCTTTCTACCTTAACAAGCTCCGCCCCTTCACGTTCCAAGGGAACCAGCCCAGGTTTTAACAGTTAGCTCTTTCTTTGCAGGCATGGTTGCAAAATCGCTTCAGTCCTGTCCAATCTTTGTGACCCCATGGGCTGGAGCCCGCCAGACTCCTCTGTCCATGGGATTCTCCAGGCAAGAATACTGGAGTGGATTGCCTTGCCCTCCTCCAAAGGATCTCCCTAACTCACAAAACGAACCTGTCTTTTATCTCTTGCATTTGCAGGCAGATTCTTTACCATTAATGTCACCTCTTCATTTTCTCTCCTTTCACACTCAGCGTAGTCATACTCCTCTATAACTATTTTCTGAAAGGGTCTGGAAAGTTTTGCCTGCCAGGGTGACCCCTAGCTCCCATTGTTACAATGCAGCAGACCTGAACTGACCATCAGATCTTCAAGGAAGTTCCTCTGCTTCCAGGAAAGTTAACTACAACAACACAACCCTTAGGCAGCAGTTTTTTGAACCTGTTTCCCGGACTCATCCTGTGACCACCTCCCCTTAGTAATGGACAAAGGGAAAGGGTCATTTATTGTCCAGCTGCTCATATCATTGTCAACAATTTCACTACCATTTCTCACGGACTCCACTTGAATCTTGTTAGTTAGCCCATGAAGTCCTCACTCTTATTTTCTAGAAAGGCATCTCTGTCTCCCTATCCCACCCTCATCACCCAAACTGTCAAGGACTGTGAAGGGTCTGAAATGTTACCCTACTAGCAAACTAACAATTTACCCTCCCAGAGTGGCAGAGATGTTGGTGGGTGACCTGAAACTCCAGGCCAGAGATGAAACACAATATATTACTTAAAGCAACAGTAGTAGCCAGACTGTCTGCATTTTCATGCCACATCCCTGAGCTCCAGTTCCCACAGGGCACCACAAAGAGGGCCACCTCCAAGTGCTGTGGGTTGTACTACACGAGAGAACCCCAGAAACCCAATTTGTATAATGGGCAATAAGCATGTTTGCCCTTGGCTCCAAGGGGAAAGGCTCATCTCTCTGCCAAATTTGTAAGCAAACTTGTCCTTAGCTGCATAGAGACCCTCCCTCTATCACTAAGGCTGTTCCTTGAATATACAGTACAGAACAATCCAGGCCTTGCTCAGAAGACTTATAGAAACACAAGAGTTGTGGCACATTAGCTCTTTGTGGCTTTTCCCTGACAATACCACTTGGAAACTGCCTAAATAATGCTTTCTCCTGAGGATGAGCGTACTTCAGAGCAGTGCTGCTTTTATGACTACGTATCCCCAGCCTGGGCTACCTGCTCCCTTGCCAGCCTGCTCTACAGAATGCAGAAATTCGAAAGGTGGCTTCTCAGTAATCCATGTGCACTCAGACATGCATGCGCAGTAGTAATGACACTTTTCAACACAAGAAGCATGGAAAATCTTGTTTTTAATTTGATACAGTTTTTCTTAGCTTCTATCAGCCTCCCAATAGAAAAAGGAGGCTCAGTGTCCTTCCTGAACTAGCTGTTTCTCTAGTACATTTAATTCAAAATAATCAATATGCCCAAATGGCATTATTTCAGGATGCAAGACCTGCTGAGATACAAATTTAGGAGCTGTCAGTTTACGTATATACTGAAAGCCATGCAAGTGGAAGACATCACCTAGGAGAGTTGAGTAGATGTTTGCAGAGACTCCCAAAGACATTCAATCCTGAGTCTCCAGGAAATAAGGAATCCCCCATCAGCCACGGAGACTGAGGATGGGGCTGGGCGATGGAGCAGGAGAACCAAAGAGATGATGCTCTGGAAGCCACATGCAAGGGATGTTTTAAAAAGGAGAGACTCATAATCTGAATCAAAGGCTGCTCTTGTCAAGATGACAAGGAATCAGAGATGCTCACTGGACGGTTCTTGTCACCATGACAATACCAAGTTCAGTCAAGTGGCTTTGGGGAAACCTTGACTGAAATCAATTCCAAAGACATGGTGAGAGTATCTGGAAACAGCGACATTGGACAATGCTTGAACATGTTTTCTGTTAAAAGATACAACGAAACAGGTAGTACCTAGAAGAGTACATACAGTATTGGATCCTGTTGGGTCACTAAGTCCTATCTGACTCTTTTGTGATCTGCCAGGTACCGTAGCCCTCCAGGCCCCTCTGACCATGGGATTCCCCAGCAAGAATACTGGAGGGGGTTGCCATTTCCTTCTCCAGTGGATCTTCCCACCCCAGGGATTGATGTCGTGTCTCCTGCATTGGCAGGCAGATTCTTTACCACTGAGCCAACTGGGAAGCCCATATAATATCTTAGGTGAATATTAAAAAATCTGACTCTTTTGTGATCTGCCAGGTACCGTAGCCCTCCAGGCCCCTCTGACCATGGGATTCCCCAGCAAGAATACTAGAGGGGGTTGCCATTTCCTTCTCCAGTGGATCTTCCCACCCCAGGGATTGATGTCATGTCTCCTGCATTGGCAGGCAGATTCTTTACCACTGAGCCAACTGGGAAGCCCATATAATATCTTAGGTGAATATTAAAAATGATACAAGAGATACCTCAGGCACTGGTGCAAATGGAGAGGCAGATCATAGGATAATGTGCTGAGTGGGTGAGAGCGTGGGGTCAAATGGAGTGGTTGGTCTGGGAGAGGAGCAGAGCGGGGGCAGTTCTCCCAAGAGGAAGGGCGCTGAAGATGGGACAAGTTTAGTGGTAGGAGCCAGTGTGGGTGGGGTTCACTTCTGATTCATATGATTTTCTCCATGAAATAGGGAGTATGGACAGAATGAGAAGGTTTAAGATTTGAGGAGAAAAGAGAAGTTGTGAAATAGTCATGGGGGGAAGGTGGAACAATCATGGCATGAGGCAAATGTGCCGTGATTCTGGGGCAGCACTGAGGGCCCGCTCAAGCATGCAGGGCCTCCCCGGTGGCTGAGCTGGTACAGAATCCGCCTGCAATGTGGGAGACCTGGATTCGATCCCTGGTCTGGGAAGATCCCCTGGAGAAGGGGAAAGCTACCCACTCCAGTATTCTGGCCTGGAGAAGTCAATGGACCATACAGTCCATGGGGTCGCAAAGAGCTGGACACGACTGAGCAACTTGCACTTTTCAAGTGTGCAGGGTGACACACTGGACTGATGTCATTCAGAATAGCCTCGAGCGTGTTCCCTCAGCCAATTCCAGCTGCGTGGGTGCAGTAGAGTAAGCAAAGGATTTCTAATTGGGCATTTCGATTTGATGTATCTCAGGACATGTTTTTAAAGGAGCATGGAATCTAGAGTGTTGGGAGGAAAGAGAAGACTCAAGGGAGGGAGTCCAGCAGGACCTCGGGCTAAGATGAGAGAAAACAAGCCCTACAGCGCAGGTTCCCGTGCACTTCGTCTCTTCCTTTCTAGGGAATAAGTGATTCGCACTCCATTACCTTCACAGCCATGCTAATGACCTTCTCAGACCAAATTCAGCCTCTCTTGAAGGGAGCGCCCTCCCTGCTGCCTTCTCCCAGGTCAGGGAGACTGCTCCCCAGTGTGAGCCTGTGCTAAGCGCTCTGCATCCTTCATCATTTCAATTCCCACAAAGCCTGGTGGGTAGACGTGTTTATTGCTATTTCCATTTAGCAGATTAACAACCACCAAAGCGAGATGGAGAAAGGGGAGGTCACTCACCCTGGGTCACAACTGTTTCTGCATCTGAGTGCAACAAGCTTTATCTTTTTCAAAATCCCTGGCTATAAACCCAACACTTAAAAAAAAAAAAAAAAAAAAAATCTGAGTTACGTTTTAAAGCTCTTACTGTCCCTGTTCAATGATTCACAAATTAGGAAGCCTTCAGTCTAGTGGAGCTCTGAAGAGCAACACAAGGCCAAGATTGAACAGGCAGAGAGCAATAGGCAGCAAAGCATGCCAGTTATTGCAAGGTGGCTTTCCTCGAGATGGCAGTGGCCTCTCAGGTAGATAATCTCACGAGAGTCGATCAGGACATCAGCATAGCTCAGGCCTAATTGACTGGTTTAAGATTCCATTTCTCAGAGATCTGAACCTGTAATTAAGTCTCAGTTTGGTGACACAGGGCTTCCCTGGTGGCTCAGACGGTAAAGAATCTGCCTACAATGCGGGGGACCCAAGTCCTGGGTTGAGAAGATCCCCTGGAGAAGGAAACGGCAACCCACTGCATTATCCTTGCCTAAGAAATCCCATGAACAGAGGAGCCTGGTAGGCCACAGTCCATAGTGTCGCAGAGAGTTGGACACAACTGAGCGACTCAAGCTATCACTGCACTATATATTGGTGACATGGGGTTTAGCATACATTACTCCATTTGGGGCCTATTTTCTTGTTTTAAACAATTTTGAGTCCTTCCAAAATACTGATGTCAATAACAAGTTCGACTTAGGCCACAGCTTATTTTTAGAAGCATCTATCTCCTCCTTCTAATACACAACTAGTTTGATTTCAACACTGATTCATAGGTTTCCTGATAATAAAGATAGGGTTGCATTTGCATGTCACAGACAAGACATGCTTTGCTTCTGTTCTGCCAGGAAACACCATTCCCCCCGAAAAACTTTACTTCCATTTCTCATAAGGCTTTGATGTCTTTAAAAAAATCCTAGTATTTGGGAGATGTTCACCATCTAACCTGGAGGGTCACAGGATGGAGGAGGAAGCCCACAAGTAAGAAAAGAGAAGAGACAGAGGAAGTTAAAGGCCACAAAGACACACTTGCCAAATTCAGACATTTGAAATGCACAGTTTTGCAAGGGTTCAAGCAAGAATGTTTCTGCCTTTCCAAGTTATGTTCCCTGTGTGAAGGGGACTTAAAAATCTTAAATAAATGTAAATATTTATATTAAAGGGTATGGCTAAAAAAGTTTTAAATCTGGCACGTGAGGTCTTAAAAGCGCAGAACAAGAATCAAGCATTTCCTGTAAGTAATGCCTAACAGACTAACGTGTACCATAAATGTAGGACAGCAAGGGTGTGCTCCCAGCTCATTTCTTAGATTAAGACACAGCAAAGTCCGTGGCAAAGTTGCCTGAAAAAGATGATCGGAGGAAATATAGCTCTATCCTCCAGCTACTAATAACACTGTAGCTACAATTATTCCCAATGGTTCACAAAGCAGTCCTAGAATCCCAGATTGCTGCAGAGAGGCATTTAGCGAGGATAGCACATCAATCTCTCTGTCCATTAAATCCTTCAGTGAGTCTGATGCCTGTTGTGTTTCTTAATTTTGCAGGGATAAATTTTTACTACATTGCTTAGTGCTCTCAATCCTGGTGGTAGGGAGCTTGGGGGAGTGAGAAGGACAGTTTAAAGAAGAATGCCACAGAGCGCTTGGTTGCCGAAAGCGTGTTCACTGAAAAAAACATACTGTGTGATGAAAGAGCTTTACAAATGTTATGGTAGGAATTGCTGAGCTCTGCTATGATTTCCAATGAAACCCTTTTAACACGCATTCATCAGGAGATCACAAAGTGACTTGTCCATTTCAGGTCCCTGGTGGCTCAGAGGTTAAAGCGTCTGCCTCCAATGCGGGAGACCCGGGTTCGATCCCTGGGTCGGGAAGATCCCCTGGAGAAGGAAATGGCAATCCACTCCAGTATTCTTGCCTGGAGAATCCCATGGACAGAGAAGCCTAGTAGGTTACAGTCCACGGTGTCGCAAAGAGTCGAACACGACTGAGCGACTTCACCTCACCTCAGTTCAGTCACTCAATTGTGTCCGACTCTTTGCGACTCCATGAATTGCAGCACGCTAGGCCTCTCTGTCCATCACCAACTCCCAGAGTTCACTTAGACTCACGTCCATCGAGTCGGTGATGCCATCCAGCCATCTTATTCTCTGTTGTTCCCTTCTCCTCCTGCCCCCAATCCCTCCCAGCATCAGAGTCTTTTCCAATGAGTCAACTCTTGGCATGAGGTGGCCAAAGTACTGGAGTTTCAGCTTTAGCATCATTCCTTCCAAAGAAATCCCAGGGCTGATCTTTAGAATGGACTGCTTGGATCTGCTTGCAGTCCAAGGGACTCTCAAGAGTCTTCTCCAACACCACAGTTCAAAGGCATCAATTCTTTGGTGCTCAGCTTTCTTCACAGTCCAAATCTGGCATCCATACATGACCACAGGAAAAAACCATAGCCTTGACTAGACAGACCTTTGTTGGCAAAGTAATGTCTCTGCTTTTGAATATGCTATCTAGGTTGGTCATAACTTTCCTTCCAAGGAGTAAGCGTCTTTTAATTTCATAGCTGCAGTCACCATCTGCAGTAGCTTTTAGTAACTATGACAGCTCAGGTTCCATAGATGGTGCAGTAAACTGGAGGCAGGCCAATTGGTCACAAACCCAGAGAAAGTCAAGTACATAAAGTGACAACGAGAGCCCCCAGAGAGTGGTGGAAGGCTGGGTGCAGTGGTCCATGAAGGGCGAAACCTCTTTGTGCCTCAGAGCTCAGGAACTACGAGAGAACCTCCAGATGAAGAATAGGGTGACTCCACAAGGAGCCTCCAGACACTGTGGGAAACCCTCCTCTCAGTTGGATGCTTTTATAGCAATGGAGTGTAATGGACAAACTGTTGAAGGGATTGCTTAACTAAGGACCACGAGGCAGGTTACAGTGGAGTTTAGAATAAGAGAGAGGACCCAAGAGAAAAGACATTGCCAACTGAAGTTACATTTGCTCAGTCTCAGCAATTCCCATCTGTCCCCTAAGCCTTCAGCTCTGATCAAATGTCCTCCCTAGAGAAAAGTTTTGCATTATGTTTGCATGACAAGGTATTAACAGCCTAAAAACTATGGTGCTATTAAATGTGATTTTTGCTCAACCATATCTTTTTTCTTGAAGATGTATCACATAAGAGTAGAATGAGGAATGCCTGTGACCTTGGTTGAACTTGAAGCACAATATTCATTAAATATGTAATAATCCACAACAGAAAGAGGGAAGCTGTAGTAAGAGATACTGGGTAAAATCCCACTCTGTATTCATAAAGAGTCCCAGAAATCACCAGGCATTTCACATGTTTCTTTTGTATTGAAACACGTGGGATTAATAAATGGTATTGGTTGTCTGTGGTTCTCAAGCCAATTCCACTAAGATTCAGGTGTCCCCTCTCATAGATGAATTATACATATTTTATTGTGGAAACAATATGAATAACATGAAATCCTATAAAGCATTTTCCTTCTCCAGAAATTATACTTGTTTATTGAATACTTTGGCTTCCGTGGTGCCTCAGATGGTAAAGAATCCGCCTGCAATGCAGGATTCCTGGGTTTGGTCCCTGGGTCAGGAAGATCCCTCAGAGAAGGGAATGGCTACTCACTGCAATGTTCTTGCCTGGAGAATCCCATGGACAGAGAAGCCTGGTGGGCTACAATCCATGGGGTCATGAAGAGCTGGACAGGAGTTACTGTTTCTATTAGATTATAGAGAAGAACTGAGCCTTCATGCTTTAAGTGAAGTTAAAAGGAAGTGTTTGGAACTGGGTATCTTCACTGGATTTCACAGTTTTTGAGAGTTGGGATTGGAATGTGTCTTAGTCTGCTTGAACTGCATAATAAAATTCCACAGAATGAAAGACTTAAACAAAAGACATTTCTTTTCTCACAGTTCCGGATGGCAACCCACTCCAGCCTGGAGAATCCCATGGACAGAGGAGCCTGGCGGGCTACAGTCCATAGGGTCACAAAGAGTTGGACACAACTGAAGCTACTTAGCACGTGCAGTTCCAGAGGCTGGAGGGCTGGGACCAGGGAGTCGGCATTCACGGCCCTGGTGAGAGCTCCCTTGCTCGCTTGTAGATGGCTGCCTCTGTGCTGTGTCATCTTCGCACTTAGAATTATTTAAAGGAATGGTGAACTTTTTACAGAGGGTGAACTTTTTACAGAGGGTGAACTTTTTACAGAGCAGAAGCCCCGAGCTGATGAGCTGGACATCTAGGATGCTAGGAGGAGAAGAAAGGAAGATCATGACCCTGTGGCAGGTAGCATGCTGGTTTTCCTGCACCTTGTGGGCTAAAGTCTGTGGTTCCCTGGGTGAGGAGAGATAGAGAGAACATTCATGCAAATGGTTCCCTCTATTTGGAGACCTACGTGGAAGCTCCTGTTTCTCCTCATTTGAAGCATGACTCTGATTCTGATCTACTCTAGCCCTAAGCTGGGCTTCCCTGATAGCTCAATTGATAAATAATCTGCCTGCAGTTCAGGAGACCCCAGTTTGATTCCTGGGTAGGGAAGATCTGCTGGAGATGGGATCGGCTACCCACTCCAGTATTCTTGGGCTTCTCTTGTGGCTCAGCTGGTAAAATATCCACGTGCAATGCAGGAGACCTGGGTTCAACCCTTGGGTTGGGAAGATCCCCTGGGGAAGGGAAAGGCAACCCACTCCAGTATCCTGCCCTGGGAAATTCCATGGACTGTATAGTCCATGGGGCCACAAAGAGTTGGACAGGACTGAGCAACTTTTCACTTTCATTAGCCCTAAGTACAATGATTGCATCTATTGAATAAATACAGGGTTAATTCCCCCCCACCTTTTTTTTTTCTGGATCCAGAAATATATCTCCACTGGTCAGTTAATCCACCCTGTGGTCAGTCTGAGAAACACTAATCAGATAGCAGACAGAATTCTTAGGAAACTCAAATGAAGCATAGCTTCTCTGAAGAAAAGCTATTTACAGAACCACCTACCCTTGACTAAATGTTGCAGAAAATTGCTAATTACAGTCCTGCTTGGTAGCCATTCAGCATTACAATTTTTTAAAATTAATAAGCATAAGCAGCTATTGTGTGTGTACTGTGTCACCTGAGAATAACTGATGGATTGAAAACAATGTTCATTTTATCTTTAGGTAAATATGTGATCCTTATAAACAACTCATGGAAATATTGGCTGGGAAAAGGCAGAGAAAAATTAGATAAAAGATCAAGGTCAATGCTGATGTTTCACTCCTTTCTTCCAAAAGTTTACCCTCATTAGATCCTCATAATCATGGCAGGAAGTGAACAATGAGGGTTTAGTCACTTTCACATTGTTTAAAAAGTGCTTTGTTTTTGAAACCAAGATTTTGCTTTCAGGCAGGTGCCTTTGTGACTATTTTTAATCATTATTTTCCAGGAAAGAGAAGTAAATCTGAATAAGAAATATTTCATTGAAATGATTTATGTCTTAGTAAACTGAATATTAGCATCCTAATTTATAGGCACATACAAAGCAGTTTAAAACACTATGAAATCTGCTATTGTTATTAGGCTATTAAATAACTTTATAAGCCTATATATGACTGTAAAAATCTGTAACTTCTTTCAACATACATTGTAATTACTGAAATCAAGTAAAACATTTCTAATTAAAAAAAAGGTGGCGTTCAGCAATGAGAACTGAAGAATTTAATATGACAAAAACATAGTTTTCCCTTTATTTATAATGAAATCTTTGACCTCAGTTTGCCAAGGTTTGCCAAGACTGATCGTTCCAAATACATTTTTTTTCCCCCCAGATGCTAAAAACTTAAACCAACCAGCTTAAAAATAAACAAATAATAAAAACTGAAATAAAAATTGGCAGGAAATTTCAGTAACATAAAAGTTAAATAGATAATTTTAAAAAATGTTTAGAGTAATGTCATTTTAAAGCCTCCTACATATCCCAGCTCACCCACACACTATTTCAGTACTAGTCCATATCATTTTATTGTAGAGATTAAGGATGCTTTATATTCTGACCTGCATTAGAAAAGAAATGATTGCATCACAATTATCTACTATCTTTAATGCAAACTTCCTCTACCTAGTAAACCATGTCCCCTAAAACACCCAACAGCTTTGCACGGACTCCTTGTCACGAATTTTATCCCATTATCATTTTAATACCGAATTTTATTTTGAAATATTAAACATAGAAAGAACATAATTGTTTGGAAAAAATACTGTATCATGAACGGTAGGGGATAAAATGGATACACTTACTCAGATATTTAAGCCTTTCTTGATAGTCTTCTATGGTTTACTCCTATAAATGAGAGTTCCCACTGAACAAAGAAAATTCAAGGGAATGTGTGTGTGCATGCGTGCAGGCTAAGTCCTTCAGTCATATCCAACTCTTTGCGACCCTGTGGATGTGCTTGCCAGGTTCCTCTGTCCATTGAATTCTACAGGCAAGAATACTGGAGTGGGTTACCATGCCCTCCTACAGAGGAGCTTCCCAATTCAGGGATGGACCCTGCATTTCTTAGTCTCTTGCAATGGCAGATGGGTTCTTTACCTACCACTAGCGCCACCTAGGAAGCCCTTCAAGGGAAAAGAAAGTGTCTTTATACATGTACCTTTCCTTGGCCATTTCTGGGCTTCCCTTGTGGCTCAGCTGGTAAAGAATCTGCCTGCAATGTGGGAGACCTGGATTCAATCCCTGGATTGGGAAGATCACCTGGAGAAGGAAAAGGCTACCCACTCCAGTTTTCTGGCCTGGAGAATTCCATGGACAATATAGTAGTACATGGGGGTCACAAAGAGTCAGACATGAATGGGTGTCTTTCACTTTCACTTTGGCCATTTCTACCCCTAGCTTGAGTTCAGATTGTTCATAAATATTAACTTACCATCTTCAGACTTGTCATTATACTTCTTTCATGCAACTAAGAACATGCAAAACAGAAGCAGTCCATGCAGAAGTTTTTTCTATCTCCCAAGAGTTCTAATGTCAGAGACAGGAGAGGGAAATTTGTAACAACTCATTTGTAACAACTTCTAGGCATGTGGGTGTTACAATTGGCTGGTGGCTGCCCCTAGAATCCCTGCCTTGATTCTGGTTTTCCTGTTCCCTGGGTGACTGTTTTCTCTCTCACTGAATCTAAAGCTCCTCAGTTCAGTTCAGTTCAGTCTCAGTCGGGACCAACTCTTTGTGACCCCATGGACTGCAGCACGCCAGGCTTCCCTGTCCATCACCAACTCCCGGAGCTTGCTCAAACTCATGTCTATCGAGTCAGTGATGCCATCCAATCATCTCACCCTCTGTCATCCATTCTCCTCTTGCCTTCAATCTTTTGCAGCATCAGGTTCTTTTCCAATGAGTTGGTTCTTTGCGTTAGGTTGCCTAATTATTGGAGTTTCAGCTTCAGCATCAGTCTTTC
This sequence comes from Cephalophus harveyi, assembly GCA_006410635.1. Classification (NCBI taxonomy): domain Eukaryota; kingdom Metazoa; phylum Chordata; class Mammalia; order Artiodactyla; family Bovidae; genus Cephalophus; species Cephalophus harveyi. The sequence goes on from SJYT01018614.1 coordinate 118,568, forward strand.
CAATGAATATTCAGGACTTTTTTTCCTTCAAGATGGACTGGTTTAATCTCCTGGCAGTCCAAGGGACTCTCAAGAGTCTTCTCCAACACCACAATTCAAAAGCATCAATTCTTCAGTGCTCAGCTTTTTTTATAGTCCAAATCTCACATCCACACATGACTACTGGGAAAACCTAGCTTTGACTAGATGGACCTTTGTCAGCAAAGTTATGTCTCTGCTTTTTAATATACTGTCTAGGTAGGTCATAGCTTTTCTTCCAAGAAGCAAGCGTCTTTTAATTTCATGGCTGCAGTCACCATCTGCAGTGATTTTGGAGTCAAAGAAGATAAAGTCTGTCACTGTTTCCATTGTTTACCCATCTATTTGCCATGAAGTGATGGGACCAGATGCCATGATCTTAGTTTTGTGAATGTTGCACTTTAAGCCAACTTTTTCACTCTCCTCTTTTACTTTCATCAAAAGGCTGTTTAGTTCCTCTTCGCTTTCTGCCATAAGGGTGGTGTCATCTGCATATCTGAGATTATTAATATTTCTCCCAGCAGTCTTGATTCTAGCTTGTGCTTCATCCAGTCCAGCATTTCACATGACATTCTCTGCATATAAATTAAATAAGCAGGGTGACAATATACAGCCGTGACGTTCTCCTTTCACAATTTGGAACCAGTCCATAGTTCCATGTCCAGTTCTAACTGTTGCTCTTGACCTACATACAGATTTCTCAGGTGGCAGGTAAGATGGTCTGGTATTCTCAACTCTTTAAGAATTTTCTACAGTTTGTTGTGATCCACAAAGTCAAAGGCTTTGGTGTAGCCAATAAAGCAGAAGTAGATATTTTTCTGGAACTCTCTTGCTTTTTCAATGATGTTGGCAATTTGATCTCTGGTTGCTCTGCCTTTTCTAAATCTAGCTTGAACATCTGGAAGTTCATGATTCTTTGCTAGTGTGTGAGATGAGTGCAATCGTGTGATAGTTTAACCATTCTTTGGCCTCGCCTTTCTTTGAGATTGGAATGAAAACTGACCTTTTCCAGTCCTGTGGCCACCGATGAGCTTTCTAAATTTGCTGGCATATTGAGTGCAGCACTTTCACACCATCATCTTTTAGGATTTGAAATAGCTCAACTGGCATTCCAGTAAGTAGTCACCTCCACTAGCTTTGTTGATGGTCATGTTTCCTAAGGCCCACTTGACTTCACATTCCAGGATGTGTGACTCTAGGTGAGTGATCAATCCATCATGATTATCTGGGTCATGAACATCTTTTCTGTGTAGTTCTTCTGTGTATTCTTGTCACCTCTTAATATCTTCTGCTTCTGTTAGGTCCATACCATTTCTGTCCTTTATTGTGCCCATCTTTACATGAAATGTTCCCTTGGTATCTCGGATTTTCTTGAAGAGATCTCTAGTCTTTCCCATTCTATTGTTTTCCTCTGTTTCTTTCCATTGATCACTGAGCTCCTCAAACTTCAACAAACTGTCATTTTTTTTTTAAATTTTTACTTTATTTTACTTTACAATACCGTATTGGTTTTGCCATACATTGACATGAAGCAAACTGTCATTTTTAAAGGATATTTTTGTAGACTACAAACAAATGTGTGTGTGTGTGTGTGTGTGTACACTTATACATACATGTAAAACTTAGAGATTTGTACCATTTGTGTTTCTTTACACCAGGCAGTGGTGGGCTTTGCACAGCCTTTGGAAGAATGTTCAACCCTATACTTCTATTCTTTAGAACCTTAATATTTCTCCAGACTCTACTGTGAATAGGGATCACCCAGCGAATGCATCCTGTTAAGTCACCTAGTTAAAATGCAAAGTCTAGTGAAATGGTACTGAGATACAGGGTGGGCTTCTGAAGTTTGAACAGGTTCTGGGTGTTGCTGATGCTGCTGGCCCATGGACTATGCTTCCAGTAGTGAGGCTTAGAACAGTGTTCTCAAGGTGTGATCTCTGGACCAGCAGCAATAGCATTGCCTAAGATCTTGTTAGAAATGCAATTTGTCAGGTCATGTCTCACAATCAGAGGGATGAATCAGAAATTCTGGGAAAGGAGCCCTGAAATCTGTTTTATTATTTATATTTTAATTGAAGGATACTTGCTTTACAGAATTTTGTTGTTTTCTGTCAAACATCAACATGAATCAGCCATAGGTATACATATGTCCCCTCCTTCTTGAACCGCCCTCCCATCTCCCTCCCCATCCCACCCCTCTAGATTGATATAGAGCCCCTGTTTGATATCCCTGAGTCATACAGCAAATTTCCACTGGTTATCTTTTTAACATATGGTAATGTAAGTTTCCATGTTACTCTCTCCATACATCTAACTCTCTCCTCCCCCCACCCCATGACCATAAGTCTGCTCTCTCTGTCTGCTTCTCCATTGCTGCCCTGCAAACAAATTCATCAGTACCATCTTTCTAGATTCTACCTATATGCATTAGTACATGATATTTATCTTTATCTTTCTGATTTACTTCACTTTGTATAATAGGCACTAGGTTCATCCACCTCATTAGGACTAAAATGTAGTCCTTTTTATGGCTGAGTAATATTTCATTGTGTCTATGTACCACAGCTTCTTTATCCATTCATCTGTCAATGGACATCTAGGTTGCTTCCATGTTCTAGCTATTGTAAGTAGTGCTGCAGTGAACAATGGGATACATGTGTCTTTTTCAATTTTGGTTTCCTCAGGGTATATGCCTATGGGTGGAATTACTGGGTCATATGGTGGTTTTATTCCTAGCTTTTTAAACAGTCTCCATATCATCTTCCACAGTGGCTATATCAGTTTACATTCCCACCAACAGTGCAAGAGTGTTCCCTTTTCTCCACACCCTCTCCAGCATTTATTGTTTGTAGACTTTTTGATGATGACCATTCTGACCTGTGTGAGGTGATATCTCATTGTGGTTTTGATTTGCATTTCTCTAATAATAAGTGATGCTGAGCATCTTTTCATGTGCTCACTTGCCATCTGTATGTCTTCTTTGGAGAAATGTCTGTTTAGGTTTTTTTCCCACTTTTTGATTGGGTTGTTTGTTTTTCTGGTATTGAGTTATACGAGCTGCTTGTATATGTTGGAAATTAATCCTTTGTCAGTTGTTTCATTTGTTATTATTTTCTCCCATTCTGAGTGTTGTCTTTTCACCTTGTTTCTAGTTTCTGTTGCTGTGCAAAAGCTTTTAATTTTAATTAGGTCCCTCTTGTTTATTTTTGGTTTTATTTCTATTGCTCTAGGAGGTGGGTCATAGAGGATCTTGCTTTTATTTATGTCGTCAAATGTTCTGTCTATGTTTCCCTCTAAGACATTTATAGTTTCTGGGCTTACAGTTAGGTCTTTAATCCATTTTGAGTTTATCCTTGTGTATGGTGTTAGGAATTGTTTTAATTTCATTCTTTTACATGTACCTGTCCAGTTTTCCCAGCACCACTTATTGAAGAGGCTAACTTTGCCTCATTGTATATTCTTGCCTCTTTTGTCAGAAATAAGGTACCCAAAGGTGCATGGGTTTATTTCTGGGCTATTTGTTCCATTCGTCTATATTTCTGTTTTTGTGCTAGTACCACACTGTCTTGATGACTGTAGCTTTGTAGTATAATTTGAAGTCAGGAAGTTTGTTTACTCAAACTCCGTTCTTCCTTCTCAAGACTGTTTTGACTATTCAGGGTCTTTTGTATTTCCATATGAATTGTGAAATTTTTGTTCTAGTTCTGTGAAAAATGCTATTGGTATTTTGATAGGGATTGCATTGAATCTGTAGATTGCATTTGGTAGTATTCACAATATTGATTCTTCCTACCCAGGAACATTGAATAGCTCTCCATCTGTTTGTGTCATCTTTGATTTCTTTCATCAGTGTCTTATAATTTTATGTATACAGTTCTTTTGTCTCCTTAGGTAGGTTTATTCCAAGATATTTTATTCTTTTTGTTGCAATGGTGAGTGGGATTGCTTCCTTAATTTCTCTTTTTAATTTTTCATTGTTAGTATATAGGAGTGCAAGTGATTTCTGTGTATTGATTTTGTATCCTCCAACTAAGCTAAATTCACAGCTTAGCACTAATAATTTTCTAATAGTATCTTTAGGGTTTTCTATGTATAGTATCATGTCATTGGCAAACAGTGAGAGCTTTACTTCTTTTCCCATCTGGATTCCTGTTATTTCTTTTGCTTCTCTGATTGCCATAGCTAGGACTTCCAAAACTATGTTGAATAATAGTGGTGAGAGTGGACACCCTTGTCTTGTTCCTGATATTAGAGGGAATGCTTTCTGTTTTTTTACCATTGAGAATAATGTGAAACCTGGGTTTTAATAAGTTCTCCAGATGATTCTGCTGCTCACTGTAGTTTGAGAGCCTCTGGCTTATGGTATCATCTTTCAAAATATTTCTTCCACACAGTTATTGCATAGAAGATGTTGAATGTCATGGCAAAAACTTACTCTGAGCAACATAAAACCAAACTACACCTAATAGTCAACCACTAAGCTACAATATGGAATAAAGGTAATTTGCAATTTTCATTTTCTCTCCTTAGAGAATTGATACATTAATACTGGCCTTGCTTTAATGTCATGAAAATAGATCAGCATATTCTGGAATATCTCACTCAACACAAACAAGTTTTATAGTAGACCCTTGAATAATGTGGGGAGTAGAGGCACTATGCATTTTCAACTATGCATAGTTGAAAATCTGCCTATAACTTATAGTCAGCCTCTGAATTTATTGTTTTGCATCCATGGATTCAACTTGGTACAGACTATGTGGCCCTGCAGTATTTACTATTGAAAAAATTCCACATGTAAATGGACCCATGCAGCTCAAACCTGTGTTGTTCAACTTAACTGTAAAAGGTACCTAAGTAATGGAGTATTCAGAGAACCCAAGAAGCCTTTTTCCATCCATGGGGTATGATGGTAGCCAAGACAGACAAAAATGCCTCCTCATGACCATCATCTTGTAGTGAATGTAGATATAAATAATGTTAGGTGACATACATAATTGATGCACATATGCACATATGGTTGGTCCTGAGTCAGAAGCAGGTGGGTGAGAAAGAGACAAATTCTCAGTCCTTGACCATGTGCTGACTATTCTGATCCAGCTGCTCCATAGGTGGTGGTGTGGCTTCCTGGATGGATTACTGCAGCATCTGGGGCTTGTGCTCCCTGGGCAACTGCTCCAGGGGTTTGAGGTCAGAGTTCTAATGTCTCCTACGGCCTCTCTAGTGTCCTTTTATACATTCAGCCTCTCTCTCAGGGAAATGGAGAGCCGTCATAGGATTTTGCGCCCTACGATGAAGGGTTCAGTGAAGGAGATCTGGTAATTTAATTTATACATTAAAATGGTCACTCTTGTTCTTATTTGAAGACTAGATGTTAGGGTGTTAAGGATGAAAGGGAAACCTGCTCTGATATTATTAAAAGAACCCAGGAAGATGTGATTCTTACTGGTATCAGAGTGTGAAGAACATACAAAGAGGTTGATCTGACCAACTCTCAGGGTTTGTGGAACAAGCACAAGGAAGCAAGTAAGAGGTGAGGAAGGAGAGGGTATGAGCCACCAGGTGAATATCATTATTTTCCCCTAAATTTAAGCAGGCAAAGATGGTATTGACAACGGAGGGGGTGGACAAAGTGAATGGGCAATGTACATTTTTTAAAGCATATAGTTCTTTGATGCGGCTGTAAAAGTTGTTAAAAAAAATATCTGGGGTAAATTATGTTTCTGAGTTTCATTGAGGGATATCACATCTGTCTAGACTAACAGAAGCCTGCATAAAATGGCCAGGCCCATTCTCCAGTTAACTGATTTCAGCAAGATTAAAAATAAGAGGAAAAAAAAAACCCCAGCAATAGGTATTTGAAGAACAGAGGATTTTATGCTCTCTTTGATGATGGCCCATAAAAATATTTTGCCCGTGGTTTCTCATTGACTTAATTAGCAAATTCTTTTATTCTCCAAAGAAATAGGAAATAAGATGCAAGAGTATTTTTATGGTTTTCTTGTCAAAGTTTTGGGATCCAACTTAGATGAGAAGTTTTAATTGTATTGTCAGCAGGCATTAAAGTGCATCTTAAGCTGAAATGTATTTGCTGTCATGACTATAAATCTTGTAAACAAATAAATACTCAGTATAAAATTGTCCGGGTTCCTTCAGCTAGAGGATTGTAGGAGAACAGTTTCAAAGGAGTTGCAAATGGCCAGCACAGACAGGGTTTATTAGGAAGTAGCAACATTCAGAAGACTTTTTAATGTATGTTTTACAATTTCTATAGAAATAAAAATATGAAGGAAATAAGAATGAACACATTGACATAACTACCAGTGGTACAATTTTGTAAAACTAGGTTTTCATTCTAATATATCTATTTTTTTGTTAAATCGACCTAGAGATAGCAATAGGTAGATTTATGACTGCTGACATATCCATAAAGTTCTTAGAACAGTGCCTAGACGTAGAAGCCTTTTGTATTATTTTGGCCCTATATTATAAAATCATGTGCATGCTATCTGTATCTTTGGTATTTCTTTTAGAGAACTAACTCTTCATTGTTGTTTAGCCTAATATAGCATTAGTAGGTTTCTCTTGCCAGAATTAAGATGAAGAACTCAACTTACACTTTGACTGTCTTGTATGTTAAATCTTTTTGTGGCAGAGTATGTGTGTGGTATTTTTAAATTTTATGGGAATGATATCTTTCTTTTAGACACAAGTCCATAAAAATAAAGTAATATTTTTGTATTAGCTGACCCTTTGCAGGAGCACATCCACATTTCAATACGAGTGGCAAACTGGAGAAATGAGAAGATGCAATTTTCAGCCAACTCAGATGTAAATATAGAGTCCCTTGGACTGCAAAGTGATCAAACCGGTCAATACTAAAGGAAAGCCATCCTAAATATTCATTGGAAGGACTGATGCTGAAGCTGAAGCTCCAATACTTTGGCCACCTGATGCAAAGAAATGACTCATTAGAAAAGACTCTGATGCTGGGAAAGATGGAAGGCAGAAGGAGAAGGGGACAACAGAGGATAAGATGGTTGGATGGCATCACTAACTCAATGGACATGAGTTGAGCAAGGTCTGGAAGTTGGTGATGGACAGGGAAGCCTGACATGCTGCAGTAGCAAAGAGTTGGACTCGACTGAGTGACTGAACTGAATTCGTAGATGCCTCATTTTTAACCACCCCCATGCAATCCATTGCTAATAAATATACTTTTTAATGCAAAAATCAGTTGATTTTCAGGGGACTTTGATGCTGATGGACTTTAAGTGATTGAATTTATTCAAATCCACAAATATCCATTTGCCCAGAAGTTGAATGAAAATTTCACATTCATGTTCATACATGAACACCCACATAATTTGTCTTATCTTTTAGCTCCTTTCAGTTATCTATAGAGTTGCATTAGCCATTTTTCCCCTTGAACAAACCCATGATTTTGGTAACCTCTGGACTTAGGGTTTCATCAGTGTTAAATATGAAGAGTGGGAAATTTTGTAAAAGTAATTATACGAAAATATTCATGAATACCTAGAAAAGTGTTAAAAACCCAGTGGCCTAAAATTTGAGTATATATTGCTTACCTACTACTATAAACTTAGTGATAAAGGTAAAGTCTGGCAGCTCACTCCAGGACTATTGCCTGGAAAATCCCATGGACGGAGGAGCCTGGTAGGCTACAGTCCATGGGGTTGCAAAGAGTTGGACACGACTGAGCGACTTCACTCACTCACTCACTCAAAGGTAAAGTCAGGGCTAAGCTAAGGATTACTGAGTAGGAGAGAAATATAAAACATATTGGATACCTACAAATTGTTTATCATTTAGTTGATAAGAAAGTGCATCATGGGGACTTCCCTGGTAGTCCAGTTAAGAATCTGCTTTGCAATGCAGGAGATCTGGGTATGATCCCTGGTCAGGGAACTAAGATCCCACATGCTGTGGAAGGCTCAGTGCAGCCAAATAAACAAATATTGTTAAAAAAATAAAATACATCATGAAACAAATAAGATACACACAGACACAAATTAAAGGATGCTATAACTAAAGAAAATAAAAGTATAACTAAAGAAACTAAAAAGTATAATTGAAGAAAGCATAACTAGAGAAACTAAAGAAAGTATAACTAAAGAAACAGCTTCCCTAGTAGCTCAGTTGGTAAAGAATCCGCTTGCAATGCAGGAGGCCCCAGTTCAATTCCTGGGTCGGGAAGATCCACTGACGAAGGGATTGGCTTACCCACTCCAGTATTCTTGGGCTTCCCTTGTGGCTTAGCTGGTAAAGAATCCATCTGCAATGTGGGAGACCTGGGTTCGATCCCTGGGTTGGGAAGATCTCCTGGAGAAGGGAAAGGCTACCCACTCCAGTATTTTGGCCTGAAGAATTCCATGGACTGCATAGTCCATGGGGTCGCAAAGAGTTGGATACAACTGAGCGACTTTCACTTCACTTCAAAACTAAAGAACTATTGATATAAATAGATATGTGGTATATTTAAAAAGCATTAATTGAATAATAAGCTGTCAATAAATGCTTTGTACATAAAAATATGAGGAGGAGAGGACTTGTGAAACTTCAAGGAAGATGCCATTAGGAGGTGGATCTGAAGAATGGAGAGAGTATTAATAAATCCAGAGATGACAGAGAGAATTCTCTGAGAGAAACAGCAGGAGCAAATCCAGATACGTAATCATGGAGGGTTCCTGGAGCTGAGCGAGAGAGAGACAGTAAGAGTCAGTATCCTGAATCAGATGGGATTTCTGGAGGGAATAATAAGAAATAGTATTGATATTTAGTATTAAAGATTGACTCCTAGTCCAGAGAGCTTTAAAAGAAGTATATGTGCTTTCACTGAGTACAGTAGACTATTAGGAGCTATTATAAACACTTGAATGGAACAATAATGTAAAAAACTTGTGTTTGAAGCTTAAACCAATAGCAAAATGTAGGAGGAATTCAAGCAGGGAAAGGAGGACTATAGGAAACACGATTAAAACTGGAAACCAATGTATCTGTCAGCTATCTCTGAAGGATCATCTTTATCCCCAGAGCAAAACTTAGACAGAATTGTCTTTCTAATGTTCAGCGAATTCCACTTCCTTTGGCATTCTGCCTCTCTTCCTTGTCCTTTGAACAATGAATTCAAATCTCTTGATAGAGATAAATTGCATTTCAGCCCCTTATTCAAAAACTTACAGACAGTATAGCTAAATGTTTTTTAAAGGTGAGCATTACAAGTTATAGAATAGCAAACTTGGCATTGTTTGCAGGGAAAATATCAGAGTAAATGGTCGTCTAGAGTGCTTAATGCAGAAGTGCTCTTTAAGTGCCAACACGGGCCCATAAATATCAAGTCATGGGACAAACCTCCTTGCCTCTTCTGGCACAGTTGTCACAATAAAGAGGAAGAGGAACTAGATATACTGAACCCAAACTTCAGGGAGGCAGTTCACTCAGTGTATCTGGTGAGTTTTCAACACGAATAGCAGTTAGGATGAATGACGGTGTTTCCCCAGTTAATCTCCATCTTTGGATAAATATAACCTAGAGGGAGGTCTCTGGGAGTTTCTATAAAGTTCAGTCTTTGACTGTGCCCTAGTTTATGCATCAGATACCAAAATTATCTCAACAGGTTTAGAGAACGGAGAGGATTGAAGATGAATTTTAAGAGATATAATGGGGCACTTCTCTAGTGGTCCAGGCGTTAAGACTTTGCCTTCCAATGTAGGGGGTGCAGGGGGATCCCTGGTCTAGGAGCTAGGATCCTGCATGCCCCGTGGCAAAAGATCCAAAACATAAAACAGAAGCAATATTGAAACAAACTTAATAAAGATTTTTAAAAAATGGTCCATATAAAAAGATCTTTAGGAAAAAAAGAGGCATGAAGTCAAGTCCCATTCTGTGATATGGGCTGACCATCGCTCAGAATACTGGGAATACTTGAATTATGAGACTATCATGGAAAAGGTCACCATATACTTAACTATTGTCCTGAGAACAAATCCTCAATTTATGTCATCCAATATGCTTACTGTTCTCACAGTGAATACTCAGATTCTAAATTCAGAAGGGAGATATTATGGGACCAGCTGGGCCTGGGGAGCATCCTGGCCTGGGGAGCATCCTGGCCTGGGGAGCATCCTGGAATAGGTAGCTACCAGCAGTTACCCCTGGAAGGGCTGGCTCTTCCATTCCAAGGGTGATTTTCCCCAAACAGTTCACTCAGTACAACTCTTTTAGGTGAAGGATTTTATCTACACTTTAACCTCTCATGCCTGAAAAATGACATACATATTCACGCACTTGCAATTCCCAGTAACTAAAAGCCCTCACTGAACAGCTGCATGTTTTGATGCTCAGCATGTAATTCAGTGCCATTCAAATGACACACAAGTAATTTACGACCGTAGTTGAGACAGCCTGTGCTTCTAGCAAAACTGGAGCTGCACAGTACCCAGCAGCCCTAGCTGTCTAATGTTAGACATGAAAAAATTAAAAGGAAAGGAAAAGGGAAGATTAAAAATTTTTATTTCTGTTTTTGCTACTCCAAAATGTTCTACTCTTTTATTTTGTTGGAGAATAAAATCTAAGGGGTGAAAGCCAGAAGCTGAAATTACTAGTCATTTGGAACTTGTTGTTATAAGAAACATATTAACTCCAGTGATAATTTCCATATAATCTTGTTATTATCTGATAGCGACCCGCAGTTGCTACTGACTACTGCTGTTAATGAAGGCACCTATAGAATTTCTCTCTTAAAAACTCAGTCAGGCTTTTCTTTGTCTGTTATTTGGAAGCATGACGTAGTGGAATAAGCGCAACAGTGAAAACATGAGTCAGGATTTGGGTTGTTCATAGTTTTGGGTGATTGTCTCACCTACTTTTTCTACCACATTAGCACTTTGGCTTCTGCACAGCCAGAGACTAAATAGGGCAAGTCTTGAACTGTACATGCTCACAGATAACAAGATGATACATTTTGCAAACATATAAAATGAACTGAAAGATAATTCAAGCAGAAAATATACCCCTTTTATATTTCAAATGGCTTGTAGGTAATTAGTCAACTGAGTCCTGTCACGTGGAAAAAACATTTTATTAAGCATGACTAAATGCCTATGCTCACAAAACATAAATACAGACTAAAATATAGAAAATGAACAGGCCTGGGGAGCATCCTGGCCTGGGGAGCATCCTAGCCTGGGGAGCATCCTGGAATAGGTAGCTACCAGCAGTTACCCCTGGAAGGGCTGGCTCTTCCATTCCAAGGGTGATTTTCCCCAAACAGTTCACTCAGTACAACTCTTTTAGGTGAAGGATTTTATCTACACTTTAACCTCTCATGCCTGAAAAATGACATACATATTCACGCACTTGCAATTCCCAGTAACTAAAAGCCCTCACTGAACAGCTGCATGTTTTGATGCTCAGCATGTAATTCAGTGCCATTCAAATGACACACAAGTAATTTACGACCGTAGTTGAGACAGCCTGTGCTTCTAGCAAAACTGGAGCTGCACAGTACCCAGCAGCCCTAGCTGTCTAATGTTAGACATGAAAAAATTAAAAGGAAAGGAAAAGGGAAGATTAAAAATTTTTATTTCTGTTTTTGCTACTCCAAAATGTTCTACTCTTTTATTTTGTTGGAGAATAAAATCTAAGGGGTGAAAGCCAGAAGCTGAAATTACTAGTCATTTGGAACTTGTTGTTATAAGAAACATATTAACTCCAGTGATAATTTCCATATAATCTTGTTATTATCTGATAGCGACCCGCAGTTGCTACTGACTACTGCTGTTAATGAAGGCACCTATAGAATTTCTCTCTTAAAAACTCAGTCAGGCTTTTCTTTGTCTGTTATTTGGAAGCATGACGTAGTGGAATAAGCGCAACAGTGAAAACATGAGTCAGGATTTGGGTTGTTCATAGTTTTGGGTGATTGTCTCACCTACTTTTTCTACCACATTAGCACTTTGGCTTCTGCACAGCCAGAGACTAAATAGGGCAAGTCTTGAACTGTACATGCTCACAGATAACAAGATGATACATTTTGCAAATATATAAAATGAACTGAAAGATAATTCAAGCAGAAAATATACCCCTTTTATATTTCAAATGGCTTGTAGGTAATTAGTCAACTGAGTCCTGTCACGTGGAAAAAACATTTTATTAAGCATGACTAAATGCCTATGCTCACAAAACATAAATACAGACTAAAATATAGAAAATGAACGTTATGAAAAATCGTGTCTGTTTTTATGTCATCAGGAAATGTTCTTAATTTTTTAGCTTTATTGATACAGGTTCATATTTGGGGGTAAATCACTCTCATCTATTTTATTTGAATGTGGTATCATATTTTTTGAAGTCCTGATAAGATGAATTTTCTATTCACTTACTAAACATTTACTGAATCCCTTCTGTTGGTACTGTTTATGAATAATAACAATGCCAATTATTTTACAGATACTTTCTAAATTTCAGACCCTGGTTAAGTACTTTATTTACATTGCCTCATCTATTTCATACAAGATCCTCTATGAGGAAGGTATTATCTGCATTTTACTGATGGAGAAACGGAAGCTGAGAGAAGTGAAATAACTTGCTTAACATTTCATAGCTAAAGGGCTGTGATAATGGACTTTTGGCTCAATTCTCTCTGAGACCAAAGCTGTGGTTTCTAACCCAAACACTATACTTTCTTCTATTAATTGTCCTGATAGGTATGTGTGTGTGTATAAAATATGTGTGTATATATTTTGAGATAATCAAGTTCATGTAGAACACATGTATACTATTCCCCCACAAAGGAAAATGTTACTATTTTAAATTATAAATAGAAGTAAATAATATTTGTTTTTTCTCACTTACATATCAAATGTTAAACTTTAAAAAATATATTCACCAAAATCATAATTATTTTAAAGTATTATAAGAAACTGTTCATTTATTTATTTGAAAATGTTGACTACCAATAATGTATAGCCTTAATCCCATCCCTTGAAAAGCACAGTATATAAGCAAACAAGGAAATTGGCAAGCCTTCAACTGGTTGTAGTGAACAGCCTACAGAGAGAGAATCCTAATATTAATAGAGGTAGATGTTTAATACAGGAGAGCAATGTTCTATCTTGAAGACATGTTCTACTTCTAGCATTTTTGCTTTGGCATTTTCCCCGAATTTCTTTATGACACCCATCAGAAATGAAAAAAAATTTGGTCCTCTATCTGGATTTCTCATTTCCTAGATCACTGGTTCTTAAAGTATGGTCCCGGGCGTGAGCAGCTGCAGCCTTGTCTGTGAAGTTGTCAGACTTGTAGGTTCTCAAACTCCACCCCAGACCTAATGAATATGAAATTCTTAGATGGGACCCAGCAATCTGTGTTTCATCAAAGCTTCCAAGTGATTCTAAATCACTTTTAAATACTTTAAAATAATTGTGATTTTGGTAAATATATTTTTTTAAAGTTTAACATTTGACATGTAGAGTGTTGAGAAAAAACGAATATTATTTACTTCAATCAGAATTTAAAATAGCAACATTTTCCTCTGTAGGGGATTACTATACATGTGTTCTACATGCATTTTATTATCTCAAAACATATACACACATATTTTATACACACACACGCACACACCCCTATCAGGACAATTAATAGAAGAAAGCAGAGTGTTTGGGTTAGAAACCATAGCTTTGGTCTCTGAAAGAACTGAACCAGAAGCCCACTGTCATAGCCCTTTAGCTTGTTACTATGTGAGAATCACTGTCTTACATAAATAGCAAAGTCTTGAATAGAAGGAACATATTAAATAGGGAAGGGCTTCCTAGGTGGTGGGGTGGTAAAGAATCCGCCTGCCAATGCTGGAGGCACAGATTTGATCCCTGGGCTGGGGAGATCCCATGGAGGAGGAAATGGCAACCCTCTCCAGTACTCTTGCCATGGACAGAGGAGCCTGGAGGGCTACAGTCCACGGGGTCGCAAAGAGTCAGACCCGACTGAGCACGCACGTGAACACACACACACACACACACACACCCCAAACAGGAAACTTTATGCTACTTCCCAACAGTACAAACTGTTTAACTGATGCTCGACACATCAAAATACAGTGTCTTCTTTTTCCCTATTCCTTCAAGTTTTGTGTTGGCTCTTTGCATTTCTAACAATGGTTACCTCCTCAGGTTTTGACTCACTGTATGTGGGAGACACATACCTTCTGTCAGCCCTGCTGGATTCTGGGGCTATCATAGACCTGCCATGGATACATCTGCTCTATGCTCCTTGTGCCTTCATGTGGAAGGATTCTTAAGCTAGTATGACTTTTCTGGATCCTAAAACACATCAGGTAGAGTGTTGAGAGCTTCTCTTTTGTTTTCCTAAAGTTGGTGTGAAGGCTCGTTTTGGCTTCTCCCTGGCCTACAGATTGCAAAATCTGCTCACCCTCTATGTGAGCTCTACGTGGCCATCTGACAAAGCCCTCTGTCACTGCCACTGCTGGGAGCAGGCGCAGGGAGCTGGCCCGAGCAAGGGTGTGTGTTTGAGGCCCGGGGACCTCTGAGAGTGCCTGGGAGCCAGGTGGGCTGGTCCACGTGGGCCGACCCACTGTTGCCTCTCCTAGCAGCTTAAAGGTGGGCTTCTTCATGGACTCTGTGATGCAGCTAGTAGGACCCATGTCCCTTTAAATCCTCTTAGAGTCCTTTCTGCAGCTCTCCCAACCCGTCCTGATCCGCAGTCACATCGCTCACAATTCACTGCTCTGGTTGTGGTGAGCGAGAAACGAGTGTCTCTGACTGCGTCCAGTATAGCTGGAGTAGCCAGGCTCCATCTCATCGATTCTTTCTCTAAGCTTTCCTCATTTTCATACTGTGGTCAGAATTTTGGGTCAGTCTTACTTATTCATTATGGTAGATTCTTCCAGATAAAAGATACCATTATGTATTTGAAGCATATGCTTTATACAAATCGGAATTTACAGAATTCTTAGGCAAATATCTAGAGTATAAAAGAAATCTTTGATGAAGTAAGATTTCGCCAATATAAACTGTTTGGAACACTTCTATTATTTAGAGAGGGTAATAACTCCTGTGTAAACGCTTCTATTATTTAGAGAGAATTAACAATCAGATCTGAAATAACAGTGAGGAAATCAGGTTTTTAATCCTACAGCCAAATCAAACTGATACTGGAAAATTCAACTCATTAAAGAATAACCATCCCCATGTTATTGGTATATGTGCAGTAAATAACCATAATCTATTACAAACTTTTTCTGTATAGTGTTACTGTTCTGGTTTCCGTTAAGGGACAATATGACACCGCCCTTTTGGCAGAAACTGAAGAAGAATTAAAGAGCCTCTTGATGACAGTGAAAGAGGAGAGTGAAAAAGTTGGTTTAAAGCTCAACATTCAGAAAACTAAGATCATGGCATCCAGTCCCATCACTTCAGGCAAATAGATGGGGAAACAGTGGAAACAGTGACAAACTTTATTTTGGGGGGCTCCAAAATCACTACAGATGGTGATTGCAGCCATGAAATTGAAAGACGCTTACTCCTTGGAAGGAAAGTTATGACCAACTTAGATAGCATATTAAAAAGCAGAGACATTACTTTGCCAACAAAGGTCTGTCTAGTCAAGGCTATGGTTTTTCCAGTAGTCATAAATGGATGTGAGAGTTGGACTATAAAGAAAGCTGAGCACTGAAGAAGTGATGTTTTTGAACTGTGGTGTTGAAGAAGACTCTTGAGAGTCCCTTGGACTGCAAGGAGATGCAACCAGTCCATCCTAAAGGAGATCAGTCCTGGGTGTTCATTGGAAGGACTGATGCTGAAGCTGAAACTCCAATACCTTGGCCCCCTGATGTGAAGAGCTGACTCATTTGAAAAGACCCTGATGTTGGGAAAGACTAAAGGCGGGAGAAGAAGCGGAACAACAAAGGATGAGGTGGTTGGAAGGCATCACCGACTCAATGGACACGAGTTTGAGTAAAGTTCAGGAGTTGGTGATGGACAGGGAGGCCTGGCATGCTGCAGTCCATGGGGTCACAAAGAGTCGGACACAACTGAATGACTGAATTGATAATCTAGAGTTGAATGTGATGCCTGTCTTACATTGGCTCAGCATTAAGAAAAGGAAATATAAAAAGCAAGATTTTGTAAAGCTATAATTTTGGTTCTCAAAGAATTAATAGAGCAAGAAAAAGGTTTTAGACACCAACTCGTGTTACCCTTGTCTTTTAGAAGGAGGAGAAAAATGAGGTTCAATAGTGCATGGTGGCCCTAAGTCATGGCAGAGCCCAATTGAGAATGGCTCTGTTGTTGCACAGATCTAAATTAATCACAGAAGCTGATGATATCTAGTTACTATTAGTGTTAGACTATCACTTGATATATGGACCACCCCACAGTCTCCTTAATCAGCTACTTTACAAATATCTGTTGATACACAGAGTGCACATGCTTAACACTCAGCATGTTCTCTAAAGAAGGTGAATCCATCAGCAAGGTGTGAGTATCAACTAGTAGCCTTCGTATGCATAGTCTTTATGGAGAAGGAAATAGTAACCCACTCGAGTATTCTCGCCTGGAAAATCCCATGGACAGAGGAGCCTGGTGGGCTATAGTCCATGGAGTTGCAAAGAGTCGGACATGACTGAGTAACTGAGTATGTACAGTTTTTGTTCTGGGGCTCTTCAAAAAAATCTATGTAGATGATCACTATTTCATATCTCTCCTATGTAATTATCATAGAATTTAAGCCAATTCCTTAATTATCCCAAGGTGTAGCATTTCTTGCCTATCTTGAGTTGGAATGAAAAATTTTAGTGCCTGTTGGTGACATACACTTGGTGTCATCTCTGCCCTGCTCAACTACAAGTTTGACTCTTACTATATGAACTAGAAACTTGAGACAAAAGTCAACCTCTCTGCAATTTATTCACTTAAAGTTTCAAGGCTTATATTCACTAGACTTTGAACTCAGCTTTTACCAAGTCCTACGGCCAGGCTATTATGTCCTCTCGGGCACTCCTTATAGCTACTGCCAGAAATTATAGGCAGTACCAAGGAAACAGAGTAAAGACAATGATCATTCCATTCATTCATCCACTCATATCACATTTATTACATATTTATTATGTTTAGTCTGGCAACAAGGTTCTAGGATACTCAAGCACTCAAAAAGCACAGTCTTTATTCTTAAAGAAATTAACGTTGACTATAAAAAGGAAGACACACATGCAAATTATGTGCCTTGAAGTATTACCAATTCTGCGAGTGAGACACACAAGTTTACAAGGCTGAAAGAACCTCTGATGTATCATTTGCCTAATTGTTTTGTTGTTAAGGGCTTCCCTGGTGGTTCAGACGATAAAGAATCTGCCTGCAATACTAAAGCCCTAGCTATTTTCCTTAAGTTCACTGCTTTTAATGTATAAGGATTCTGATGAAGTGATTCATAGTAATCAATTAATGATTGTTGAAGAGTAAGTCTTCAAAAAGATTCAACACAAATAATTTCTTTGCCTGGGAAAATTCCCTTACAGACTCAAAACACATTAAAATGAAAATTTGTCCCCGTCTTAGCTGCTAAGGAAATGTCATCACTGTGATATTTTCCACTTCACAGTATATTTCTAGGTCCAGGTATGCTGGCTTGTGAACTGAGCTCAGAGTTACAGTGCATGAAACATGATGCATGACTCTGATTAGTTTAAAAACAGTTCATGTACCTTGTGAAAAAGTTTTAGGGATCACTTAAGAATGTATTTCTGGAAGATTACATTTTTGGCAGCAGTGGGCATTTGGAATTTATGGAGTCACTCTGGATCACTGGGATTACTTTGAGCTCTAACAGGATTTGATTGGTCACACCTCAACCCATAATCATTTTTCATCTTCCAAAGAGCAAATATATGACATGTGAAAACCCTCTATATTTTAAAAATATTATCTGCTTTTTCAGTATGTTCTTTCCTGAAAATACAAAAAAAGAAAAATAAGGATCTTCTAGCTTTGTAATTGTGTGAGGTGAGGTGAAGTCGCTCAGTCGTGTCCGACTCTTTGCGACCCCGTGGACTGTAACCTACTAGGCTTCTCCGTCCGTGGGATTCTCCAGGCAAGACTACTGGAGTGGATTGCCACTTCCTTCTCCAGGGGATCTTCCCGACCCAGGGATCAAACCCAGGTCTCCCGCATTGGAGGCAGACGCTTTAACCTCTGAGCCACCAGGGAAGGATATAAATATAATGGTGCTGTTTAGAGAACACTGCTCATTCATGTGGGGTAGGGAGGGGTGTCCTGCTGCTCTCAAGAGCAAATGATGCCAGGTCTGGATTTTCATCTGAGCCATTTTCTCCCACTCATAAGGTGAAGTGTTCTGTGGAGATAAGTGAAGACCACTCAAATGAGAACAAGCAGGGACTATGTATTCAGAGATTGCTGTAGCACAGTAGTCAGCCATCATCACTTGCATTTGGCAGAGATTCAAAGGTAGGCAGAGGGGTGAGAAAGCTGTCTCATGCAAAGAGGGAAGGCTTCGACTACCCTCCCATTGAAAGCTGTTGACCTAGGGAAGCTGGAGATGGGCTAACTAGAAAGGATACATTTTCTGTGATTGGCTGGAGAACTAGCTGGCTTTCTCTGGTTGGACCTGAGTAGGAATCAGTTCAGTTCAGTCGCTCAGTCGTGTCCAATTCTTTGCGACCCCACGAATCGCAGCACGCCAGGCCT